>VNWS01000002.1:920582-1445746 GCA_009800995.1 Colletotrichum sp. COLG31
TTTCGCGTCCCCGCTTTTTCACTCATCGCGGCGGCCTTCTTCCCCCTCGAGTTCGTCATCTTCGGCATCTCAGGCATCTTTCCCACACTGGCAAACTGGGCCGGGTATCCCGCGGACACAGGGTACAACATTGTAGCCATTGTCAACGGCTGTGGCTGTATCAGCAGAATCGGGGCCGGATTCCTGGGCGACAAGCTCGGGCACTACAACGTTCTGTTCACGAGCACATGTGTCACCATCGTGTGTGTTGCCGTCACCATACTCCCATTTGGCACAACGCATATTCAGGCCCTCTACGTATTTGCGGTTCTGTGGGGCTTCAGCTCGGGGGTGTTCTCGTCCTTGATTCCCGCATGCATGGGCAAGACGTGCCAGACCAAGGACTACGGTCGATGTTTTGGGAGTATGAATTTCACTGTCAGCTTTGCTCTCTTGATTACAGTTCCAATTGGAGGTCAGATCTTGGAAAGCATCGGCGGCATGGCACTCGCTGGCTTATACGTCGGAGTTCTCTGCATGGCGGGCGGTTGCATCCTTGCTTCTAGATCTCTATTGGTCCAGTCATGGTTGGACTACACGGTCAGGATTTGACCGTGTTCAAAGATGGACGCAAAGTATCCAAGGCGTCTGTCTACGACGGCCTGCTTTCTGCGGTAGGAGATGTCTGTTAGATGATGTAAACTACTTAGGTAGCGGGCTCTGCCGACAGGATGTTGGACTTTCAATGTGAAAGACATCCATGGCTTCAATATCAATGCTAAAGCCGAATCGAAAATTCATCAATCCATCAGCTGCGCTTTCCTCGAACAATCTAGCTAGCCACGTTGGGCAATAGTAAGACCTAGGCCGCCTTGGGATGTTGTGGCTTAATAGGCCAAGAAGCGAAATGTTCCAAAACTAAGATCCAATGAGATAAGTTCCCTTTCACAGCAATGGTTCTCCAATCTCTGCCGGTAGACGTAACGATGTCAGAGTCGACTTCTTTCAACATCGTACCTTTTAAGAACTGAACATTACTTCCAATTATTAGGACGACGCAAAGGCACAAGGTTCTCATGCTCACCAACTCCGAGTATGGCCAAGCCAACATAATCCTTGCGACATGTTACGCGTTGATGGGCGGAGCCCCTGACGTCGATATCCACCTAGCCTCCTTCGCACCCATCAAAGCTGCAGTAACCGCTGCATCTGAAGTCGGTATGAAAGCTCATCCGAACGCCAACCCAATCAAATTTCATGGAATTCACGGTACGAACTACTTCACGGCCTTGCTCTCCCCTGACGTGGGCGGCAGACGATTGCTTGAGATTACGCCGAGCTTCCGGACAATGCCCACTGTCTTGCGGATCGTCGCCCGGGCTGCCATGCCGTACACCGGGCCGGAAATGGCGCTCAACTGTAATGAACTTCGACGGGTCATCGAAGACGTGGAGCCGGATTTGACTCTGGTCGACAACATGTTTACATCGGGGTTGACTATGGCTCGACATATGGGCTTCAAGTGGATGATCCTGTCACCCAACACACTCGAGGATCTTGCAATACCGCTGCAACCTAGAGCATCTTTCTTCTGGAAGTATCCATGGTAAGAGATAACCTCTCCCCAATCCACAAGAAACGTTATCTGATTGATGATAGTATTGGGATAGCTCCCCCGTTCCCAGTTCCATAGCACCTCATCCCACTGAACCTGCTATACGTGTGCATTCTCATATTCTTCATGATATTCAACAGCCACGCGCGCAGGGCACGGGATTATGTAACTGAGAAGACCGGTGCTAAGGTCTTTGATCAGCAAGAGTTCGGTGATCCGCAGCCCGACTTGAAGATGCTTATGGCTAGCAGCCCAGAGTTCAACTTACCAGTTGTACTCAAGCCGAATAATATCATGCCCTGTGGCCCCATCATGCGACCGGTCCCGCCAGTCGCGCAGGCTGATCCTGAGCTGCATAACTGGCTCGCCCGAGGACCGACTGTGTGTATCAATCCGGGAACATTATCTTGGACCTCAGAAGATCAGGCGGTTGAAATGGCACAAGCCATACGCTCGCTTCTTGCTGGCTGGCGTGAGACGGGTGAGGACGGAAGGCTTCAAGTCCTGTGGAAGCTGGAGCAGACCACCGACGGGCATGTCGAGTACGAAATTCACGAGAAGGGCTGTCGTCTTGAGAGCATCTTGGAAGTGAGTTTGACAACGACACTGTAAGAGTTGTGAAGTGGGTAGAGGCAGAGCCGTATGCAGTTCTTCAGACGGGAAACATCATTTGCTCGATTAACCACGATGGCCCGAACTCGTTTCGGGAAGCACTTTGGTGAGAGAACAGTTTCAAGTTTTTGCAGAGAGCAGTAAAGCTGACATGAAACGATGAAGCACTGGTGTTCCTCAGGTTGCACTACCTGTCTGGGTGGATACTTACGACTTTGCTCAACGGCCCACGGGTTGAGTATCTGGGTATCGGAAAATGGGGTAGCCCGACTACAGCACCAGGATACCGTGCCGAGGAGCTCATAGACGCACTGACACAGGTGGTCGTCAGTCACAGTGATGGAAAGTTACAAGCGCGATCAAAAGAGCTAGGGAATCAGAGATTTTAGTTGGGACAGGGTCTAGACGTGGCTGCGAGGCATATTGTTGAAAACGTCTAGGATTCTTCAAACGCAACCATACATAATTATCAGATCCATCGTGCGTTTTACGCCTACAACTTATCCGGTCTCCAATGATTGCGCTCGGTTGAAGGAAACGCCGAATTTGTTGGTCTCGTCGGAGTGTAAATAAAATAACGTTGTCGAGTAATCTGAAAAAAGACCATTGCCGTTTTTATCAGTTGACTGGAGAGACCATACATCGGCCGGCATTCCTCCCGAAGGTCGTCAAGTATCTTTTCGAGCAACTTGCATAACATGAAGATTGAAAAGAAGCCTCCGCGAATTTCTTATGCCTCAGCTGCCCTTCCTGTTGACCCTGTCTTCACCGCCCTTGGCGTTTGTCTTTCCATTGCACTGGGCGTGCCGATTATGGCGTAAAACTTCTTGTCTTTCCAGCTCCTACTGATTATGATTGCTCGTATCCCGCAGGCAATGACCTCCCGTTTCACAAACCCGCCATATAACCTGAAACTCCCACTAAAGCTGAGGTCTTGGCTTCAAGTAGCATACCAAGGTACGGGCTTGGTATGACCCAAAGGAGATACTCAAAGCTTTTCCATTCAGAGGTGATTTGAACAAAGCAGATGGAAATTCCCAATCCCAGGATTGCGGCAGCTGCTTTTGCGTTAGCCACTAGGGAGTCACTTTCGATTAACTCGAAGAGTAGAGTCACAAGACAAAGACAATTGCCGGCGATGAGAAACGCAATCATTGCCCCCATATAAGGGTTTTCTTGGGCCCATGGGCTGCAATGCGTGCCGGCAGCCCATAGACACCTTGTTGCTGCACCGGCGAGGATCATAAGAAGCCCCCCCAACTGAGTGCGGAGAGTCTTTCGCATTTGCCATCTTCAAGTTCGAGCCGTTCTCCGTGAAGTTTGCGGTGGAGGCTTTGCGAAAGCCTTCAGCTGAGTTTGGTGGTTTGAACAATGTAGTGTATATACTCGAAAGTTGTGGCTGCTGTCAAAGCCGGTTGGATTCATGTAATGGTTGTGTCTTCGGAGGAGAGATCGCGAGAAACTACGACTTGAGCGTTTAGGGAGGAAAAGGTTTTGAATGTACGGCGAAAGCTGAAAGTGAGAACAACAGATGGCAAACATGTGGATTTTATATGCATTTCCATGTGCTCTCCGGGTGCCCAAAGAAGTTGAAAAACTTGTGATACACCCTGATGTCGAACAAAAGGACTTTTAAACACTAAGCGAAGTGACTCTTCGAGAAGTCTCTAATGTTACCCGTGAATGGTGCATAACTTGCTCAAATGAACGATCCGTACACGTGTTTAATGTTCCTAGCATGGTATGTCTTGCAATTAGGTTTTTCGGATTTCATTGCCTGGCCATACCAACAGCGTATTCGCTTTGATTAGTTTTTATCCTGCTTTCTGTATCCTGTCTTGTCGTAATCTATCATTTGTTTCCATTCCTTGCGTCTTTGTTTTCGCTGCCCTCATGGGCTCTCTGACATCCGTCATCGTCGGTGCAGTGGCTCGAATGGTCAGAAGTGCTCCGCTTACACGGAGTGGGTACTGGTTGTAAGTATCACCAGGCCCTATGCAGTCTAGGACGCGTATTTTTCTTCGTCATGATTTTATATGCAGATATGCGGGGTTCTGCGTTCACTACGACTATTATTAAATGCTCCAATAACGAGTTTATGCTTCCAAATCTAGTGAGATTAGAGCTGTAAAATCGGCTTTATCCAGTCCCCTTTGCCCGAGTTGAATATCGGAGCCCCTATCGATTTTAAGTAGTAGTCGGGTCGCGACGAAATGCGCATCAAGACCTACATGCACCTTTGATAGAGTGCGATCAAAAGCGAAGATCCAGGGCGACACTTCTTTGAGTGTCACACGATATCTGTTAATGCGTGGATATCCGTAAGTCCGTAAGTCCGTCAGACCCCTAGATCCCCTTTGGAATACGACCTGCAAGGCCTTATCCACTATGAATGTTCTTACGTTGCCCTTGCCGTTGATGTCACTCATCGTAAGCGTCGTTAACGTTTAGGGGATCTCTGAGGGGCCAGAATGTCGGAACCAGTCCTTGGTTGCCACTGGGATGATGCATTGTCGCATTTGGCCCGGTGCAACATGCGTCTTTCATGTTGTGAAAGATTAGCTTTACGATAAGATAATTGACTTCTAATACGTCTTGGCACTATCACATAGTTTAACCTTCTTTTGATTGGCATGTCAAAGGCAACATGCGCTTTACTTGGCAGGCACGAAGCACGTGCTTCGGGAGCCCCAACGTCAGTCTTTGCGAGATGGAGATCGATCTGGAAGCGGTCGTTGGGATGGATATTACGAATCCCATGGAGTCTTCTCTCTTCTAGAACATGCACTACGGGATCGGTATTACGGCAGTTCGGACAGGAATTCCGGGGATTCCCGCGCGCCACAGAATATCCCGGTCCGGGAATCTATGGTGGGTCCAGCGAACTGCCGAAGTGGGTCTTTACCGAACTGATTCCACCCGCATCTACGCCAATACCACGCTTCTCCCGCCGGATGATGACGATGCATTTTAGCCAGCCACGAACCGAGGAACCACTTTCAGTCAGCGCTGACGAGGGTGGGGACGTTCGAATGTTCGAACCACAATTACAAGCTGCCAAGATGGAAGAGTAAACATGATCCGAGCCTGCCGGAAAACAGCACAATACCAGGGAACCAGAAGCGTAGTCAAAGAAACCAAACCGCCTTACATCCGAGGAGAAGTAATACGGATCTCTGCTTCAGGAATAGGATCTTTTGTTTAATTGGTCAAATTATGGAAAAAGCTGACGGTCGAATCCAACAAGCTTACTCTCTCGAGCAGTAAGACGGCGCGTCATCCTAAATTCGAATGGGTGCCTAGAGGTTAAGTTATGCTTTGGCCGCTAATGATAACTAGAAATGGTTGGAGAAACCCGTACACAACCCAGAATAAAGTGCCCGTTCGTCGCATTTGAAATCTCCATTTGTGGAGACAGAAGATAAAACCTGCCCCCGAGCTACCCACCAAGAAGCATTAGAGCATCGGCGGTCACGATGTCAGGTACCCACCTAAACGCCTTTCTGGGCCCATGGTGGTGTCCTCCCGGGCATTCCATGACCGCATCTTCCGCCTTTCTACAACAATTCTATCCGATGGCAGCTCTCTCAATCCCCACCTGATGGCAAAAAAACGCCGGGCACATGATGGAGCTAGGATGTGGTTGGCTCTTGTCAAGGAATCTCACCCAATGCTGAGCTTTCGCTAGTTCAGGCATCCCGGAAGGCGCCGGATTGGCACGCTCGGATATCCACATAGCTCTACGGCTGCCCAAAGTACCAGTTCAGATTCCGCATCTTGATAATACTAACATCAGCAAACAATGGTGTGGGGATGACGCTACTCCGAGAAAGTATTTAAACGAGTCAACGATCCCGTTGATGCTCACTCACATTCCATCGTCCGACCGCAGCGAAAGAAGGGCATTTTTGAAGGAAAACCCGGCAACTGGCTTCCACTCAACATGCATACCTTCAACTTGGTAACATCTCTAGCGGCTTCTGTCGGCCTGGCCAGCGCTTCGTCGGTCCTCCTACAGGGTGGCACCATCGTCGGCTTCGATGACCAAACCAACTCGCTGAACGTTGTCCGCAACGGCTCTCTTCTCATCACCGACGACCGCATCGCGGCTATATACACCGCTGAGGAGGACGCGAATCAGCCTGTCAGCGGTAATGAGACACTGGTTGTGGACGTGGCCAACAAGATCATCACCCCCGGCTTCGTCGACACTCATCGCCACGGCTGGCAAACCGCCTTCAAGACCATCGGTTCCAACACGTCTCTCGCTGAGTACTTCACTCGCTACGGAGAATATGCCGCTGCTGGCCTTCTCAGTGCCGACGATGTCTACATCGGCCAGTTGACAGGGCTTTATGAGGCTCTCAATGCTGGTGTCACTACCACCCTCGACCACGCTCATCACACATGGTCTAACGCCACTGCAGAAGCTGGACTGAAGGGCAGCATCGACAGCGGTGCAAGGGTCTTCTGGTCTTATGCCTTCCATAACGTCACCAACTACACCGTGTCTGAGCAGCTGGCGAACTTCAGAGACATCGCAACTAAGGCCGAGTTTGATGGCTCTGCCACAAGCCTTGGTGTTGCCTGCGACTTCTTCGGTCCCGACCCGGTCCTTGACCAGGTCAATGCTGTCGTCGACCTTGCCAAGTAGGATTTCTCACCATGAGACTGAAACCTCGAGGCATTTGCTAACGTTCACTTAGGGAGTTCAACGTCTCGGTCATTACAACTCACAGTCTTCAAGGGCCTTGGGGCAGTAAGTCATCTATTTAACCTAATAAGTCCAAGTCACTGACAGCTCCTCTAGTCACCAACAGCCCTGAGGACCTGCATGCAGTCGGTGCCCTCAACACCAGCATCCCCGTCGTTTTCTCTCACGCCTCATTCCTAACCTACCGCGGCGCCTCTCTCCTGCGCTCGACAAACCAGTACATCTCCATCACCCCAGAATCCGAGATGCACTACGGTCACACCCACCCCAATAGCCACCTGATTCAGGACCAAGCCGCCATTGGCGTCGACACCCATTTCACCTTCTCCACCGACATCCTCACCCAGGCTCGTCTCTGGTTACAGAGCACCCGCCGCTTACTCTACCAGCAGGTCCTGGCGCACTGGAAGGTCCCGACCTCCACGCCCATGACCGCTAACCAGGCCTTCCTCATGGCCACCCGCAACGGCGGCCTCGCCCTGCGCCGTCCCGACCTGGGCGTCATCGCCAAGGGAGCCAAGGCCGATGTTGTCGTTTGGGATGGCGAGAGCCCTGCGCTGCTGGGATGGATTGACCCTGTCGCTGCAGTGATTCTCCACGCCAGCGTTGGTGACATCCAGCATGTTCTTGTTGACGGAAAGTTTGTCAAGAAGGACCGCGAGCTGGTGGCTGCCAACTACTCTAGTGTCCGTACAGAGTTCTTGAAGAGCGCACGCAAGATTCAGGATACTTGGAGGAACATCCCATTCGAGGCTCTGGACGGCGCATTCAGCGCGTCTGGCGCCGCTTATGAAGCTCCACTTCAGGTTGATGTTCTCACTGGTGAGCATTCAGGATACGGGACAACGTTTGTCTAGTTCGTTTGTAAAAAGGCACCCCAGCGTGTTATGTACACGTAGGACATAATGTTTCAATTGTAATTATTTCTCATTCAAGATTTCGTAGTAACTCACTGATGTGGTCGCTGAAAGCTCATGTATTATAATCAGTTGGGGGCGTAAGCCAAAGTTGTATTTTGAGATTAACGTAATAGGTTTAAATGGGAGTTGTGTTGTTGAAGACATGAGTAGTCAAGGGGGGATGTGTTGAAACACTAATCCGTACCTCGCGAGCCGTACTCGACATGGTAGAGGAAATCCGAAGCACCCTCTCTACTGGTCCTCCTTCTCTTTACAAAAGCCTTCTTTAGTTTCCGTTGACCATGCCAGGCTCTCTGCCGTTGATGTATTGCCAGAGTCTGCTGTCATTAGCCACCTTGTTCTTATCGCCCTTGCGGAGGCCTCTGCCCTGAACCATGGTGGCATCAAGGAAGTACTTGTGGCCCCTGCCCTCCTTGCCCTCAACGACACCAGTCAAGGTGTTGTTAAGGGGGAGGATTCTGTCGAGGTAGTGCTGGTTAAGCAGGTGGCCCCACTTGCCCTTGTTCTTGAAGAGAAGTCCGTTGAAGTTGTTCTGTCTGGGGGTGACACCAAGAATGTTGGCAATGGCAGACTCATGCGACTGGCGCTTGTGGCGGTGGCTCTTCTTGGAGTGGTTCTTGGCCTCCTTGGTCTGCTCGGAAATCAGAGACTTGAAGTGAGTGACACCCCACTCGGCGACAAAGTCACCATCGTTGGCGTAGTGCTCAATGTGTCCGACGACGTACTCGCCCTCGTCGATCTTGGGGTTGTTGAAGTGGTTGGCAGCGTTTCCGAAGGTGTAGATCTCGAGCTTCTTGAGATCCTTGCGGGCGCAGTGGGAGAGGAGCCAGTCAAGAATGATGCTGCCCTCAAGGCCGCCCTGAGAGTGAAGAATGAGAACGACTCTGTCCTTGGCGGGGTCGGCAACAGCTCCAGCGATAAGAGCGTAGCACTCTCTAGTGTCGGTTGTGCCGAAGTAGAAGCATCTCTCCACGAGACACTGGATCGTGTCAAAAACGACGCCAGCCCTGTCACCGATGTATTAGGCCGTACGTTCATGATTAATATAATTGAAGTTACTCACGTCTTGTTGTGGACACCAGTGATGGGACGGTGGAAGGTTCTGGACAATCTGTTCAGGTTGCCCTGCAGCCAGTGGGAGCTTTTATTGTGTCAGCAGGATCGAAGCAATTACATCGACGGAAACTAGTCTACTTACCCAACGGAGACACCGTTGAGGAAAATCCACTTCTCGTTCTCGTGCTTAACCCAGTTCTCAGATTCGGGGATCTGGTGGGACTCGAGAACACCTCCCTTGACACCGGAGTTAAGAGGAATGCAGGCGAGGTAGTTGATGGCGACGAAGGCGATGGCGTAAGGCAGGACCGCGGTGAACGGGAAGGTCGCGATGAAAGGGAGGGACAAAAGGAAGGCAAGTTGAGTGGCGATCAGGACGGTGTGAGCAGCCAGGCAGATGAGGTTTCCAACGGAGGGGTAGAGCTCGTCCATCTCACCAGAGGGGTAATGAGGGTCGATGATTTGTTGGAACCTCTCCTGGAAGTAGGTGACAGCACGGTTGATGGCGCCAAATCGGATCATGTGGGGGACCCAGGCCTGGTCCAGAGGCGGGTATCTGGTGTGGCCGCGGTGGGGGTAGGCCAACGGGAACACGACGACGGGAAGCTTGTAGGCCTTCAGGACGAAAAGCTTCAGGTCATCCCACAGAAGCTGCCATGGCGGGGCTGTGTGGTATGCCGGCAGCTCGACCACGACCTTCTCAACTTGCGTTCTACCAGCCTTGTTGACGGAGGTGACCTCGATGGTCTCGGTGATGTTCGTCTCCACGGTCTCGTAGACCTCGACGCTGTCCGTCAGTGCTGCGGGGGAGGCCATGGTGATGTTGTCGTGATCTCGGATCACTTAGAAAACAACTAAAAACTGAACCAGGTGAGATTGAGAGCCTGTCCAAACACAACTAGGCTTCGTGGCAG
Source organism: Colletotrichum sp. COLG31 (assembly GCA_009800995.1). NCBI lineage: Eukaryota > Fungi > Ascomycota > Sordariomycetes > Glomerellales > Glomerellaceae > Colletotrichum > Colletotrichum sp. COLG31. The sequence goes on from VNWS01000002.1 coordinate 930,393, forward strand.
AATCTCAGCTTATATCATCGACGAGCCGTTGGTATATGCTCCTTCTTCACATGCAGTTTCTTGTTTGTATCGTTGTCGTGAGACCTTTCGACACCGATCCCCGCAAGCAGAATTCCTTCCAACGCGCAACAAGAATTGAGTTCGAGTTGATGTCTCTCAATCACATGCAAAATATTGCCGTGTATGCGCAGAAAGTTTGTGAAACGTGAGACCAGATACTCGGTGATCGGCCAGTGTCATTTCTAAAGTCTTACCCTGATAGCTCAGTGGCGCCTGGCACAGCCTTTGGACACAGCGTGGTAAATATGCAGAGTCATTGCGATGTTTCTGCCTGCTGTTGTATTTTGATGCTGACAACTTGGCATGGAATTTCTTCTGGAATGGTCTGCCGCTTCGGGGTACGGCTAGTGTGAGAAGCTGATAAGGCAGGCGTGACAGGGGGAGTCGATCATCTGCATTGGGCATCCTTATCGCACAAGATGCGACTTTGTGTCTCGGATTTGATGTCTCGGGGACTCCCGCCTGGCAATCGTACACATCTCAACCTGCAGCTTACGTGTTGATACCAATTTGATGTTGATGCTGGATACGAGTCCGAACTCGGACTGGAAAGAAATACAACGAGCTCTGTATCCCTTCCATTGACAGAATTCTCAAGAGTGCCCTTGCTGAGACCAAATAGTAGATGATTGTCCGAACTTCCGATGGCATTCCATGTCCTTGGGTCTTTCTGTTCTTATTCCCGGCTGCCTCGTAATGTGACACCAACATTCTGCAGTCGATCACACGTGATCAGTTGTGCACCATTCCTCGAGCATCACAACTAGTATAGGTAACATTCTCACCAGTGCTACCTACCAGCGTCACGAACAAACCCCGCAATTTTGGCCACAACCGGGCAGCAGAAAAAAGTGGTAAGACTGTTTTTTTGCACTGCGACCATCAAAAGTAATCATGACTCGGATTCCATCGGCTCCGCTCTAACCGGTCGTAGCCGAGTCCGTCTCTCATCCCGCGGCCGCCGCACGCAAAAGCCACGTTAATGGCGTGCTCCAACAGCTGTTTACTCCGCATGTTCAACTTCCGAGAGGAGTCTCAGCCACACCGGAATCTTAACTTCATTCCGAACGCGCCTCCACCTCCGTAAAGAAGCCGGGGAAAAGCAACAACAACAAAGTTTGAACGTTTGTGTTTTGTTTACTCTCTCAGAATGACCATGGTCACTCAATCCACGCTGCCCGCGCCACAGGACGATTTGAAGACGGTCGTCGAGAGTCGGACTCGGGAGTGGCACTTTCATATCTATTTTCTGCTGCAGTCGCCCACGGAGACTGCGCGGGCGCTTGCGCTTCGTGATGCTGTGCTGAGGCTTCGCCGCGATGGTAACACTGGTCTACCACAATGCTGATGTACAGCCACTGACGTTGATGCACAGGCGCGTTCGTCGCTGTCCCGCTGTTCCGAGTGAATGAGTATCCTATCGGACCTCACCCCGCCGGATCGTACGAAAGTTTGTAGACCTGAAATTACATCAGCGCATCTGTGTTCAGGCTAATCAGTCGTACTTAGTCTGGGTTCCCGACTCATCATTTTCAGATGTCTTCTACTATTTGGCATCAAATCGAGGCAACTTAAGGTGCGTAGATAACCAGAGAAAAGTGCCAATCATCACAATGCCCAAGTCTAGCTCTAACACAGTACTCAGTGTCCTTGTTCACCCTTTGACATCAAAACAACGCCGGGATCATGAGTCCAGCAATGCCTGGATGGGAAATCCGTGGCCTATTTACCTAGATAGTCTGCCCCGCGACGGTGAAATCCCGCTCCAGTATCCCGAACTAGGCCTTGGCTGGTCAACATCGCCTGAGCAAGAAATCTCCCTTGAGGAAAGGCGGAAACGAGGAGCAGAGCTTGAAGCACTTCTAGCCAACGATTCGGAAGCTGCTCCGGCTCCCAAGGACTAGTATGATGTTTGCTCAGATTGACAGTATATTCGGAACGACTTGACTGCATCTCCCGCACCTGCGAAGTAGTCCCTCCCAGTACACCCATATATTCAAATCAATGAAATATCCGTCAAAAAGAAGCTGTCATCGCCATGTAACTTTAAGTCCCTCGAACCACATCCTATTCGCTTAAACTTATTGTGGCACACTTCCTCGAGAGTGAGAATATCAGTATGCCGTTGCCCCACGACGAGTGCCCAGCAATCCCGTGCCAGTTCGCGGTCACGGTCCATGGTAATAGTTCCTCCGTAACGCGTCTCTCCTTCAAAGGCTAGACTGCCTTCGTGAACTGCATCACTACGCTTGGACCTATTACCAGGAGCATATCGCATCTTAGCGATGAGTCCACGCAGCTTCAAAGCGCCTTCAACCTTTGGGGCCGCGAAGTCGTTCATTGCAACATTCATATCGATCCGCAGGATTTGGATGGAGGCATGCGGCTGCCAGGGTACCTTTCCTACCCTCATAGGGAACAGTATTTCCCCATCAATGCTAGCCCAACTCCAACTTGGAGCCCGCGGCTTCGCTGGTAACCGCAGGTGCGGAGGAAATTGCTTACCATACGCACCAGACGTACGCGCTCGCCACAAAATGCCTTGGAAGATTTCCTCTGCCCAAAGCCCAGCAACATACGAACCGCCAACTTTGGTTGATCCAAAACGACTAGCAACACCTGCCAGCGCTGGCAGCTTGTCTTCGCCAAAAGTCAGACTTCTTTTGCTAAACTCTTCCACAATTGTATACCAATGTTGCAAGCTCGTCGTAGTTCCGAGGGATAAGTTTTTACGCGCTACCTCAAAGCTCATGGGTGTGGCGTAGTAGTATGCGTCATGAGGAATCCCGTCCTCTCGAGCCGTGATGGTCGGACACTCCCAATACATCTGTTCGCGTCCAATGTACAGTGTGAACTTTGACAATGCCCACTCTTGCATGCACCACCCGCGGCTGTTCAGCAGGCCCCCTTCGACTGCTTGGAGGTAGTCCAATGGATGTTCGGAGAAAATAAATCCTTGACCCAACCTGGCCCTTTTGTGGGACCTCGGGACGAGGAAGCCATGGGTGCTGCCTGGGGAGTCCAACGCTGAGATTGTAACTCTTGCATTGCTGTAGACAGTTGCCATTCTTGCTGCTTCTGTGGCCCAATCAGCTGCCGAGTCTTGTGTAATGCACATGGCGTCGATCCACAAATACTGCAGGCCAAGCTCTCTTGTAAGCGTTATAGCATCAAGGAAGTTTTGCGGTAGGGCGTGCATCGGGAGAGCAACTTGATATGCTTCGAGATTGTCCATTGTCATCTTGCAGGGGATGTTCCCGCCCCAACAGTGGCTCAGAGCTGCATAGTGCCCAGTAAGACTGTTCGTGATGCGCAGTGATGCTGGAGCTCCCGGGATGGTCCCGACATCAATAACTCGTGTTGGCAGTTCGCGTGCTGGTGTCGAGCAAGTCGAGTGGTTCTCGATACAATCCTTCATCCAAAAACGTGCAGTCTCGAATGAGTCCGCTGACATGGAACTGTCCGGTATGGCTCGCGCGAAATCAGGCGTTGTCCTGCTTTCTCGATCTGAAAGGCAAAAGGAGGAAATTTCTCCCTCGTAAGGACGTATTGTGCTTATGTCGAAAAAGCAACCCTGAATACCTGGTCTCCGATCGTCCAACGACGTCGCGAAGATCGAGCGTTTTGGTTCCGTTTTCACTGAATAATATCCAGCGAAAAGAGCGAGATGAGTGACCTGCGGTCGATGTTCCGAGCGATGGCCGTCCCAGATGGCGCGGCACATAGCACAGCCTTGAGCGCTGTTTTCGAGATCACTGGCAGTCTTGTGGTGAATGAAGCCAGGACCATATTCGGAAAAGCCATGAGTTTTCCCCGAGATCATTTTGTCTGTCCACATACCATCCCTGGGAAGCTCATAACGGCGGCCAAAGTCTGAGGCTATGAGATCGTCCGTGAATCTCTGGCAGAGAGCGCAGAGCGGATCTCGTGAATGGTCGCCAGTGGCGTCCATGGCGATGTCCGGACTTTTACCCCAAACACCTGTTGTAGGCGAGGCTATATCTGTGCTGGAGAATGCTGTGTTATAGAATGCGAAACAAACAGCAACCTGTGTTCTTTGTGATTTCAGGAAATGGCATGAGGCTGGCTGGCAGTTTGTGAGTGATATGCCAGCCTGATTCGGCATCCTCAGGGTTTACGGACCGCAATTGCGAAAACCTGTGATTGGTTGCAAAGACCACCTTATGCAATACCCTTGCATCCCACAACCGACTTTGCCGTGAATTAAAGACTCGAAGTTACACTGAGCCTTATAGAAAAAACGATTGTGTCTGAACACACGGAGAAGCTAGGGAGGAACCACTAACTTGGGCGTTGTCTCGGCCTAAAGCCACCACCGATAGTCGTCCTTGAGTACCAATTTGATGTTCAACTTTCGTTTTACTTTCTCCTCTTCATGAACGGTTAGAAACGTTCGTGTGTAAGCCCTATTTCCACGACGACGAAACTTATGAGAAATGTTCAACCGCCGGGGCATAGAGAAGCTGGACCTAACTCTGGGATTTCGAATTGGTTTCCGTATCTGGGATACCCGAAAAGTACGAGAGATCGGGTAGAAACAGATTCTTGTGGGGTTCAATGTCAATAGATGCAGCTTTTAACTATCGGTACCTTATCTAGCTAGTCTCTCCTGTGCGCTGGTTAGGCCGCTGCGAGTTGAACCCAGCGATCGTCGGGATCGGGGCCTAACAAGGGTCCTTACCAGAATACGCCCAAGAACGGCATATTTGGACCAGCGCATGTAACTTCGCCATGTTCCCTCGACGGGGTTCGCAATACTTGATAGGTCAGAGACGCCCAGTCAGAGTTGGGCGAACATTTAAGGAGACAATCTGGGCTCTCGGCCGACAGCGCAAGCAGCATCAACGGGGCCTAGCGAGAAGCTTGATTCCGACATATGTGGACCAACATTACGATCGCGTCGAGAACATGGAGAGAGAATCGCGGCGTACCAAGGCGCACACCCCATCATACCCACGGCGCGCATTCTGAATAGTGAAAGGGGCTTAGTCGGGTCCACGAGGGGTGTGTCGTTTGCGGATAATGCGGATGTGCATCATGAACCCGCTTCAGGGGAGGATCACACGGGTATCTCTCAGCCGAATGGGTGTTGGCGACGACGGCTTTTTGTCGATGTGGGGGTACAATGCGCGAGGTTCTCTTCGATCACCTGGATGGAATGGATACTGTTTGTGGATCTAGACCTTTGTATCATGCAACTGGCGTGGAAAAGCAAGATCGCGAAGGTTATGAAGGGCGACTCCTGCCTCCTCGCTTAATGCCAGACACAAGTACCATGAAGCCGAGCAATTCGGATTAGTTCGTGAGACTTTACATGAGACCCCGTCAAGTCCTTGTTACCTTCAACGTTTCCAACAGAATGGTTTGAATAAGCACTGTTGGGGAATAACATGTGTTATCACCAGAACCCTTGTCCATGAGGTGACGCATCGGTGGGAGCGACGTCCACGAATTGCTCCTACTGTTGACCAGTGATATTTTCAAACTCTTTAGGCGTTGTCTTACACAGCCTTTGCAGCCGAGGAAACCCTAATCCGTGATACTCATGGTGACTTGCCCCTTCTTTCTAGCTAGAATATTCAAGCACGGCGTGGGAAAATCAGGGGCACCAGCAATGACGCCATCAATCATCTCAGTTTCAAAAACATCAAACGCTTGTCATATGTATCCAAAGAAAACATCACAAACATAATAATACAATGGGGAGGAAATCAGTCCTCTCCCCAAAACGAGTGAATGCCCGCTCGCTCCGTTGACGCCCTGCTAGTCCAAATCACGAAAACCCTGCTTCTCCCAAAACGCCACAACCTCGTCCAGCTCCGGCCGGTCGTTCGGGTCCCGCTCAATGCAGCGCATCACCATCGCCTTCCACGCCACCGGCACGTCCTTGGACGCCTCCGTCCACACCGCCGCGTCCGGCGACTGCTCCACCTGCTCCAGCAGCATCCACATAGTCCGCCCCAGGCTGAACACCTCCGCGAGCTCCGCCGCGCGCGGGCACGTCCGCTTCCACTCGGGGAACACGTTCCAGTCCGGGAATCCCCACTTCTGGTTCTTGCGCGGGGCGCCCTCATGCGGCGTGTAGATGATGCGCGGCTTGTTCTTGGTGGTGTTCTTGAGGACGGCGGACTCCTCGGCTTCCTGGTCGATGGCCACCTCGGGCGGGTGCGTGAACATGGACACCCCGCTCTGCTCCCAGTCGATCAGCCGCACGTTGTCGTCGCCGTCGACGAGCATGTTGCCCGGCTTCAGGTCCATGTGGTAGGTCCCCGCGACCTGGTGCGTGTGCTGGATCGCGAGGGCCATCTGGTAGCACCACTTGGCGCGCAGCCCGAGCGGGAGGCGGGTGTTGGTTTTGTTGGCGCGGAGGACCTGCTCGTCGACGCTGGCGCGCGCCATGGCGGGCTGCAGGAAGCCGCAGATGCGGTCTACGTCCCCGTCGGGGACGATGACGAGGATCTGCGGGCGCGGCATGATGTTCGGGTGTGGCGGCAGCGTGCAGAGGGTGCGGATCTCATGGAGGAGGGTCTTCTCGACGTGCTCGCGGAAGTCTTGCCGGGCGACGTCAAAGTTGACGCCCTTGAAGACGAAGGGGGCGGCGAAGGCCGGGTGGGTCACGGTCCGGGCGCCGGTTTTGCCCGGGAGGCGGCCGATGTGGATGAGGTCGGAGAAATGGACGAGGTCGAAGGCTGCAGCAGGGCAGCCGGCGGCGTGGAGGGCGGCGAGGAAGGCGGTGTAAGGGGTGAGCTGACGGATGTAGTCCTCCCTAATAGGAGACATGCTTTCCGCAGTCATGATGACCGTGGGGGGGAGGAAAAAGAGGTGAGTAAGTTTGCGTGTAAGCTGGCGGATTTTGGGATATCTCGAGTTGGGACTTTCTCTGGGTTTTTGTCTTCTTCGTCTTTTGGGGGCGTGCAGACGGGGTGAAGTGGTCAGGGGCGAGGCAAGGATGGAGATACAGATTGGTTGGTTCTCCCCCCCTCGTCCCAAGCATTCCACAACTCTTCTCAAATAAGAAAGCTCTTCGTAGGAGGCCCGAATGTAGTTGATTCACTGCAGGACAGAGAGTCTGAGCTTCGAATAGTTCAGTCAGTATGGTGAACCAAGTCGAGTGTAACCCGGATCAAAGACTCCGGGAATAAGAAGTGAAGTTTGTTTTTTCTTTTCTTTGTGTCTTCTTTGGTTCTCGCCTTACCTTTGACAAGTAGGTGAATAGAGAGGCATTGGGCGGTGGTCAGCTGTGATTGGAAACAATGTAATGTTCCATCCCATCCGGTGGGATCATCGTTGTTGAGGAGGGGTAGTATCCAAGATGCTTTTTCCTTCGATTTGACTGTTCTGTGACAGGCAAGATGTGCTGCGTGATGGGGTTTGACGGGTGCTTGAAGGGTTTAATTTACCAGGCAGACGGAAACTGCGACATTGGCATGCAGGCCCGAGGGTTGATAATGGAAAAGGAGGAACAGGTTCGGGGGATGGAAAGAAACTCTGCCCAGGGGGTGGCTAACGTGTTCCTTTCAACTCCCCCCGAGTCCCGGGTGTGAGACTTTTTCGCTCTCGCAACAGAGTCCCAAGAAGGCGCAGTGATGGCATATCGCCAACGACGCTACTACCCTTCCTGCCCTACCCCCCACGGGGCTAAGTCCTCCAGCAATTCTTTCCTTTGGTCCTGGGCTTGTGATGGTATGTCGTCGACTGTCTCACCCTGTCGCCTTGACACCGATCATATGACCGTGGACTGTTGGTTTTGGCTCTTGGGGGGCGTTTGGGGAATTGGCTGGCTGGCTGGCAAAGTGAGGCGGGCGTAAGATGATATCACGAAGCGCCATGGACAGTGTCGAGGTGTCTACCAAATCGGTCGGTGGGCAGGATGCATGACACTAGGCGGGAGGTGATTGGTGGTATCGGCACAAGGGCGCGTCGTCTCGTCCCGCAGCTGGTTCTGATTTTGCTCACATCTGATATCTGACAGGATGCGGGATGCTACGGCCCTTAGCGGGATCACCGTGTGATGTTGCCATTTTGTTTGGACTTGTTCTTTTCTTCTTCCTCGTCGTCCTTCTTGTCCTTGCCATGCCTAGATCTTCCCGTATCTGGTATCATTCGGCAGAACCCTGGATTAGCAAGGCTGGCCCGATGCAGAGTTCTTTTGCAAAAATACCCCTATATGCAGGGGATGCCAGCAGAATTCCTCCGTCCGCAGAGCTTGCCCCATCTGATGGCACGGTAGTCTTCTCTTGGATCCTGATCCCCGCCGGAAATATGTGAGCACTCAAGATGTGGTCAAGGCAAGGGCTCCACTCCCAATCGAGAATCCAATCGAGAATGGGCTTGGGGGAATATGCAGGCGGGAGATCGGGTCGTTGCTGTCGATGGCTGTTCATTCCCCCCGGACGGGTTTAGAGCGTGGGTGGGATTGTTGTCACATCTCATCGATGGGCTTTTTCTTCCTTTCAGTGGGTGACGTAAGACACGGGAATGAGACAACAGGGCCTGGAGTGCTCTACCAGGGGGGAGGGATTGGAGGATCACCAGTGGACGTTCTGTGGTTTCTGTACGGAGTAAGGTTGTGTTGGTCGTGTCTGGGAGGGGGGCAGGGCCCTATGAGGAATTCCGGTGAGTCGCGGGCGATCTCTGATGTTACTCTTCTTCTTGATTTAATTTATTGTTGGGCGGGGACCCATCTCGGGGACACGCAGGGCCAGCCGGGGGGTACGGGGAGGGGGATTAGAGGCGAATGTTGTTGTCGATTTGTGGATGCGCGGCCAGGGTTGACAACTATTGAAGTGTGTGTGTGGTGATATGAAGGTAGGTGGTGAGCTGCGGGAGATATTCCTACTGCCGCTAGGGCGGTATTTCTTTTGTGGAATGTCCCTTGTCTCTGGGTGGTGGTCCCTGGTTAGCTGAACACCCATCTCTGCATTGAATTTGACAGCGTTGAGGGGTGGCTGAGTGTGTCTCAGTTGGTCGAGTGAGGATTGCTCGCATTCTGACGGTTCAAAGGCGTTTTGACCCGCGTGGCATGATCAAGTTGAACGGCAATTGAGAGCGGTGGAAAGCGTGGCTGCCAGCTGTGAGGAAGCGAAGTGATGCATGGCGTGGTGTGTCTGATGTCGCGCACACCGAAGGTGAGAGGTGAGAGGTGAGAGGCGCCAGTACGGGGAAGGGCAGGCGTGAGTGAGTTCGGGTAGGTGGGCGGCCAATGACGGGGGCTGCCTTCAAAACTCCAAAAGTCAATGCTGGCGGCTTAAAGAGCCCCGAGGTGCCGAAGACGCGCCGATCTGACACTAAGTCCGGCGGGCAGGTGGCACGGCACGATACCAGCGGGGGAAACGCTCCATTGGCGGCGGGCCGGGGAGCATCCGTTGGTCTTCCGGCTGGGCGGGGGCCACCGTGCTCACCTAAGGTACCTTACCTACATACACAAGGTACCTCAAGGTAAGGCAAAAGTAAGGTAGGGGGGACTGAAGACGCTTAGCCTCGGCGGCCGGCGAGAATTCCAAGACAGACCGTGCCAGCAAACGTGCAAGCAAGCCTCGAGCCAACGATGTCTTGATTCTGGCCACTTATTTCTAAAGAAAGGTGAGATAACATGGGGTTCGTTCATTGGATTTCTAAGCTGGGGGGTACATACCATGTACCTACTCACACACTCTCATATCAGCTCTCACATCATATCATGGAGTGAGATGAGATGCCCCTCATCTGATGAGAGCACCCAGTAAGTAGTATGTAAAGTGTGAGTGAGAAGACTCGGTGTGACTGGAGAGTGAGTGCTTGCATGTCCCCAGTGTCCAGGCTCCAGTCAATCAATGGTTGCACCATCTGAAATGCCCGTCGACCACGCGATAAACTCAGTGCCTTGCATCAGCAACCTACATACCTTACTTTGAGTACCCGCAACTCTCCCTCACACCAAGGTTGCTTAGGGCAGTGAAAGTACTGAAAGTAGGCAAGATGGAACACTAAATGAAGAGTGCCGCCGGCAGTGCAACACTCGATCGCTCGCTCGGTGGGGGAGACCGGGCTGCCCGCATTCCAATGTGATGCCAGTGCCCGCCCTTTGGCATTTCTTATTCCTTCCTCCCGTATGTATGTACGCGTGCACCTTCACTAGCAATACCACAGTACCACAGTCAGTTCTTCTCACCACTGCAGAGTGAGTACAGAGTACTTGTACGTACCCATCTTGGTATGCAGCGGTCCCCGCCCGTCCGCTCCGTTCGAGGTGCAACCTTCCCGAAGCGGCATCAAACTAGGTCATTTTGCTCACTGCAGCTTCGCGGTGTTTGGTCTTGGCAACTTGGCTCTTCTTCGCGTGCTCGTGTTTTCTGCGTCTTCTTGCCCCGATGCCGCATCCCCAGCAGCGAATGATTGAATCTCTCGCTGTTTACTCTGCGGCACTTTCAGAATCCAATTTACAACAGAGTCTTGGGAGCTGGATTATCAGACCAACTTTGGCAGGTCGTTATGGGCGCTGGGAGTAGTCCGCCGGGCCGGGTTCTTTTGCAGCTTGCTTCCATGCCCCCAGCCAACCTTTTCTGAGCCAAAGCAACCACTCACAGTCGCTGCCGAGACCAACGACCGTCATTGAAGCTGCGAAGCTCCAATCTTAAGTCGTCTTGGCACTCCGAGCACGACATGCATCGCCATGAACCTGTGCTGCTGCGACCGCCAGTTGGACCGCCAAACTCCATTAATCCTCGTCCTCGTGGAGCACCAGCACCAGCACCGGCAACAGGCAATGCGACCTGCCTGATGCGCACCATCGCGACTGCCCCCGTTCAATCGCACGACCGCTGCACCTGCCGTCCGGGTTTCTCGTCAACCATCGTCCGGGAAGCTATAAAGCCCCAGGGTTGCTTTTCGGCATGAGCCGTCTTCCTTTCGAACTCTCCGCTTCTCGCTCCCCTTCCTCGCCAACCTCCTCGACCCTATTCGCGCCGCTTCTCCTCCGCACAGAACGAAGCACCGCAGACAGCAATGGCGCGTCTCCTCAACGCCGTCGCGGCAGCCACCGCGCTTCTCGCGGGCGTTGCGACCGCCATTGACCGCGAGCCCCACCAGCCCTCCGGCGGCGGCGACAAGATTGTCACCTGGAACGAGACCGTCGTCTCTCCCCGCTTCGGCGCCAGCGCCCGCTCCGTCAGCTGGCTCTCCGGCACAGACGACGGCCGCTACATTGAACAGGACGACGCCGGCCTTGTCATCGTGGACATCATCTCAGGCGATAACAAAACCTTTGTGTCTGCCGACAAGTTCCCCGCTGGTGTACATGAGTACTGGATCCGCCCGGACCTGAAGAAGGTGCTCTTCGCCACAAACTACACCAAGCAGTACCGCTACTCGTACTTTGCGGACTACTCCATTTTGGACGTCGAGTCCGGCGCCCTCCAGCCCTTGCTGCCCGAGGCGCTCGGAGATGTCCAATATGCTGAATTCGCACCTGTCGGCGACGCCATTGTAAGTGTTGGCCGACTGAGCACGGTCTTGCAACCTCCCAGCTTACACGATTGCAGGCATTTGTTCGTGGCAACAACCTCTACCTCAGCAAAAACGGCACCGTCTCTCAAATCACCAACGATGGTGGCCCGGATTTGTTCCACGGCGTCCCCGACTGGGTCTATGAGGAGGAAATCTTCGGTGGTCGCAGCACTCTGTGGTTTTCCCCTGACGGAGAGTACGTTGCCTACCTGAGCTTCAACGAGACCGGCGTCGAGACCTTCACTATCCCCTACTACATGGACAACCAGAAGATTGCTCCCCCGTACCCCAAGGAGCTGGACCTGCGCTACCCCAAGGTCGGCAGCACAAACCCGACCGTCCAGCTTACTGTGCTGGAGGTCGGCAGCGAGAAGTCCACTCCCGTTACCATCGACGCGTTCCCCGCTGACGACCTTGTTGTCGGTGAGTTGAAGTGGGTTACGAAGAACCACACCAGCTTCGTCTACCGTGCCTTCAACCGCGTTCAGGAGCAAGAGAAGGTTGTTCGTGTCGATGTCGATGGCTACGCATCCCAGACTATCCGTGAACGCGACGGTTCCGACGGCTGGCTGGACAACAACCTGGCCATTGAGTACATCGGCCCCCTGCAGAACACCACCGACGCGTACTACCTCGATCTGTCCGACCACACTGGCTGGAATCACTTGTACCTGTACCCCGTCAAGGGCGGCGACGCCATCCCCCTGACCAGCGGCGAGTGGGAGGTCGTGGCTGTGGTCAAGATCGATACCGAGCGACAGCTCGTCTACTACCAATCCACCGAGCACCACAGCACCGAGCGTCACCTCTACTCCGTGTCTTATCCTGCGGGCACCAAGAAGGCGCTCGTTGACGACAAGGTCGATGGCATGTGGAGCGCTTCCTTCTCTGCCTCAGGAGGCTACTACATCCTTAGCTACCAGGGGCCCAACGTCCCCTACCAGGAGCTGTACGCCGTCAACTCCACCGAGCCCATCCGCACCATTACCAGCAATGACGCCCTCGTCGCCCGTCTCAAGGAGTACAAGCTGCCCAACATCACCTACTTCGAGCTCACCCACCCCGACGGATACAGCCTGAACGTGATGCAGCGTCTCCCCGCCAACTTTGACCCCTCTAAGAAGTACCCTGTCCTCTTCACCCCCTACGGTGGTCCCGGCTCGCAGCAAGTCACGAAGCGGTACCAGACCATCAGCTGGTCGGCCTTCATCTCCTCGGACCCCGAGCTCGAGTACATCACCTACACCGTCGACAACCGCGGCACAGGCTACAAGGGCCGCGCCTACCGGTCCCTCGTCGCCGGCCACCTCGGCCGCCTCGAGCCCCTCGACCAGATCTGGGCCGCCGAGCAGCTGGCGTCCAAGAACTCCTTCGTCGACGCCGGCAAGATTGGCATCTTCGGCTGGTCCTACGGTGGATACCTCTCGGCCAAGGTGGTCGAGCAAGACTCGGGCGTCTTCTCCCACGCCCTTATCGTCGCGCCCGTCAGCGACTGGCGCTTCTACGACTCGGTCTACACGGAGCGCTACATGAAGAGCCTGGGCGAGAACGAGGAGGGCTACAATGAGACGGCCGTCCGCAACCCTGCCGGCTTCAAGAACATTGCCGGCGAGTTCACCATCCTCCACGGCACCGGCGACGACAACGTGCACTACCAGAATGCCGCCGCGCTCATCGACCTGCTGGTTGGCGCCGGCGTGCCCAACGACAAGATGAACTGGCTCTCCTTCACCGACAGCGACCATAGTATTGCGTATAACGGTGCAAACATCTGGCTGTACAAGTACATGACGGAGGCGTTGTTCCGTGAGAAGAAGCGCTCCGGCGACCGGTTGGTGCACCAGTGGACCAAGAAGTCCGAGACGAGCTTCGGCTTTGATCGGGAGTAGATGGACTTTTGCAGAGCGGGTCAAGAGTCATGAAATTCTTTTGTAAATACTTTCTAGCATGACTTAATGAATAATCCTACAAGATCCCGATGTGCCAGTTGGAACCCTGTTATTTCAGCAATTAATGAACGGAATCTAAAACCTACATGAACGAACGTAGTGTGAAATATTATACTGCAAAAGGCGCCAGTCCCAAAACTGAAAAGAAATTACACCTGGGTCAGCTTCCGTTGTCAGCCGAACTAAAGTTCCATTCGTGTCATGGGATGGCCATGACGCTTCTCATGTTCATCGTAGCAAGCGCAGCAAATTTCGTAGGCAACTTCGGCTTCCTTGCACTCATTGCAGTCTAAATCGACATTGTTAGCGTAGGTGACATCCAAGCGGCACCGTCAGGCCACGAGCGCAAGGCCTTGGTGGTTACTTACGCCAGTACTTCCCACGAGGGATTCCGTCGTGACATCTGCCGCAATGCTTTTGGTAGTCCGGCACGACGCCGTGGCTCAATATCCATGCCAGTCCCATGTTAAGAAGCTGATCCGCGAGGGAACTAGGTACCTTTTTCTCGGCCAGGTTAGCGAGCCAAATACCGCGGTTCCACCCGGGAACGTCGCTACACGACACATGGGGAGCATGTGGGCCAGCCGGGATATAAGACGGGTGGACTGCATCGTGAACTACGTCGCGAATGGCATGACCCGTCTCTGTGGCCTGCGCCGCGGCTCCATGCAAGGCGCCGTGAACGGTCTCGGCAGAGTGGTGCATCATCTGGTCGACTGTTGTGGCGGCACAAGGTGTGTGAAGCTTGAGACCCTCAGCCACCACGTCGGAGACGCCTGAAATCTCCAAGCCGATAAAGGCTCCGGCCAAGCCTGCGGCTACGGGAATCATCACATCGCGCTTCTGGAGGTCGTGGAGCGGGATTTCGCGCTTGGTGAGCTCGGCTTGTACTATTTTGTGCTTCCTATGGGCAACATCATACCTGCGGATGTGGTACGGCACCATCAGCAGAGACGCGCCGTGGCTAGGGATCGCGGCGGCCACGCAGGAGCCTACGGCGACGGAACTGGCGAAGAGCTGACGTGTTTTGCTGACCTCTATTTTGGCGAGCTCGGTAGCGCTCATTTTGGAGACAAGCTCGGCAAATTTGTCCTCGTCCAAGTGGAAGAAGTCTTTGATGGCCATGTTTGCTCCTTGTAACCGTGAGGTCACGCAGAGGAAGCTGTAGAATAGGCCACCAAGGAGAGATGTGGGGTGGACAGGAACGAAAATGCAAAGTAGACCACAGCTCTGTACGTATGGATTTGGGAGCTATGCACCTTCATATACACAGTACATAGACGGCATCGTGATGGGCCCTATCCCACTGCGAGCCTCCAAATAGATGCTTGTGTAGACCACCAGCATCGCTTTGACACCTCCGTCCCCATCAGACAGCTTTTGCCATCACCTAATAGAGGACAGCTTGGGGCTGTGTCTGTCCGAGGATCGTGAAGCTTGCTTCCCGGATGGTGGTCTTAAGACTGTGGAGGAGTCTGGGCCAGGTTGGGGCGTAATGTCACCTGTCATACATGCCGACTAGCGCATCACGTCAATACCACTAGACGGGGAAAGACTGACACAACCGGCAGAGCAGTTTTAAAAGCCGCCGCCAAAAAGGAAAGAATACAAAAGCCTCCAAGCACTTTGTCATGTGAACACAGCCAAGAAAACAAGAAGTCTAGATGTCCACGCCGCGTCAAATGATGCTACATTAGTAAACAGGTCGCCCACGACCTGGAGCTTGATCGCTCGATCGCTCAGTTGCCCAAAACCCCTTTTAACGCCTAGCAAAAAGCCACGATGGCATCACCATCTGCGAGAACCTGGTCTTGCCCAGTGCCAAGCAATAAACAACCGCTTCACTTCATACTCAGCCCCCCGAAGACCCGGTCCAGCTCCGCACCCTGATCATTCACAGGCATCTCGCTCGCGCCCGCTTGTCCCGCCGCCATCGTCTGCGCATCCTGCAGCTCTTCCCCACCAGCACGCTCCGGCTCGAGAAGCCGCGCGTCACTGTCAAGCCAGCCCGGCGCCACGCGCCTCTTCTCGGCGAGCTCGCGCGCCTGGATGCGCTCCTCGAGTTCGCGCAGGTCGCGCTCGGCGTCTGCCTGCATCTTCTCGATGTGCGCCTGCAGCGCGCGGCAGGAGGCGATGATGTCGTCTGGGTGCGCGGCGTGGCCGGACTGCGAGACGACGTATTTTGGCTTGTTGCTGGCGTCGGCGGGTTGCGGGTTCGGGTTGCCGGAGTCGTCGGGGCCGGCGGCGGGGATGCCGGTTGCGGAGGGGGGGAGGGCGGAGGGCATGGCCTTGTAGTTGTAGGAGAGGGTTGTCGCGGTCGGGAGGGAGATGAAGGGGGAGACGGTCAGGGGGACCTGCTCGAGGAGCGGGTGGGAGCCTGGAGGTTTGTGTTAGTGGTGATGGTGTTGGCGACGGAGGGGGAGGGGTGACTTACGGTTGTTATACATGATGGGCAATGGGTAGGCAGCTGTCCTTCTGGTTCAGTTGTAGAAGCGAGAGTCCAACTTTGAAAGGAAGAGGCCGTTTTGAGGGACGGGGTCAGCTTTGGGAGAGAAGCATGTGGTCTTGCGTCGCGGCGTCTCGTGCCTGAGACCTGCAAGAGATTCGTGGAGTGTCTGTGTGGTGTTGGTGGTGACTGTCGTCCCCGCGACGGCACCGACAAGGCGGAGAGGTCGGTGTGGTGTGGAGAGCTCAGGCCCCTCTGAATATGGGGAAATGGTACGTATTCCTCAGCAGACCGCACAAACACTTCACCGCCTTCCTTCTTTCCTCCCTCCAGATTACATCATCTGCATCAAGATTCCGACACGATCACGTGCCGATAGCGATAAGAGCTTTCCTCTGCCAGAAAGCTGTTTCCCTTCAACGCCAACCCCACCATGTCGCCGTTAACAGGGTCCAACATCGATTTAGCACAAATCCGGAAAGCCGTCAATATGCTGCCGGTCACCATCCGCACGCCGCCCGCGGTCGCGGACTACACCCCGATCGCGGAGTGGGAGTCGCAAACGCCGCAGTCATTCACACCCGAGAAGGCAGTGTTGCATTTCCACCTTGAAGCCGCCAGAGCGTGGGTTCCCGCGTCGCAAAAGGGCGGCCTGGCCGTCGTGTTCCCGGCGGATGGCTCGACTGCCGCGAGCGCCCCCGAAGGCGCAACGCTGAGTGATGCAGGAGAGGAGCTGGTCGAGCAGACTGTCTCGGTCTTTGTTACCTCAGAGTAAGCGATTTGACTTCCTGAGACGCTCAATTGAGGTCGAGGTAGAGTTGAGGCTGATTTGTGCATGGTAGGCAATTCATCATCTTCTCGTCAGCAGCAGGAGCAGGCGTCGGCATCTCGTACCCCGCCATCTCGATCCACGCCGTCAAGGCGGTCGGCACCATCGCCGACGACAAGCCTCTCCAGGCCATCTGGATGCAGCTGCAGCTCGCGGACGGCGGCGACGGCGACGACGACTACGACACGGTCGACCTGACCATCGTCCCGGGCCTGACGGACGGCGCGCAAGCGGACGTGCAAAAGTTCTACGAAGCGATTTCGACGTGCTCGGATCTGCACCCGGACCCGGCCGACGAGGACGAGGAGGTGGACGACGACGCCGGCGGGCGCATCATCTTCGAGGGCGACCACGAGCCCGTGGAGGGGTACACGGGCGTGTTGCACGGCGCGGCGGACGGCGGTCTGCCGCCTTCGTTCCCGGGCAGCGGGGGCTGGATCACGGCGGAGAATGTGCACTTGCATTTTGACGCGGAAGGGAACTGGATCGGCGGGCAGAATGGCGAGGAGGGTGGTGAGCTTGGGGAGGGCGCGGGAAGGGTCAGGGGCCACGATGAGGTCAACGGCGGCGGTGTGAACGGCCACGACGACCTCGAGAACAAGCGCCCGCGCGTGGATGAGCCATAGAGGGAGGATGTTTGCGCAGTGGAGGCGGTTAGAGGCGGCATGATACCAAAAAATCGGGACCTGGACTCAGGTTGAGGTAGGAAATTCATTTCTCAAAGTTCTCTTACTCCGACTATTTGTGATGATTCGACGCTGTATTTCCGGCTGCCCAGGCTTGGTCTCATTGGTTTCGTTAATCAATTGAATGATTGTGCCATTTAAATTATACTAATAGTTGTGTAGGTATATCTCATTCCGTAAAGTGTCCCCGATCTCAACACCAGAAACCATGCCCGCTGTCCCTGAAAATGATGGTTACAGTTAGAAAAATACAAAAGAAAGAACGAGGCCATCAAATCCTCAAATTCGAGCCGCCCCTGCTGGGCCCGGCCAATCCGTCGGACACCTTCCTCGGAGACACCTCCATCACCTTCAGCCTCGACCCTCCGCCGTCTTCTTCATTCTTCTGCTTTCCCTTGTCAACCTTTTCCTCCGCGTCGATCCAGGCCCTCCTCGTGGGACTCTCCAACATCCCCGTGCTCGCCCGCGCCGCTCCCCTCACCGCGCTCCTCGGCGTCGGGTTAAGCGGTCTGGGCCCCCTGATGATGCTGTTCGGCCGCGCCGCCTCCTCCTCCTCCTCGTTCTCGTTCTCCTTCTCCTCCACCGCTGCCTTCAGCTCATCCAGCCTCCCGCTACCGCCAGGCCGGCTCTTGATCACGGCGATGGAGTTCCTCGCGCCCTTGATCGAGGCCCCTCGTGGATTCCGCTTGGCCTTCTGGCTCTGGCTCAGGCCCAGCGACAGGTAGTTCTGCCGCCCAATCTTGCTGATGCGGCTGTTGCTCCGGTCCGGGCTGAAGCCGCCCCCGCGGAAGTTGGGCAGCGTCGGGCTGTCTGGGTCCGAGACGGAGGAGCCCGCGCTGAGGGTGCTCATCTGGCTGTTCATCCGCCGTAGTTGTGCTACCGTCGACTGCAGCCCCATCACGGCAAAGTCCCGGTGTTGGAAGGAGCCGCGCTTCGGCGAGCTGTTCGCTGAGGAGGCGTTGCTGTTTAGCACGATGGACGGGCACGAGGTACTCGGGACGACCTTGTCGGTTCGGTTGTCCCTTGGATTTGCTGGTTGGCGCGAGAGCATGCGCTCGCGGATCGGGCTGCTGGCCATGCCGCGGCGCTTATACCGTCCTGGCATGGGTGAGCCATGTCTTGACTCGCTGGGGAGTTCTGGGCTGGGGATAGGTCGGCGCGTGGGCGAGTGCGAGCCGCGGCTGTCAAGGGAGTCTCTCGCTGTCGAGCGAAGGGTAGGTGATGCACCAGTATTTGTGAAGCTGCCTCCGGCGCTGCCCATCGCCAGCGCGTCCCGATTTGGCGACCCATGGCCCGGTCGCAGGTTGAGAGGCGGCGGAAAGACGGGCTTTTGGCCAAAGGTGGCCCTCTTGTTCGGCATCTCGGGTCGGCGATGGTTGTCTTCGGGAGAGGTTCCGGGGCTGGCTTTCATGCTGGCCACGCTCGTGCTAGATACCAGGAAGACGGGCTTCATCGACGCGACGCTCTTGGGGCGGATCGTCTCCGGCGACGGGGCGAAGTCGTCCGATGGCAGCATCATCGACAACCGGCCGCCGTCTCTATCTACCACGCTATTCCGCTTCACGACATCCAATGGCCTGGGCACGGGCGAGTTGCTCGCCGATCTGGAATTGAAAGAGGGCTCGATCAGCGTCTTGTCTTCTGGAGGCGAAATGCGCCGGAGGGGAGGCAGGCTCGAGGACTGCCGCTTCGGGCTCCTCGGCGGCACGATGGGCGGAGAGATGAACGGATCGCAGATGGCCGTGTCAATCGTCAGCCCCTTTGGCTTCCGGCCACGTATGATGCCGCCGCCTTGGCCGCCCGTCTTGCTGTCATCCTCCGGCTCGTTGACGCTGTACAGTGTCGACAGCGACGAGGACGCGTTGCTTCCGAGGGAGGCCATCGACATGCACCGATCCTCCAGCTTGTCCCCTTTGTTCCCGGGAGACTCGTGATCCGACCGTCGACTAGGACTTGACAACCCCGTTGGCAACACGTGCTCAACCTCCGGCGTCGTCTCTCCGAATAAGCTATCCGCGTCCGAGACCGCTGATGACTGCGAGGTGTTGCGGCGGTGGTTATGGACCGGTGTCTGTACCAACACCGGAGCAACCATCCTCTTGTGCGGGCTCGGGGTGCGCGTCCTCTGCTGCTGGCGTTGCAGTTGCTGCAGTTGTAGTTGTTGCTGCATTTGTTGTTGATGCAAGCTCTGCCGGAATTGCTGCTGCTGGATATGCTGTTGTTGCAGTTGATGCTGAAGTTGCTGCTGCGCAGCCGCATCCAACGCGTGTCCGACATGATGAATGACCACGCTCCTCTCAGGCGATGACTCAAACTTGATAGGCGAGGGCGGTTTCGTTGGTGACCGTGGAACCATCCTCACAGGTGACCCCGATACCGAGCGTGGGGCCATCCTGACAGGCGAACCTGATGCCATCCTAACGGGAGACCCCGATGCCATCCTGACAGGAGATCCCGATGCCGACCGCGGAACCATCCTGACAGGCGATCCTGACGTCGACCCCAGCATCTTCACTGGCGACCCCGACTTCGTGGGTGATCCTCCTTTGGTGGGCGAACCCCTTGGCGTCCTGACGCTCGACCCTGCCGATGCGGAGTTCGCCCTCTGCCGCGTCGCAGGCCGACTGTTGCTTGGCGTTCCATTCATCAACCTCTCCTCCGTCGACCGCAGGATCTCCGCCAGATCAGACTCGGTCGTCTTGTGGCGCAGCCTTGGGAGTGGCGCCGGCCGCGGGCCCTGAGGAGACGGAGCCGGCACAGGGGGACCACCCCTCGCAGCGGCAGCCAATCTCTCTGCGAGCTCATACGAAGCCGTCCTCGGCAGCGGGATCCGCGGCGGGTTGCCCCTTGGCGCGGGCAGACTCACTGGCCGCGGCTGCGTGATCGCATACGGACCACCACCACCACCACCACTGCCGCTCAGCTCGCTCGCAAACGCCTCCTCCTCCTTGAAGGTCGAAAAGTCCGGCAGTGTGGGCGTTCGCAAGATGAAGCTGTCCCGAATACTCAGCCTGCGGTCGTCCTTCTGCACCCTCAGCCCGTGGATGGCGTCCTCGTCGATCCAGCTGTTATTCCTCCGCAGATGCCCGCCCCGCTGCTGTCCCCCCTCCGCATCCGACGTCCCAAACACATTGAACGTCTTGCTCCGCGGGAGTCCGATGATGGACGCCAGGGACCGGTGCTGGTGCTGCCGCCGCTGGTGCTGGATCTCGGCCATGTCCATGTACGACCGGCTTCTGCCGTCGCGGCTTCCCGGCTTCGCCTTCGTGAGGCGGCGCGGGCGCGGGCTCGGGGTGCGCGGGGACCGGTCCCCGGCGTCGGAGGCGCCGCATTCTGCGTCTGTACGCGGCGAGCACGAGGCCGAGTTGGGGTTGCTATTGCTGTTATTCGAGCGGGCCGCGGCGCGGTGGCGGCGGCCTGCGAGAGCGACGAGGAGGAAGGCGAGGCAGATGAAGAGGAGGACACCGCCGCCTATTGCTATCGCCAGGAGGAGGGGCAAGGTCATGCCGCTTGTTGCGGTTGAGGAGGCGGTGGGCGCGGCCGGTTGGGTTGTCGTACCCGGGGCGTCTTCGCGGGGGAGGAGGGATGTCATTGTGTGAGCGCCGTTTCGTGGGTATCTGGCGTAAAGGCTCGCTTTTACGCCCCTTGGCGAGAGAATCCGGAGACGGTCAGAGTTGGTGAAGAGGTGATGAGGCTGCGAGGAGGATTCTCATGATTTGGCACTGGCTGGTTGGGCGNGGAGGATTCTCATGATTTGGCACTGGCTGGTTGGGCGTTCCCCTACTTCTTCCTACACGTACAAGTTGTTTCTCGGTTGATGTTTGGTGAGGGTCTAAATTAGAAAAGGATGGGGAAAACTACAGAAAGGAGAATTTCGGACAACTGATGGTGTGTAAACAGAGTCAAAAGAATGGGAGAAACGAACTAACCCTCCGAGAAGGTCAGACAGTATAGAGGATGGGAGGCAATCACAAGATTCTGTTGTTGTTCGCTGTCCAGGCCGCCCCATGAAATGAAAGATGGCTGGGTTTGCATTTCTCCCAGAGAAAATACGCCTTCCAGCACCCGTGACACTCTGGCTGGTTTGATGGTAGGTCTTTCTTTCCATGTTTTGACATCGGATCCCCAAAGAGAGAGAGAAAGTAGTGGTCTCAGTCTAATCAGGCTCGTCTGGAATGCGTTTCCAGTGAGTTGTCCTGGGGAATGCATTCCAATAGAGGGATGGGGACGGGGAGGAGGGCAGAAAAAAACAGCCTGCCCGCCCCCCGCGAGACCAGCTACCACAACTTAGAAAAGTCTTAGAACGCTCGGAACCGTGGAAGGCCACAAGAACGTGATGCAATATGAATTCGCGGTCCGGGCTGGGTGGCGGTCGCTAATTTTGGGAATAGCCTCGCCGGGTGCTGGCATGCGGGCGCGGCTCGATGTCACCTGTGTTAGATGAGCTGACATTGCTCTTGGCTTGTGGCGGTAAACAACGACCTTTCTTGGATAAAGGCAATAATTCGTCGTTTAATATTTATGTTTTGCCATCTTTCTTGGATGCCGCAAATGTTCTTTTTGCTTTGATGGTTGGGTTTCTTGGAGATTTATTACGATCTGGCCTTGCCGCTCCCCCTTGCATCCAGGTCCCGCCCATCTTCATCTTCGCATGTGACCTCCCGCTCTACAACCACTTCATCGCCCGGCCCAAAGACCTCTTCTTGCACTGCACCTCGTTGATCCTCAGCGCCGCCGTATCGTGACTGCCAATCTCAACCGTGACCTCGTCCTCGAACACGCCCAAATCCTTGCCCGTCCACATGTCGTGCACCGCGTACTTCTTCCCGGCCTCCAGCCCCGGCACCTCGCCGAACACCACCGTCTTCTCCTCCGTCCCCTCCAGCGTGTTGAGCACAAACACATGCGTCCCCTCCACGCTCTCCCCCGCCCAGAACTCCGCCGGGTGCGTGATGTTCCACGCCCCGTCCGGGTTCACCCCCCACTTGTACGGCTGCGCCGCCTGCCCATGCACGCCGTCCTGGTTGAACGCCACCAGCTCCTTGTTGACCAAGATCTCGAGCACCTCGGGCGCGATCCCGTCTAGCCGCGTGCCGATGATCAGCGGGCTCTTCAGCGCCGCCCAGAACGCAAAGTGGCTCCGGCTCTCCGCCAGCGTCAGGTTGCCGTTCCCGACCTCGAGCATGTCCCAGTCGCCGTGCCCCCAGAACCCATTAACCTGCGCCGACGACCAGAACGCCGCGTGATTCAAAATCGGCATCAGCCCCCACGACCATTGGTGCTGGCCCAGCCACTCCGGGTAGATGTCCCCCCACATGCGCCAGCTGTGGCCCGTCTCGTTGCCCCAGGCCTCGACGTGCGCGTGGCCCCACGCGCAGAGGGAGTACTCGATCGTGCGGTCCTGCGCGAGCAGCGCGTCGCGCATGCGGCGGTAGCGCTCTGCCGTCTGGGAGGTGGACCAGTCGTAGCCGGCCGGCGCGGGCAGGCCCGTCTTGGAGTTGACCGGGTCGCCGTTGTCTTGGTTCTCGTTCGGCGGGCCGCCGAGCCAGAGCTCGGGCACGTATTTCCAGTCGTCGAACCAGGACTCGGGGACGTTGCAGTTGTCGTACTTGAGGTCTGTGGGCGTGTTAGAGGTGATGTGTGCGGCTGAAGAGTGTGACAAAGTGAGACTTTCTGGGGAGGGAGAATCTGGTGCAAGGGGGATTGAGATCGTGGGGAGAGGGAGAAGGGATTTCGTAGAATATGACGGAGGGGGAGAAACTCACAGTCGATGCCCCATTTCGCAAACGTCGCGGCGTCGATTTCCTCGTAGCCTAGCGATCCCTCATACCCGCCACACGTGGATGTCCCTGCAAGGAGTATGTCGTCAGCCATCAGCTCGTCGTCGCATCCCCAAACACTAGCCCTCGCAACATTCCCTCCTTCCCAGAGCCTCACTTGCACCGTCCTCACACCGCGTCGCGCGTCGAGACAACCCCTCCAGACTGCCCCTCACCGCGTCCGTCGGCCAAAAGAAAGTAAACTAGAGGGAAAAGAACTCACCCGCATCGCTGTAAATCCCAACCTTCAGCCCCATCTCATGAATCCGATCAACCATATGCTTCATCCCCAGCGGGAACTTCTCCGCGTCCACCACAATCTCCTTCGTGACGTTGTCCCGCCGGAGCTCCTTGTCGCTCCAGCAGTCGTCGATGTTGACGTACTCGTACCCCAGCTCCTTCAGCCCAAGATCCACCATCAGCTGCGCGACGCCCACGAAGACCGTCTCATTGATGTCGCACCCGAACTCGTTCCACGAGCTCCAGCCCAGCGCCGGTAGGCGGCCCGTCACGCCATCGCGCGAGACGAGCGCGCTGGCCGGGCCCGTGGCGGCGAGGGGGAGGATGACCTTTTGAGCGCGCATCCTTAGAGGGGAGGAGGGGCAGGTCTGTGGTTTTGGGTTGTAAGTACTGGGAAACACAGATGGGCCTCGTCGCGAAAAAGAGAGAGGACTGCGCCGGTGGGATGGAAGGAGAGAATAGGGTGAGGATGGGTTCTTCATATACACCATCGCGAGGCCCCTCATCAAGCGGCCTACGTGAATAGCTTCAATGCCAAGGGAGCATAATGCAACATACCCCAAAACCGTCCCAGTCCCATTGTCGTGCCACCATCCCCGCAATGACCAAGAACACCACCACCCCCGCGACCTTTGACATCACCTCTCGAGCCATTGTCTCGTCTGATTGCTGCTCCCCCGGCGTGCTGAACCGGGGTACTGGGATCGAGAAGGGTTACGATGAGGGGTACTCTGTATCGACGACCGAACACGCGGGCAGCTCCAGTTCATCTGCTGAGGGGAAAAGAAACAAACGTCAATTGTTGGTGGGCCACCCAGGAGAAATGCAACGCCATCAGCGGCCCAAGCCAGATGCGCGGAGGATCGCCGTCCGAGGAAAGATGGGAGGATGCGATGCGGGGTTGGAGCCTGCACGTCACACAATGTAGTTAAAAGCCAAAAAGTATCGCCTGTCGGATACGTTCACAACAAGAAAGCTACAGCAAGCAATGGCGGGGTTTGCGGCCGACGACGTCCAAGATAAAAAACGGCCCGCTCCCATGGCGTCGGGAATGGCGTTGTGTGATTCGATTAGAGGACAACAACTACTGCAGGCCAAACTGCATGGCCGTTGAGCGATCCGGAAGCGGTCTAGACCATGGCGGAAAAGCGGCGGAGTAAACGTCCTGATGCTTGGCTCGACGACGTCGCTTGTCGGAAGGGCGGGAGAGGGAAATCGAGTGCGGGGAACCATGGAAGATAATGTAAAAGTCGGATCATCACAGAGCGGGCACGAGGGGGTTAAGTGCCTCTACACGGGTATATGGTCAGGTAGATGCCGTGAATGGGAATATCTTCAAACGACATTGAACAAGAGGTATCTCTCAGACATAAAACGCCTACAGGATGATGATGATGCACTGAGTCGTTACGAAAGCAAAAGCGAAAAGCAAACCACAAACACCGCCAATCAATGGCTACGACGACGGTCCCCGACTACGCGCAGCTCACGAACGTCCACCGAGAAGAAAAACAGAAAATGCAAGAACCTGAACTTGATGATTTGCCGCCTAATGATCACCATATCTCATGACGCAGGCCATACCATGCCCATACCTTGCTAACTACCTCCAGAAAAAAAGATGCGTCTGCTCATAATGTCCAGACAACAACAAAAGGTTTCCATGAGCAAGATACGGGAAAACCAATGGGGAGCCAAATCATTTCCGTGGTTAGGGTTCCTTTTGTTGAGGAGAAACGGACGTTGCATCCTGATGCTTGTCCTGCACAAACGCGATCCCAAACCCTAATTTTTTCGCAACCCATAACCGAAATGGAGACGAGAGTCCCAGAAAATCGAGAAAGCAACGAAGCCACTTAGAAGTGGTGGCGACGGTGGTGGTGAAGGTGACGAGCACGCATGGCAGGAGACGTGGGAGTCGCCGTGACCGTCTGAGTGGTCGTGATGTCGTCGTACTCGGTGACGTAGACAATCTCCTCCTCCCAGTAGATGATCGACACGGTGTGGCCGTTCGTGATGGTCTGAGTGGACACGAACTTGGGGGTCGAGGTGGGAGCCGAGGTGATGGACTCGAAGATGGGAGTGGGCGTCTGCTCGGGGGCGCTGGTAGCAGGAGCCTCCGAGGAAGCAGCCTCGGCAGCGACTCCAGAGGCGGTGCCGTAGCCAGCCTTGCCGCTCTCGTGGAAGACCTGGCCGGGAAGAGGGTTGGCGGTAGCAGTCTTGCCGGGAGTGTAAGTGAGGACAGGGACAGTGGGAGTGATGATGGCCGTGGGCTTGATAGAAGAGCTGGCAGAGCCGCCAGAGCCGCCCTCAGAGGAGCCGTCACCGAAGGTGATGGGAACATTGCCGGGAAGGGCAGTGTCGGGGCCAGTGACGTTCTCAGAGGAGAGGATGGAGGGAATGCTCATGTGGCACTGCTTGACCTGAGCCTCAGTCTGAAGGTCAAAGATGGCGCAGTCCTCAATGCGACCAGAGCCATTGGTGCAGGTGTCAACGGCCTCCTGGAGGAAGTCCTCATCCCAGCCGGACATGAAGTCACCGTGGTATCCGTAGCCCTGGGTGTCACCGTTGGCAATGACGAAGCGACCGGCACGGTCCTTGAAGGCGTAGGTGTTCCAGATGGTCTCGTACAGCAGGTTGGGGGTGGAGGTCTCGAAGCCCTCGGGGCAGGTACCGTCAATGACAAGGTCAGGGTAAGCCATGTGGGACTTGTGGTCAGTGGAATCGAGATCCTTGCCGTTCCAGCAAGAAGGGAACATCATCTCGAAACGCACACCGTTGGCGCAGTTGGCATCGAGGTAGGCCTTGTCGGGCAGGAAGTGGCGGTAGAGGGTGCCCTCAGGAGCGCGAGCGTAGTTGAGGCAGTTGAAGCCGACAGCACGCTGCTCGAGGACGGACTGCTTGGTCTGGCCAAGCGCGGCCCACTCAGACTTCTGGGGGTCGGGCTGGGAAGGGTCACCAGCGGTGTAGTTGCGACGGTCAGTGTCGCCAGCAACCATGCGGAAGCCAGGCGGGAATGCCTTGATATTCTTTCCATTAAGAAGATAATACCTGTGCATATTAGCATAAGAGTTCAGTTGACAGTTGTAGGATTGCAGGACTTACGCAAGCATTCCGCCGACTTGCTCGACAATCTCGAACTCGCCAGTGGCAGAGTCCTGGAAGTAGAGAGCAGGAGTCCAGTAGGCAGACTTGTCCTGGGTGACACGGCACGAGGTGCAGTCAGCGCCGGTGAGGGCAGCAAAGTCAGCAGAGGGCGAGATGCCTGTCTTTGTGTTAGTGGATGCGCTAAGCAAGGCAAAAGGAGAATCATACCGCTGGAGCCGTGAATGGCGTGGACGTGAGTGGCAGCCTCGCCAGGGTTCATGAGAGGGTCAACACGAGCGAGACCGACACGGCCCTGGCACTCCATGCGCCAGAAGGCGTCAACGGAGCTGACAAGGAAGGCGCCGACGGAGACGGAAAGCTTGATGGCGTTGATCTTCATCTTGACTGATTTGAAGTGGTCGATGGAGGGTATCAGAGATAGAGTAAGGGGGACAAGAAATGATGATACGAAAGATGGGGTATCAAAGTAAGGTATGCCGATGCGACAGAGGGTCGTTGGGTTCCAAAAGGAAAAAGGAGAGTGAGTACGCGATGTGGAAACTTGCCGGATGGGAAGAGTCTGAAATCGCTACCTGAGCAACCAAAGATCTCTTAGACAATAAAATATTGAATGAGAGTCCTGGTTCCAAAGTCCAGTTGGAGTGCAGAAAAGAACGAACCTCGTAAAGGTCGAGGCGCGCAAACGATACTTGGTGATCTTTCGGTCGAGGTGTTGTGGGTTGTTTTTGTGAAGGCGAAGAAGAAAGTTGTTAACGCGAGAGAGAGGTGGGAGATTTGAGAGGCACCAGGTCGGCGTGAGATCGAAGAAGGGCGGGTGTGTGGGGCTAAGCGAGGCGCTAAAGGGCGGTCGAGGTGGTGAATGAAGCTGTTGATGGAAGGAGGTAGGTCGTGGGTGTTCACCGAGCCTTCCTTTTTGGACCTTCCTCAACAAGTCGACAACACACTTTGTTACGTCTTTCACGCTTTTAGGAGTGAATCAGAACCTTCTAGGCGAAAGTGATTCTGATTTTTCCAGTGACTGATTTTTCCAGTGACTGATTTTTCCTAGCACGTGACGCGGGTTTGTTGTGTTGATGATGATGGTGGAAGGTGTGTCGTCGGTGAGGGTGGTGATGGCTGGACCTCAATATTGTCCAATAAGAGGCGATTGGCTCCTACACTTTGGACATGCGACTTTTGGGTTCTTGTCTTGCAGGCACAGGAACCAATTTGGAATTCCGGCGTTTGATGCCCAGCACCTCAGTCAGAGTCCTAAATTGAGTGGTGAGAGCAAGGCGTCGCTTTTCGGTGAGGCGGGTCGGTGCGGGAGTACGTCTAAGACGGGATGCGCGATGCGTCGTTTTGGCGGTAGAATCTAGCGGAGCGGGTTTACGAATTCGACGAGTCCTCCTCTTTTACAATCTACGCTTGATACGAGTGACCGTTTTACGCAGTTCGGGGTTGACGTCGGGCGACTTGGCGTGAGTCGGTTTGCGATATGACGCTGTCGGGGGTTCGTGTAAGACGATGTCTGGCGATGACACTGGCCGAGCGGGAATGGAACCTGGGATCGAAGCCGCGCAAGGAACCGGAGGCTGGGAAAAAACCGATAATACCACAAGAAGGTAGTCTCGAAGTCGATCAGCAACGGCTGTCTTTTTTTGCAAAAAGTCGAGTCAAGAAACGAATGCGATCAACACACACACACAAACGGGGTCCAAGAGAAATGAACGTGCAAGACCTGCAAAAGGCAGCAGGGACTTGAAGCCAAGAAAGGAGCGGGATCCGCAAGTCGGTATTTTTGGGAGGAGGGAAAAAAGAATGGCTGAGGGCGACGAGCTGGAGAGCAAGCCACGAGATCAAAAATGAGAGTGAGAGCGAGCGAGCGGCGGCGAGCGAGTAAGAGAGTGACTGTCAGAGACCCCGTGAAGGTGACGGATGGAGGGGGAGGGAAGGAGGGGAGAAGAGAGACTGGAATGGAAGTGATGCAGAAAGAGCACCGGGAGTGAGGGTCTTAGGTAGGAATCAGACGGCCGAAGGCCCAGGTGGAGAGACATGGCTAGAGGATATGGGCAATTCGCATTCTGCTGGGGGGATGGGTAAATGGGGGCCGCTGCGCTGCTGCTGGGTCTGCTGGGTGTGGTGAGGGTCACGGTGTGAGGAGGTGGACAAGGTGGACTCCACGAGATGGAAGGTGGCCCACGGTCGGGTGCCGCCTTCCACGCCCCTTGAGTGCCGGGGGTGTGTTAGCCACGGACCACGGTGCTCACCCCCGGCCCCTTCCCTGCCTACCCCCTTCCTAAAAAGGCGACAGGGGGTAGATGGAAGGGAACGAAGGCAGGCACCACTTGCAAGTCAAGTCACACCCTTCCTTCCTTCGACGACGAGCGACACTGAAGTCGGAGTTTCGTGGCTAAGGTAGCCATGGTGCCTTCGTGGACCATCTGCATCATTGACAATATTTCGGTGAACTTGGATCGAGGCTTTCCTGGTAAGGCATCATACGAGCATCGCGATGATTCGCAGGCATCTATCGAAGCATAAACAGAAGTCTTCATCGTATTGGATGTGGCTGGGTCAAAATGTTGAAGAGCCACCTCCATTGATCACCATTTGACCTACGGAGCAGGTACCTAGGTACCTAACACACAAGGCACCTGCCTTAAGCCACCAGGAGGAACGACCGACGGGAGGCAGGCGGAAGCCCAGAGTTGACCAGTTTGGCCTGGTCAGGTCATCAGGACAGACCAGACCAGGAGAGAGTGAATAAATGACAAGGACAGGCAGACAAATGGCGCATCTCACTGTCAATGCTCGTCCTTTTCTTCGCGAGTGACGGGGATCTAGAGACCACAATTGGATCTGCCTGCCAGTGTCGAGCGACTGTCCATTCGCGATTCCCTGCCTTCAATTAATCTGTCGGAGTGTTTCCTGGCGATCGTTGAAAAAAACAAGCCCACTGTCATTGATGCAACTTGCTTCTCTCGCCTCCGTTTGAGGGTCCTCGACGCAGGATCAGCCGCCAAACTCTGGCTGACAGCGGGCGACAACCGCCTCCTGTCTCCCCAAGGCCCAAGATGCAGCCGCTAGAGTCTGCAAAATGCCGCTACCCTGCCATCTGGCCGCGGCATCTTACGGCGATATGCCCCAGGGCAGCGGTCGGGCGAACCGTGTGGGAGGGATCGCTCTCCATGTGGGCTGGAATAGATTAAGGTACTGCTTCAAGGGGCCGGGCCAGCGCGACGCGACCAGGATCCTGCTGGCTGTGCCACAGGGGCCGCCTTGGTACAAGCCTCAAGTACCTTTCCAGGACTGTGGCAGTTACAGTTTACTGCTCACTCAGTGTTGCGACCAGTCCGTCCAGTCATTCTTCCCACAGGCTGGCTTGCCGCTGGCCCCCTTATGTCACCAGGCGAGCCAAACATCGTTTCTGTGCTTGTACTCCAAACGACGGCGCTCACGAGAACCAACTGAAATGTGGAGGAGGTGACAGGCGAGGTCAGGCGAGGAACGAAGCGAGAGGCAAAAGGTTAATGCAGAAAAAGACGCAGAGGATGTGAGGATTCAGGAGTCGCAATTGTTCCCCCTCCCCATGCTCCTCCCATATGGTCCCCATCGGCCGAGCGAGAGTGGGAAAATTCGTCAAAAGTACGCGTACGTCGTCAGGTTCACCGTAAAGGCTACGGGCATTGCAGATTGCTCACTGTGCTAGTGTATCCGTAAGGCCGGCTACCGGTATTCGTAATGCAAGATGAAATGAGATGAGATGTGAGGCTGCGAGTGACGGTATGTTTTTTATTCGACTGTGCCGTTGAATGATGTGCTGGCCGGGGGACACACACGCTGAATGCTGCGACGATTGCGATATGTTCGGCAGCCCGCGCCGTTTGCTGGCCACAGCGTCAGGGGAGGTTTGGTTTGGAGCCAGTTTGTCGTAGCTAAGGTAGCTGCCTCACGTTGCTTCAAGATGCGATTTAGCAAAGAAGACGTTCTTTTAGCAAGTTTGGCCACCAAGATTGGGTTGCGGCAACGTCCTCGTGCGTGGCTTCAAGCAGCTAGCACCAACGGTTTGGCGCGAGTTGCGACGGACCGGCGTCGTAGCCGTCTTTTCGGGGCGTACCGGTCGATGCACACGAATGAGAAGTGAAGACCAGAGAAAGTGCCGCGAGTGGCTTCAGAGTGACACACGCGATATGCAGGTACCGGACGCTGCATCCACAGCTAAATGGACGAAATGTCATTTGGTTGGGGGTCCCTCCATGGCTGCATGCAACTTCACATTGCGACTCCATTGCGACGCCCACTAAAGATGGGGGAGAGGCGAGGGCGGCACTCGGTGGACATGGACGAAAAAGGGAAGGGAGCGATGCGAAGCCAAGAGGAGGGAAGGAAGGAAAGAGGGATTCCCAAGAGGAAGCCCCTTCTTTCTTTCCAAAGCGAAGATCTGCGGCCAATGACACGGTGGGAAGCATTCATCTGGTGTGGGAAGAGCGAAAAGGAGCGCGAAAAAAAAGAGGGCAGGAGGGGACTTTGAGGGGCAAGAACTCACGAGGGCCGTCTCTGAGTGGCCAGTCGCACTTTCCCCCTCCAGTGTCCCCTCCTTCCAAGACGCAGGAACCACGGTAGGCACGTTGGTGGGTGCCCCTGTGCCCCTTTCGAAGGCGCGGGCCTAAGAGGGGCGGGAGGGGAGATCTTGCACTACCACTTCGCCCTGATTGGCTGCCAAATCTGATGATCAGGGACGCCCCTGTCCCTGCTCTTTGGAGCCAATGGAGACTGCCACCACTCGACAGACCAGCAGGTGGGGCCGGGCAGGCGGCTGGGATCTGCGCTAAGGTAATGTCAGGCATCTGCACTTGCACTTGCGCTGGCTGGCACACCGGAAAGTCCCTCCAGCAGCTCTGCTTCGGCACCAACACCAGACAGACAGGTGCAGGCGCCGGCTCCGAACTCCAGAGATATGGACATGGCCGGGGGTGCGCTGGGCAGCGGCAGCGGTCTGCCAAACCCCTGCTGGCGGTGACTTCATTCGCACCAGGGGCACCACTCCGGCTTCACTTCGACCTCTCACGGACATTAGCCACCCCCGGATCATGTCCTCGGCGGCCCTCTTGGCCCTCTTTTAAGATGGAGTTCGAATCAATCCACGGCAGCCACGGCATGGCAATCGCCATTGGTGCACGGAGATGGGTTCATCTGAATCCTCCATCTCACCTCCAACAAGCAATCAGAACAAAATTGCACCGGGCAGAAACAATGGGCAAGACAAGGCGGGAGATCATGTCTCTCCTTGCTATTCGGTCGTCCTACCGAGAACCCTTCGTGTTCCTCCGCCGAGTACGGGTCAATGGATGGATACACACACGCGCCTTGGCCGTAAATCAGATCAACATCCCGCCGTGCGTTCTCGTCTGCCAGGAACGAGAGACAAACCCCATGAATATTCCGACGAGCCAGGGAACTACCAAGGAGGGACCGCAGCGAGGCCAAGCGTCATTTCAATTCCGAAGGAAACATCCTTTTGGATCCTTTACGGCGCGGGGTGCCAACGGCTGAAAGGTCGTATCCCGTTTTGCGCATGTCATTGGGAGACGCGGCATGCATAAGCACGGCAGCAACAGCTGGCCCTCGCACGACAGCGCTTAGCTGAGAACGACATTCGAACCGCTGGCTGTGCGCGCGGATGGATAATCGATAACCAAGAATCCCATGATCCATCGCATCGCAACGTAAAAACTCAGCATGTCCTCCTGCGCACAGCAGCCCCTTCTGGAAACACCTCTCCTCTCATCTTACTCGAGGCAGTCGTCGTCACTTGGCACCTTCGTGAGACTGTGCCTTGCGCCCCTCAGTGGCTGGGAGAGCCAAGAGGAAAATCGCACGAGGAGAAGCAAACATTCCAGCCGTGCCACGATGCCACCGGCTTCTTCCAACAATTCCCGCGGCGCCACCTTTGCTTCTTCGCCTTCCATTTCAACGGCCGGCAGTCTCGGCAGATCACCATACCGCCATACCAGCCAGCCCGTCCAATCGTCGATGGTCTGATGCCGTTGCTTATACGAAGAGCGTGTCTTACAGGTGCGACAGACATTGTCCTCCGCGAAGCTCTTCTCCATCGTCAGTAATGTCGTCGTCGCCGATCAACCGCGAGTCGCGTTCGGGATTATCACTATCTGGACTATCAGGGGTGCCATTCTTGGATATCCAGACTGACGTGGACACAGCAATTTTAGTAACGTCCCGCGATTCAGCATTCAGCCTGTCACCTCGCGCTCAGCCCTTTCCCCTGATCGTCCGTCTTCAGGGATGACCCCAGCACTCGATATTCGAAACGAGTTTCAGCCCTTCGCTAAGGGGGGCAATGCGCCAATCATCCGAACTCTTCCAAAAACGATCACAACGGCCAAGGCCTTCGTCCCATTGATGTTCAATGCATCTGGCATTCCCCAGAGGGCCCATTGCAAGGAATTCCCGCCGTTTGCGCTGCCAGCCAAACAGCTCCGTTTGAACCATTTGCCTCTGAGAGTCAAAGATTAACCTTAGAGAGAGTGCTTGTTTCTCTTACATCGAAACAGTTGTTTGCTGTCATGTATCAGACGAAAGCCAAGAAGAGTCCCTTGAGCCCTTCAACACATATCTCGGATCCCTCTTGATATCATACGTATATTGCGAAAGCAAGAGGCATTTGCCCAATGCCCAACGCTGGAGTGATTGCATGCTCCCGCCTCTGCTTGGTGCTCATCTTAGACCGGCTTGCCATCACGCAGACAAATAAGTGCTGTGATATTGACTGGCCGTTGTTAATGATGAAACGGACTTTATTCCGCGTGCGACGTCGCTCGTCAAGCCATACCACGTAACACTTCCATCGCGCCCCGTCTGACAGCCAGTGCGACCCGCGTCATTTGAATGACAGTCCGGCCGGCTTCCCACCCGGCAAGCAACATCCGCCCAACATCGTGCCCACCAGTTGGCGTGCACAATGCCCTTGGCATTCGAGATGACTTTTGGTAATCTTCATCAACGAGGTCCATTCAGGGGATTCAACGTCTGGAGGGAAGTGGCCTTTGGCATTTGCGGAGGAATTGCTTCTCGACAGATACCCAAATTTGCGCGGCACTTTTCGGCCGATTGCGCCGCACTTCAGTCTTACGGCAGCAATAGCCTGAGGACCCGGGGTTTCGAAGTGATTGAGCTGCATCATCACCCTTTCTGACCGCCGCCAGTCTCAGGCGACCAGCCTGACGTGAAGTGGCTAGTGCCCGGAGCTACCACTCCATGGGATCATCGTAGCTCAGACATGCATTGTGTGATCTCCATGGCGAACTCGACTGCGCCTTCTGGAATACAAACACCACTAAACAGAAACGACCCGTTGCGCCGTGTTGGGAGTGGCTGTGGTTCGGAGGGCGGATAATGCTTTCATGCGATGGGGCTGACGACCTCGTTCAGTGCGAAGGGTTTCCCCGCGACTCGCGAGAGATTCTCCAGACAGGTGCTCGGGATGAGCGAGGCAATTTGAGAATCGAGATGTGACAGCAGCGATGATCCCACACGGATGAAATTGTTTACCCCTTTTTTACTTTCGGCGCCAGCCGTAAAATCTCATGGGCCGTGCGAAGGGCAGCATCGAGTCTTAACACCGATGATGATAACGCCGAGAGAAAGATTGGTGCCTGAGAAATGCTGCGACATCTCAGGCCGAAACTCAAGCCTCTGTAAGCCACAGACCCCCAAGCTTCAGCCACAGTGCCACATGCCACCTACGTCCACACGACACCGCAATCAGCCAGGCCCGATCCAGGGGACAAGGGCGAGACAATCGAAGTCTAGAAGCAATCCGAAAACGATGCATTGAGCCCTCCTTGACGCCCTCACGACCTCACGAAATTGATGACATGAACGATTGTACCTCGAACACTTCCAGCACGTCAAGATGGATGATCTCTCGGGATTGGACTGGTCGTCGTCGTCGGCCAGCAAGCCTGGCAACAAGGCGCCGCCGATGAACCCCTCAGGCGCCAACTACTTTGGCTCCATGCCCATGCGACAGACGACGGCCTCGACGCCATCTCCGTTCCCCTCCGGCCGCAACACGCCATTGTCCGCCCAAGGTTCCGGAGCTGTCCCCGCCGCAGCTCAACCCCCGACCGCGAAGCTGGCTGGCGACAGCTTCAGCAAGTTGATGAACTTCGCCGGCGGCCCGCCAAAATCGACCGCGAACCTGAGCTTGCGCGAGCAGCAGCAGCGGCTCGAGGCCGAGAAGAGAAGAAAGGAGGAGGAGCGAAGGAAGCAGGCGCAGGCGCAGTTCGGAGGAGGATTCCTAGACACTCTCGGCTCGGGCTCCGTGTCACGGACTACGTCACCGGGCGTCCTGTCCCCTGGCTCATCTACCGGCAAGAAGGCCAGCGACGACGATGATCTCTTCGCGGCGTTCAACGCAGATACAAAGGTTGACAATGCCAGTCACTACCCACCGCCGCCTCAAAAGAGCCCCTCGCCCGCACCGGCGCAAACGCCTGCGCTGGACCTCAGCAACCCGAGCGCGTGGAACAAGCCTGCTGCCCCTGCCAACAATGGTGGCTTCGGAGACGACGATGACCCGTTCGGATTGAACCAGCTGAAGCCCAAGGCTGCTTCGCCCGCTCCGCCCCAACCTGCCGACGACGACGATTTCCTCGGTGACCTGGGCCGACCTGTAGAAGAGGTCCGTCGCAAGCAGCCACCGCCTCCCGAGCCCAAGCGGCCCGAACCTGGAAAGCCGATTGAGGCGTCTGATTCCAGCTCCGACGATGAGCAGCCCGCCCCGCGCGGCGAGATGGCCGAGTTTGATAAGGCTGTCGCCCAGCTTGTGGACTATGGCTTCACCCCCGAGAATGCAAGGCGGGGTCTGACGGAGAGTGGCGCGGGGTTGAATGTGCAGGCGGCGGCCAACTGGCTTCTGGATGACGCCCATCGCCAGGCCAAGGCCAAAGCCCAGGGAAAGGACCCCGCGGCAGCGTCCAGAAGAGGACGGGAGGACGGAAGGCATGATAGTCAGCGGAGAGCCGACACACGGTCGCCGGCCAGCGGTGAACCAGACTTCTCCAAGACTGCCGCTGCTGTGGGCAGCAGTCTGTTCAAGACTGCCAACTCCCTCTGGAAGACCGGCAAGAAACAGATGCAGCAGGCCGTCGCGGAGTTCAACCAGGAGGGAGGCGACCCGAACCAGCCCAAGTGGATGCGCTCAGCGCAGCAAGACCGTACGCAGGCTCCCGAGAAGCGACGTGTGGAGGCTACGGACGAGGCTATGATGTTGGAGTCCGGTGGCCGTCCATCCAGGAAAGCTGGCCAGTCGTCGCAGTCATCGAGACCGGAGCCCCCTCGCCGAACTGCTTCTCCGAGGGACTTCTCCCCCGCAACCTCGGCACCGTCGAGCGGCAGAGGCACTCCAGTTCCGAAGTGGCAGCAGCAGGCTGGTCCGGCGGTGCCTGATTCAAGAACGCGCGCAAGTAAGCTAGCTATGGCAGATGACAGTGCCTCGTCGTATGTTAGTCCTCATAGGAGGAAGAAGGCTACTCCCCAGCCTGAGGAAGCACCGCCAAAGCAGGAGGAGCCGGATCTGCTGTTCAACTCCCAAGCCCCAGCATCAAGACCCGTTCAGACGCAGCCGAAGCCACAGCAGCAGCGCCCCGCGCAACCCTCGCAGCCTGCCCCGGCACCCAGGCGCCCCCCTTCGCCCAAGCCAGCTCCCCGGCCTGCGCGCCAGATCCCTCTCATTACTCCGGCAGCCATACAGCAATCCACGAAACACCGCCTCGATGGAACAGCTCACTTCAAGCGTGGTGACTATGCCGCTGCTCATTCCTCATACTCGTCGTCCTTGTCTGCCGTACCAGCATCCCACCCCTTGGCGATCGTCATCCTCACCAACCGTGCCTTGACGGCCCTCAAGACGGGCGAGCCGAAACAAGCCGTCGAAGACGCTGACTCCGCGCTCAAAATCATCGGACCCGGCGGCGGCCAGGGCGAACAGGTGTCCGTCGTGGGCGATAACGGCAGCGACGAGAAGCGCGACATGCGCGACCTGTACGGCAAGGCGCTCAGCCGCAAGGCCGAGGCCCTTGAGCAGATGGAGCGCTGGGGCGATGCGCACGCCGTGTGGTCGACCTGCGTCAAAAACGGCGTCGGCGGCGCCACGGCCATCTCCGGCCGCCAACGCTGCCAGAACGCCCTCGCGCCGAAGCAGAAACCGAAGCCCAGGCCCGCTGCTGCTCCTGCGCGCCCTCGTCCGGCGGCTACCCCGGCCAAGAGCTCTGAGGCGGTTGACCGCTTGCGCAAGCAGAACCAGGCGGCTGCCGCGGAGGACGACGAGAAGTTTGCGCTGTCGGAGAAGGTCGATGCTAAGATTGCAGCGTGGAGGGACGGCAAGAGGGATAACCTGCGCGCGCTTATCGGCAGCTTGGACCAGGTGCTCTGGGAGGGCAGTGGATGGAAGAAGGTGGGATTGCACGAGCTCGTCATGGCGAACAAGGTCAAGATCAACTACATGAAGGCCATTGCCAAGTGCCATCCTGACAAGGTATGTTGTATTCTGTTTCTGGATAGTTGAGAGGTCGATGTACTAACTGAACGTTTGCAGCTTCCCCAAGACGCCAGCACGGAGGTCAGACTCATCGCCGCGACGGTGTTTGCGACCCTGAACGAGAGCTGGGACAAGTTCAAGTCCGAGAACGGGCTGTAACGTGGAGCATATTCATCATCACATAGCTGTCATCTTTAGCGCGACATCTGCCCACGGCCAAGGAGCGCGTGGACTCCTTCTTGCTGCCGTAATTAAAGCATGAAACATAGAAGTAAACAAAGCGAATATTTCGATTCCCCAAACGCCGTGCTATGCAAAGTAGTACTAGCTTCCCTCTACCGGATGTCTACGCCCTCTGTGACAGGATTAAACCCCCTCTTCTCGGCCGAGTCGCTTCCTTCCCTTCCGCGGTTTCAATCGTAGTCTTATGTAGCCTCCCGCTATAGATACAGCGGCACCCCGGGTTTTGAATATTACAGACCCAGAGAGCGCCTGACGCCGTCGCGAACCTTTTGCTCGTACTCGCCGCGGCGCTCGCGCCACATCTTGGCGGCCTCGACGTTGGCGGGGCTCTCGTCGTTGGGCTCGGCGAGCATGCTCATGACGGAGATGAGGATCTTCTCGACGGACTGGATGGGGGACCAGCGCTCGGAGGCGTGCTCGTAGTGGTTCGGGTCGTCGCCGGGCGGGTGGAGGATAGAGATGCAGACGAGGCCGCTGGGGTAGACTTTGCGAGGAGACGTTAGCTTTCCGTGCATCATTGCATTACTGGCAGCGTCCGAAGAAGAAAGGATGAAGGGGATGCGACTCACTGTTGGGGTGCCACATGTCGACGAGGAACTTCATCGTCGGCGGGGCGAGGGGGTAGTCCTTGGGGAACTTGAGCTCGGCGGGGAAGACGCCGCCCTCGAAGGGGGTGCCCTCGGGGCCCTGGATCAGGGCCTCCCACTGGAGCAGGTCGTCCTCGGAGACGGGGCCGGCGGTGATGCCCTCCGGCGGGTTGTTCGTCAGGGCGCGGTATTCCTGGAGGAGGCGGCGGTGGGCGGTTGATTGGGCCATTGTGTCCGCGGATGAGCCGGGGGAGGGGTACGGCGGTGTGGTGTGGTTGTCGCAACGGGGAATGAAGGGAGAGAGAGAGAGAGCCGTTGAGGAAGGGGTTCAGTCGTGTAGAGGGTTGTGTATGCGTGGAGATTATGCCGGGCCTTTTTTGGGTTTGAAGACACCGTTCGACTTACACAATCGTCGGGATGGGTGCTGTTGTCATGGAGTGAGCGATTGTCGGTGCGTCGGCAGCTGGGAGGTTGGCGGGGGTGGGCCCCCGTGGCTCCAGGTTCGGTGCTAACAGCAGCAGTTGGCACGTAATTCCCCGAGGTTTTGCCCCCCGTCGATGCGCGTGCAATCGGAGCTTGGGTCGGGAGCCGCTGCTGCGAAGCATTTTTGGAGCTTTGTCCACCACAACCCGACTGCACCTTTTTCTGCCCTGGGCCGACCTCACCCGTTTATCCCGGCAGCAACCTCCCAACGCAACCTCTTTTCTGAGGGAAAAGTTGCACCACACAGGCAGGGTAAAGACACATTCACATACCTTTACCCTATGCCTCCCACGAAATGCCACCACGAGTGTCACTGAGGCCAATCGCCGGCCGGGCGGCTTCCCTCGCCGCAGGCAAGCAGCAGCCCTCAGCGCCCGCAGTATGCCTGTTCTGCTCGCTCTCCACAGCTCCTCCGACACCCTCACGACGCACCACCAGTAACACTAGACGAGGACCCTCGAAGCAGCGCCGGTACTTCCAATCCTCCACCCACGCGATCCACTCCTCGGCAAGCAACAGCAGCGCCGCCGCACAGAATGCGCGGTCGGAGCTGATCGACGTCCTGCTCGAGCTGCAGAAGCACGCCGTCAACCACGTCAATCTGTCCCGTCTGCAACTGGCGCTGCAAGGTCTGCGCCAGGAACCCGGGCACGAGAATGTGCGCGTCGCGATTCTCGCTCTGGCGGACGGCGCCGGCGCTGAGCCGGGGAAGACGGCAAGGGAGCTCTTGAAGCTGCTGCTCGCGGACCCGCTGGGCGACGAGGCGGAGTGGGAGAGGGCCGTGAAGGGCCATGACACGACGCAGCCGCTTGTCGTGCGGGTCGGCGAGGCCAAGGGCGACGAGGGGAAGGGCACTACGCTGACGATATCCAAGACGAATCTGCTGCACGAGCTGGATGTGTCGTCGCCTGCGCTGAATGGGTGCGGGGTGGAGCTGCTGGTGATGGAGGTGAATCCTCTCTCTGCGGGAGCGGCGGCGGCTGGGCAGGCGGCGGCGGTGATGGATGTGGAGCAGGCCGTTTTGGTGCCGACTGTTGATATCCAGTCGAGCTCGGGGCGGTATACCCCTGTGACTACGCCGGTGCACAAGGCTATTGTCGTGTCGGAGGGGATCATGGGCGCTGCGGCGGTGGCGGCGTTGCCGCTGGCGGAGTACCGTGATTCCGTTCTCGCGGCGGTTAATTTGCCAAAGTACCCGGTCGAGGAGGGCGAACAACTTGCGTTCCAGCCCATTGACGTGACTGTTGGCAGCAAGGGCCTCGATCGTATCCGTGAGAACATTGCGAACGCGATGGAGTATGAGCGGGCATGGTACAAGAGTAATGTGCCCGCCATTGTCGAGTGGCTCAAGGCGGGGGTAGAGAACAACGCGGGAGGGGCTACGAAGCCCATTGTCAAGACGCACATCGCCTCTCTGCTGCGCAACGCACTCGCGGAGATCGAGGCCGAGCAGGCACGCCTGACGTCTGGACGGCTATCCGCAGAAATTGCTTCGCCCAAGTTGGCGGTTATGAACGAGCGTCTGGCGGAGTGGTCACAATTCGCGCACGAGGAGCTGCAGCAGCAGCTCGACCTCGCGTTCGCAGGGACAAGGTGGCGCAAGCTGGGCTGGTGGAAGCTCTTCTGGCGCGTGGACGACGTCGGCGTCCTCACCTCCGACATGCTCAACCAGCGCTTCCTCCCTGGCGCCGAGCGCGAACTCGTCTTCCTCGCCGGCCGCATCGCCGAGTCCGGCGTCGTGCCCGCCCTCGAGGCGCCCACATACACCCAACCAACATCTGAACTGCAGCCGCAGCCAGAAACCAAGACAATCACGAAAATCACGAGCCGCACACCAAAGTGGCCCACGCACATCTCCTTCACACGCCGCTACCTCCACGAGGAGACCGTCCCCGCGCTGCAGGCCCTCGCGCAGAAGCTCGTGCTGCAGGCGTCGAGCACCTCGGCGCTGACGGGCGCGCTCGCGGGCCTGCTCTATGTCTCGCAATACGCGGGGTCGATCTACGAGGCGGGCGCCGTGGCGGCGCTCGGCATCATGTGGAGCCTGCGCAACCTGCAGAAGAAGTGGGAGACGGCGCGGACCTACTGGGAGGGCGAGGTGCGCGAGGAGGGCCGCAAGGCGGTTAGGGCGGTCGAGCAAAGCGTTGTCGAGTCGCTGGACACGCCGAGGGATACGCCGATCGAGGGCGAGGAGGAGCTGCGCAAGGCCAAGGAGCTGGTGGAGAAGGCCGAGGACGCGCTGAAGCGTCTCGAGTAAGGAGGGGCTGGCTCTTGGTTTTGCGATCACGTTGTACCATCGTCTGTATAATGTATAAAAAACAAAAGTCACCATAGACAAAACACGACAAAAGCTCTTCCAAACTTCATGACACGAGTATGCTCCAACACGGATAGGATTGAGCCTCTTTTGGAGGATGGGCAAGAGTGGCACCTCTTTTTGGCATTGATATTCCGGCATTGACTCTCTCATCTTAGCTGGTCTGTCAGCGGATTTTGTAGCTTGGAGTTTTGACAACGGCTCAAGAGAGTGAGGCCTACCCTAGCAAACCGCTGTATCCCTCTTCTAGAAAGCATATGGTTGAATGGTATCGTTACTTCTCCTGACGTCATCCCCTATATAATCACTCTTGCGTAGCCCCTTATTCAGAACCCAGAAACCGTAAAACGCCGTGAACTTTTTTCTCTTCGAGATTGGTGTGTTGGAGTTCCGCCCGCTTTTCCTTTGCTCAGACTGCCTCGCCTTGCCTCCTGTCGAATCAAGCGCGGTTCGGTACGCGTGTGTTCATGTGCGTTGAGTAGGAGCGCCATCGGCAGCGCCAGATCGTCGCTGGATCCCTCGGACATGTCTACCGCTATAATCCTGCAAAACAGCCACCAGGAAGTCCGTCAAACCCAAAAAAAGGTTCTCCTTTTTACCTGCCTCCGCGACCACTGGCGCGGGCCCTGCTGACGGTCGCGCGACCACGAGCCATGCCGACACCGCGGCCGCGGACGTTGCGGGAGCGGAACATGGGTGCGTTGCGGAGCATGTCGGGGACGATGAAGAAGCGGACGTGGGAGCCGCGGATGTAGACCTGGTCGAGGTGGGAGACGCGGCCGTCGCGGGCGGTGACGGTGATGTCCTTGAGCTGGACGTTCATGTTGTCCTCGGCTGGGTTGCGGTGGGATGTTAGCAATTGGCTTCTGCGCATGGAGGGCAAGAGAATGGGGAAGGAATATACCTTCGAGGAGCTTGCCGCGGTAGGTTTGCCCCGAGGTGATTTCGAGGGTGACGATGTGGCCCTGTTCCGCGCGCTGGATTAGCTATGCAGTTCCCTCTTTCTGTGGGGGTAAGGGAGGGAATATACCTGAGCCTCGTTGAGGAGCTTGATGGGGATGCCGATTGTGGAAGTCATGGTTGCGGTCGGGAGAGGGGTGAAGCTGTTGTGGGGGTTGGTGGATTGGGAGGTCGGCTAGGCAGCTTGTCGCGATCGCGCGGGTGTTTGGTGGTGGAAGGATAAAATGTGAGGCCCGCGGTTTGGGGAATAGCTGGCGCTTTGGTTTTTCCGGGCCGGGGATTTGGCCTCACCTTGGCTCACCGAGGTGTGCGCCCTGAAGGGTGCGCTCGGGGGCGGTGGGGTTTCGGTGTGGGGTCAAATGGCAGGCACCGCCTTTTGAGCTGCAGCCAATCTGAAGCCACAAGTAGCCAAAACTGGCAGCATGTTACTCTACATTCTGACATGATGTAGAAATTCATGGCTCTTGAAGGTTCTTGTCACCTTTCAACAACCAATTGGGTAAGAAGGGCACATCTGACCAGTGCCCACGTCAGCTTGTCCACATGTTGACACCCACAGAAAAGCCATCACGGTGTGTTCTTACATGCATGACTACTCGGGACAAAATGATGGCCGAGATGTTGCGGTTTAAAGTGTATCGCTGAGGCGTCTTGCAATCTCGCTGAGTATGGACTCCGTTGAAGGCAACAGCTCGGTGGGCAGCATGTACCGAAGAGCACAGTTCCCGAATTCGAACCACTCCACATCATAAAGGAAGAACGCGGCGATGTTTGCCCAAGCGCGCAGTCAAATTAGATGAGTCAGCGGAGATGCGGTCCATTGGGTATCATGAGCGGCATATTGAAACCGCCATCAGATAATGAATCATGCCAAAGTTGGCAGCGGTTCCCTCTGAATACGCGGGGAACACCAACCGACCGGACGAACAAAGCCACAACAAAATCCGTGATCGGCAGACTTTGGCGTGTCAAAATCCAAGGGAATGGTCGGCGGTCGGCAGTCCAGCCCGCCGTGCTACACCCAAGCCACACACCAAAAACACGGTCGAATAAGGGGCCACGGCGCAGGCCTAGCTTCGGGATTTTCTGTGGGCTCGACCTCGGGTCCGATTTCCAGGATGGGAATCCTCATACTACCGAGCCCCTGTCACCAGGCCTCAGCTGGAGCAACTCCCGACGAACACGGAAAGTCCAGTAGGATTTAGCTGTTTGTCTGTTTTGTTTGACGGGCGTGGGTGCCGCACCGTCTCATATGCTGGCGTCTGCCGGTACATGGGACCAGGCTTCGGCTCGGGTGTCATCTAGGACCCGATTCCACCGTACGGACGGACAGCCCACGCCAACCGATTCTAGACATAGGGGATCTGCCGCTGTTGAGAGGGGAGTTGTATTAAAAGAGAAGGTCGTCTGAAGTTGTTTGCTTTCGAATTGGTAGACATCAATATTCTAGAAATCAACAATCACTTGACATTGTATCATTTTATCTCCATCTTATTTTGTATAGCGATTATCACTTCAGAAATTCAACATGGGCTTCAAGGTCGTCATCGCTGGAGGCAGTGTCTCTGGACTGTCTCTGGCGAACATGCTGGAAAAGTTTAACATTGACTACGTCCTCCTCGAAGCTTACCCCCAGATCGCGCCCCAGGTCGGCGCAAGTATCGGATTGCTGTCCAACGGCTTCCGCATCCTCGACCAGTTTGGCT
Source organism: Colletotrichum sp. COLG31 (assembly GCA_009800995.1). NCBI lineage: Eukaryota > Fungi > Ascomycota > Sordariomycetes > Glomerellales > Glomerellaceae > Colletotrichum > Colletotrichum sp. COLG31. The sequence goes on from VNWS01000002.1 coordinate 973,874, forward strand.
GTTACGAGCCTATTCGTGACATTGCGGGAGACTTTTACCTGAAGGCTAGTATTCGCGGATCTGATGGCAGGGTAAAATCAGAAAACTCGCGTGCCTCCACTCACCACCTGGAAAACCGGTATGTTTGGTCTGGCAACACGGCACAAAGCATAGTCGGCACTAACAACATTTCAGACTCGGATACCCTTCTATCTTCATTGATAGACAGATACTTCTACAGGTACTCTACGACAAATTGCAACACAAGGAGAAGGTCCTCACGAAGAAGAGAGTTTCTCGAGTTGACCTCGTCAAGGGAGGCGTCCAAGTTCACACCGACGACGGATCCGTCTATGAAGGAGACATCATTGTTGGCGCGGATGGAATCCACAGCGCTGTCAGGGAGGAGATGTGGCGCATTGGAAAGGAAGAGACGCCGGGATACTTCCCCGAAGATGAACAGTCTAGTAAGTCTCATTGAGTCTTGCAGCGCTTGCACTTTTCCTTACTTACCCGTCCGCAGGAGTTCCCGTCGACACAAAGTGCATCTTTGGCATCTCCAAGCGCCCGACAGATCTGCCACCGTACACACAACAAATGGTCCACCAAGGGGGCCGAAGCTACCTAATTGTGCACGCGCCCGGCAACAGGACGTATTGGTTCTTGTTCAAGGGTACCGGCAAGACTATTTACGGCAAGGATATTCCTCGATTCTCTGAGGATGACAAAGAGAAGTTGGCGAGTGAGCATAAGGACGATAAGGTCTACGATGATTTGACCTTCGGTGCCATCTACAAGAACCGCATCATGTCGACCCTGGTACCTCTCGAGGAGTACGTGTTCGAGAAGTGGCATTACAAGAGGATCATCACCATCGGTGATGCAAGCCACAAGGTGAGCAGCATTCAAACTCTTGTCCGTTCAAGATGTAGACTGACGATGACAAGATTGACCCAATCTCCGGCCAAGGTGGCAACGGCGCCATCGAAGCCGCAGCCCTCCTCATCAACGCCCTCACCGACATGCTCGAGAAGAACCCCAAGAACCCAACTGAGGAGGAAATCAGCAATGCCTTCGCCTACGTCCACGAGAAGCGCCACGCGAGAGCAAAGGCCTTGGTCGCCAGCGCCCACAACCTCCAGATGATCTTGACCGGCAGATCGCCTCTTTCCACCATCGTCGTGAACGTCCTCATGCCAATCCTCGGCGAGGAGAGCTTCCTGAAGACCATCACCCCGATCGCCACCGCCAGCCACCATATCGAGAGACTCCCTCTCCCCAAGAGACCTCGTCTCATCCCTTACAACGACGAGCTTCCGGCCAGACCGATCGAGAGCAAGGCGACGTGGGCGCCTTTCGTTCTGTCTGCGGGAGTCCTGGGCGCCTTGTTGTACCAAGCAGCGTCGCCGGCACACTTCGCGAACGTTGTCCGTTCGTTCCAGGCACTTCCAGCTCTCCTGAATGGCGCAGCAAGCAATTCCAGCCTGGTCGCCTCGTTCGCAGCACCTGTGGCTGAGGACACGGCGCAGACTATCCAGCTCCGAGCCAACCTTCTTTCTGCTCTTACAATGTGGTTCGTAGAAGGAAGCCGTGTTGGTAACAAGATTGCGGTTCTCTCTTGGTATGCACCCGTTTAATCGCCAAATAGCCATCGTATCACTGACAAAGACTGTAGGCCAGCAACCGCCGTCGCTGCGTACACCATCCTCGGACCCAAGGCCGTCATGCCCGCTTTCAGCTTGGCGACGCTCCTCCTGGGAGCCAATAACATCCCCGGGCGCCACGTTCCCACAAACATCGCCAAGTCCGTCCTGCCCTCTGTCGTAACAGGATACGGCATCCCTATGGTCCTCGCCTCCCTGCCCATCCAGAACCCCCAACTCCGCCAAGCCGCCAACCTCGTCGCCACCGCGGCCCCTCTCCTCAGCGCGGCCCTCCTGAAGCTCATCCCCAACGTGATCAAGACCGTCAAGAACCTCATCAACCCACCCAAGCCCGACGTCGAGGTTAAGGAGGAAGAGACGGAGGAGTTCCTCGACATGTACCAGAAGAATGACGTTGCGCCGCTCAAGTCCACCTACGCCTTCACCGCGGGCGTCTGCGCCGTGGCCCACATTGTTGGTGCCATTTACAGCAACTTTGAGAACCCTTCCGCAGTTGGAGCTGCGAGTCTGCTCACTGGCAGCAGCGCCTGGTTTGGACTGGCCTCTGTGACCCTGTCCTCGTACTTGACATGGGACTTGAGGACACAGGGATACCTGACCAACAAGCAAACTCTCATCGCCGGTCTGGCCAACCTTGCTAGCAACGTCTTGCTCGGCCCGGGAGCCGCCTTCTCTGGCTTCTTCTACTGGCGTGAGAACGTCATTTCCAGCCTGGGTGACACATTTCCTTGAGTAAGTTTCAGCATTAGCGTGGGATTCTCTCAATATCTCTCTCATCGCAACTTGGATTTCCTTTCTTAGCAGCGTGGGAAATAGATAGACATGTATTTTACATTATAAACCGTAGTCAAAGACTGACAGATTCTTATACATATTCACTAGAACATCTACTTTACTCGTCAAGAATTATGAAAATTCCCAATTCCCATGTTGAATGGGGTGGGGTGTAGCTCCGTTTACCTTCCTAGCAAACCCGCCTAGTGAACCCTCACAGTCTCACCTCGTGCTTGAATGTGGCTTCCCGGTAGATAACCAGCCCCGACTCTCTCATAGAGTTGTTGGCCAGTCTTGTCCACAATCCCGGCTGGTGCCACTACCATCACGTAATGTTTCTTATCCTTGACTTGTTTCCTTCCCTTTTCTTTGCCCAGGACTATGCACTTCGTCAAAAGCTGTTGAAAAGTTGCAGGCGAGTCAGGCACAATTCGACCTTGTCCGCTTGGGATATTCGAAGTTGTGTACGTCTTTGCCTCTGCGACCAAAAAGATGTCGTCTCCATGAAAACTGTTACGCGATTCATCCCCAGCTACTCCATAGCTCGAGGACCATGGCGAGTTCATGCCTTCCCAATCAACAGTACCGAAGACAGGGCTGATATAGTCAATACCACCGCTGAAAGCCATCCACGACCACGAGGGTACTTTGGCACGCGTATGGTAGAATGGGAAATGGATTCGACTCATCGTCTCCACATCATCGCCTCGACACCAAAGTAAGCTTCTCCGTAGAAGCCCACCGGACCTATCGCCCTTTTTGCCCTCGTCCAAAATGCCGTACCCGCCTTCTGCTCCAAGAGCGTTCAGGATACGTTCTTGAAGACCATCGATGGCGAATGGCCGGTCAAAGGGTTGGCTCAGACCGAGGCGGGCATACATCTTGAATAGACCCTGGTAGCGGAGGATTCTCTCGCCTCGGTCTGCCTCCATGATTATTTGGGGGAACTGCGGATCTCCAAGAAGTTTGGCGGGTTCACTAGGAACTATTAGTAACTTTCTCAGATCCAGGTAAAAGTTTACTGACTTCCTCATTTTGGTCATCGTTTCGCAGCGTACGCCATCCCCGCACTCAAAGTACGTCTGATGGTCTGTGAAGTAGACTGTGCGCCGAGCAAGAGCATGCTCTTGCAACACCCAACCTCTTCTGTTCAGAGAGCCTCCCAGTACATGTTTTCCGAAGTCGTCGATGGCCCTACAGAGATAAAAGGGCCCTGAAGCCCCTTTTTGCTGCAAGACTACCGATTCCCTCTTTTCACGAGCCTGGAGGAATCCTGCATAATGTCCAGCAGATCGACTTGAAGCAAGCACACAGTATGCCCCGCTATAAACTTGCTCCATTCGCTTGGCCTCCTGGCTGAAATCTCCCCCGGGACCCTGAACAATGCAGACAGAGTCTATCCATAAATATGGGATGCCTAGGGTACGAGTGACTCTGACAGCGTCTTGGAAAGTTGCTGGAAGACTCTCAAATCTCAAACCACCGATATGACGCTCACGATTTCCTACCGTAGTGCAGAATTTAGCATCAGTCCCCCATTGATGAGACAATGCCAGCCATTCTCCGTGATCTTTAGCGCTGGTTTCCTTGAGAAAAACAAAGTCGTCTTGAGGCTGTCCAACTGATATGACTCGCGTTGGAAGTCTCCTCGTTGAACCAGTGCTGTTGTCGCCTTGTGACTTGAAGACGTGAGTACGTTCGCGGCAAGTTGTGTTCTTGTGATTCACGTCACAATTCTGAAGCCAGTGCCTGATTATTTCAAAATGTGTCTCGCCGTCAGATCTAGGGAGGTGTGGAAACCCAATCTGAATGTCACGATTGATTCGTGTTCTCAGATCTTGATGCAAAGATGTGAATCATGGTCAGCCAACGGAAAACTTGGTCTCACACCAGTCAAAGGCGGTTTACAAACCGATTCCTTCTGCCACATCCCCTATAGTCCGGAACACATGATTTACTTACCTGGACTTCGACAGATTGACAAGGCATGGTTGCTCTCACCGGTAACCCGAATGAAAGAACCTCTTCTCTCGAATGAGATGGTCGATTGCCCGGCGATGTGCGCGGTTGTGCAAATCGTCCAAAGTAGGGAACATAGGTCGCATGCTTTTGTCTTTGCGTTCCTTTCTAGGTGGCTGACATCGTAGGAAATACTGAAAGCTGGGCTCCATAGAGTCTCAGGAACCTGTTGACACACAGCACATATCTGAGACGAAGGAGGCGAAGTAGGGACAGGCAGACGCTTTTGCCTCATTGCAGACAGTGCGCTATTCGCGAACTCGTTGTCCACTATAAAGTCCCAAGTAGTGTTAAGCTTCCAAGGAATTAGTAGAGAATACGCAAAATGAAAGGCCACCGCTGTTTGCAAATCGAATGTAAAATCAACGTACATCCTATAATACGATTAGTCAAGCACAGAACGCTCGGTATAATGGCTGTTTCCCCTTACATTCTATTGCCGATATTAGTCTATTTGATGCTAAATTTCAGTCGGTACGTAGTAACTAACATGCTGGGTGGCTTCTTGTCAGAGGCGATTTCTCACGCTTATTATGGCTTCCAAAGATCTACTCACGCCCTGAATTGCGAATGGCACATGGGCGCGAAGTTAGCAACAAGAAAACAAGACTCAAGTATGGCTTCTGCGGGCTGACTCACGTACTTGCAAGTTGTCAGTAAAGGTTCACAAACTTTGGGCGGTGATTCAAACTTACATCCTATATCATGCAGATATCACCCTGTTCAGCAATCGTGACGCCAAAGCAGGCTTGACAATTTGATACTTACAACCTGTACGGGACGAGAGAATCAACAGCTATTCTGTGTGCATGGAAAATGAGTTCAGGAATACATACTCGTTCTGTTTTTGCTGCAAGAGATCCATGATTCAATCCCAGTAGAGAGCGATTCGACTTCATCGAGTCCTTTGAAGAAGACAACGTGTTAATTTGACTTTCCTCTGTCTCATACATTACTTCTTGGCCGTTGCCTTTGGAAATGTCGTCAAAATGTGGTCCTCTGGGAGGACTAGGTTGACCTGTGAACCAGTAGCTTTCGTCTTCATCATCGCCTGATATCGTCTGCATTTGGGTCTGGAATTCCATTGCAAGTGCACGCTCCCATGTCTTCTTGATCTCGGTTTGCTTTCCGCTCGGCTCCGCAAGCTTTTGTTGTGGAGGGTCATAATGCTCGACAATGATGTCCGGAATGCTGCTCGAGCTCGTTGGTGCAGCATCCCCGCCCGTAGTTGTGTGTTCGAAACCACTCTCGTTAGAAGTGCGGTTCGCTTGTGATGACTCGCGGCTTTCGTCAGCTTGAGTGGAGGACCAACTGCCCAACCTCTCAGGCAGTTTCACCACCAGGAGACGAGTTCTGATAAGCTCCAGCAAGCTGCCAAGAACTGTGCTTCCGGGCTCACAAATGGCGTCTTCTTCCATATGATCCATCCATCTCTTTACAACATCGTTCACCCTGGCTTCCAACTGCCCGTTGTCGTTCCTAGTTGTCTGGTAAAACCGCGGAGAGTCACGATTGTCGGTTCTGATACTCCGATTGAATCGATGCAATTCATTCCGGCCATACATGAGCCATATGAGAAACTCCAGCGTAATGCAGCCCATGGCCCACATATCGTATAGTCTCGATCTTCGTTTTCCAGACTGACCGGGTAATAAAAGATTGACGCCTTGCCCTGTCTCCTCTTCAGGCGGTTCGTATCTTCTTGTGCCCCAATCGGTAGAGGTATTGTTGCTCCTTAGTTCGGTCACAATACGGTGTTGCTTTGCGAGCCCCCAGTCGCCGATCTTAAGAGTACCCATTCCGTTCCCTGCTTCGTCCTTGAACCAAAGAATGTTCTCAGGCTTCAGATCCCCATGGCGGAAGTTGGGGCCCGTTTCGGGATAGTGAGCTTTACTGATTGCATTAGCGAGTCCTAGAAGCTGCCGTATGGTATCCTTCACAAGCCCAACTGTCAGACATTGGCGATTGAAGCTTTCCCACAAATTGCGTAGGTTACCGCCACTAGCCCATTCTAGCATTAGAAAATGTTCCTCTTCCCCTTCCACGCCACGCCGAAATGCCGTGAGGAATCGAACGATGTGTGGTTCTTTGAGCATGTTCATTTGCCGAAGCACTCCCGCTTCTCTTTCCCACGTTTCAACTTTCTTCTTGCGATCATCCTGGGTGTTTGCTTGAAATTCCTTGATTGCCACGTCTTTCGGACATGAGAAGGTCTGAATACAAACAAAGGTCAGGGATGCCTAAATGATTTCTGAACGTTTGCTTACCGAGTCTTCTGGGTCGACCAGATGAGACTTGTGGATCTCATATTTCGAGACGCGGCCAAATGAACCGCTGTCGCATTCTTTATGCTTCTTGGTGAAAGGCAAGATTGACGACTGCTCTAGATCATAATTGATTTCTTGTGTAGAAAAGACCGGAGCAAGAAAAAGCCACTGATCTGAGCAGAAACGATGTATCCGATGGTCTGTCCACACATACATATCTCGATGGTCCCCCATTTCACCGGCTTGTACATCGTCATCGACCTCTTCCCCTGAGCTCTCGCCATCATCCGTCTCATCTTCAATGTCCGTTGAAACAGGATTGATGTTCTCTGCCCACATTTCTGCCGCTATGGGAAGAGATGCGTCTGAAATGTGAGCATCCTGAAGCAAGGACATGGCGTCGCGCAATTGCAGTCCCTCTATCCCTACCCAGACGGAGATTGCGAACACTTTCCTTGAGTTCTTGACGATGAAGTTCGCTAGTTCCACATCTGATGGATGTGGACGTGATATGTGCTTTGACGGCTGTCCTCTGTAGAGGGTTTGAATGATCGAATTGTGGCTGACGAGTGTCTCAACTGTCCCTTCTGGAAAGAAACTTTTTGATCTGTCGAAGGCACTAACGACGCGGGCGTCTAACAGAGCATCTGAAAGAGCTTTCTGCTTGGTTCCATGTCGAACTTTTCCTGCCCGTCGAACCATCTCAGCCGCTGACAACGGTCGTCTGTAACGCAAGCTAGAATGGTGGAATTATGATGAAAGAATAAGAACAAAAGTTCAGGGATAGGGTCCAGACCCAGATGAAACTCTTCTGGGAGCGAATAGAGCGCATTAGAGAAATAAGCGAAGTTGTGGCGGGATGGCGGTATGGACCAGAGACGAAGGTAGCAAAATACTGATCATGCAGCCTTCAGCCGCATTGGAGGGATAAGGCTGCGTACCGGTCGTCGAAACTAGTACCTCCTCCCAACAGGATTCCCAGGTCTAGACTTTGGGATGTCTCACATTGGATACGGGCCTCCACGAGAAGCAGGCTGCGACGTCTCAATTAAGTCGGCATCTGCACCACTACTTGCTTATCGGGCCAATAATCATGTATGTCATACAAGGCAATGATTCGTCTTTCAATTTCGGGAACTGATTGGTAAATCGTGGGCACATGATCTGACCGAAACTGGTCACCGCGCAGCACATCCTTCGGGCCAAGCCCTCCAGCTGCGGAGCCTGCATGAACATGCTTCTCGCCGTACATGAGGTGTGTTGCAACGAATGTTCCTTCTCTAGGTCTTATGCAAGTAATATTGAGTTCAAAACGAGCGGTCAGGATGCGTACGGGATGTGTTGGGGGCGATGCGTTGCGACCACTATCGGCATTTTGCAATGTCGTCCTGTCCAGTTTGAGCTGCGAGCCTGATCTTATCATTTCAATAACTCACGGCTGACAGCCTGCCTTGGGCCTGTATGGTATAGGTATTGTGAATCAACTAAACCAGATAATCAGCTCTAATGCAGATCTCCCATACAAGGACCTGGGCGCCTTCGCACGTGAACCTCAAAGCCTTCTGAGCCAAAGATTTCTGATAGCCTCCCCTGCAACTTAAGCGGATCGATGTTGGTCACAGGGATCTCTTGAAGTCCGGACGAGGCTGCGACAGGTCTAGGGATGGGTGGCGCGGGATATTTCTGTTTCCAGAATGTGAGGGCACGTCGAAACAAAGATCTCATGGTATGAGATATTCAAGTGTTTTTGAAAAGATTGAGTTCTTAAGTCACAGTGATGTGAAAAGAAAAAGAGAATGAGACTACGAGATTAACCATCAAGGGCTGGTGGAGGGGGAGATGCGGCGTCCTTTTACGTTGGACCTCAGTCTCGTTGGGCATTTTCGACTTCGTCATGCCGTTCCTTAGTTGGGCAATAACCGTAGTCCAGTCATTGAAATGGAGAAGAAAGCCGTGTTTTGCACATCTTTTATCTCTTACCCCCCTCTTGCCAGTTGGTGCTATGATTGGTGGATACCTGTGGGATGACAGCGGCTGGAGTCCAAGAATGGCAAGCCATGCGCGCCTCATCGGGTCGCGCTGAAGTATGGAAGGAAGGGGCGGTGAAAAGAAGTTGGTGTGCCGGATGCCAGCCTGCTTCTCTACTTACCAAAGGCCTTGACACCATCCTATCCATTTGCCCGGCGATGTTACCGGATTCCGCCCTCAGCGCAGCCGTAACAGAAATATGACATTCGGTCAGAAGACTAGCGGCCTGCAGCATCACTTCCTCAAATTACTAGTCTCGATGCAGCCTTCCCATGGGCCCATCAACATTGCATGCATAAAAGATTCTGAGATCGCATTGGTTCTATGTCTGTCTACTGCTACCACCTCTGTGAAACTGCCCACTTCGTGCTTGCTGGCTGTCTATTCGATACGGAAAGAGCCGGAACTCGACCATCAAATCATTGACTTGTTTGCCGAGCTCCCCCATGAATGACTTCCTTTCGCGCGGAGCTATGGCCAACTTAAGTTCTTCAAAACAACAATTCCAGTCTCCTTCAAAGAGCGATACCGAGTTATACACAAATACTGGCGCGCGCTGTTTGCGCAAAGCTAAATCTACATTATTTTCAACAGCAGAGGATTTGCCGAATGCAACTTGTCAAAGCCATATACAAGCCGTAAGTCGTTCCCATGGAAGACACGACTCGGTATGGCAGACTTCGATCGAAATCGACAAACCCAATGTTCCGAACTGCCATGATCGAATATTGCCCAACCAGGATTCTGAAGATAGTTTTGATGTAAGTTCAAAGTCAAGACATGAGCATGCCTTACTTACGAAGAGTAAGCCAAGAGAGAATTTCAAAGCCCCTGCTCTCATTGAGCGCCGGTCTGATCTACCTCTAAGAACCCATCAAGCGACGTCGCAGGCGGTCGAAAATCGCATGAACACTTGGGCACCACCCCAAGAACACCAAACAACGGATGAGAACGACACAGTCATGAGCTCACCGACCGACGTACAAGATCCTTCCGTAGCTTTTGGCTACCCCCTCAGCAGAATCCAAGACGATCTCCATGGGAAAATGTGCGGCTGCGAAAACAATGGCAATCAAAAATTCATGCCTCGTCATGCTTTGGAAAAGGTTCTCAGCTCACGGGCAATAACCAAAGCGTTGACGGAGAATGACAAGCACCTCGAAAAGGAGGAACTGAACGATTTCAGATTCTTTGCCGACAACAGAAACAGACGAAAAGCCATGAAAGAGGCAGCTAAACTAATTCGGGGTAAGGCTGATCGAACTATGGCAGGATTTCTGTCGCGATCATTCACAGATGCATCTCCCGAAGCTTCCATTCCCAAATGCTACATGAAGATTTTCGCCACATTGATACTCATCGACAAGGCTCCCGCAATCAAGCTTTTCGTTGACGAGAAGGTGTGCGACCAAGATCTACCCCTTATTAAAGAGAGCACTGAAGAATTGGGAAAGTTGATACAGCTCAGGCGACAACAGGAACGAAATGTTGTCTTGAAATGCTTTCTTGGATGGGACCGGAGAGGTATCGAACGATTCGAAGAAGAGCAGTGGTCCTTTATTACCCGCAACTTCACCAGGCAAAGGCGGAAGCAAATCAAGCCACTAATCCTTGACCACCAGGAGATTTTGCCCTTCACATTTTTGAGCAATAGTCCAAGGGAAGGAGCATTCGGGTTGGTCAAGCAAGTGAAGATCCACCCAGACCACCACGATTTCGATTGCCCAAAGGTGAGTGTAACCCGATTGTCAAACAAAAAGGCGCGAACCGCGTGCTGAAACAGCTTTGGTTGTCTTGATGAGAATCTAACTATGAAAGGGACATGACCAGTGTTTCGCAATAAAGACGCTTTCGCGCAAAAGAGAAGACCTCTTCCGTCGAGAGGTGGCAATCTTAACAAGGTTCAACGACAACGCGCACAAACATCTTATTTCCCTCTTGTTCGCATACGAACACCGGCAAAAGCGGGCCGAGTTCAACATGATCTTTCCATGGGCAGATTTGGATCTTTTGACTTATTGGAAACACATTAATCCAGAACTAGGAGGGAGGCCCAAAACCCTGAAATGGGTCACTAAGCAGTGTCAAGGTATTGCGGACGGGTTGGCGTATATTCATCGCCACCGAACGCACTCTGGGACATCAATCATCCATTCAGAAGAAAAGCCCCGCCTCAAGGAGAAGCTGAACAAAGCCAAGAACACCTCGGATCCTAGGGCCTCGCTCTTTGGTCGACATGGGGACATCAAGCCCGAAAACATTTTGTGGTTTCCTTCACCAGACAATAGGGGCCGAGGGACTCTTAAAATATCGGATTTTGGTATTGCTGAGTTCAGTGTCGATAAAGAGGTGAACCAAACAAGACGGGGCTTCAGTGCTCATCCTGGCCTTTATCGCCCACCCGAGGCCGACATAGAGGGGGCACTCATCGGACCCTATTATGACATCTGGAGCCTTGGCTGTGTCTACTTGGAATTCATTACCTGGTGGTTTGGTGGTTGGCAAGAAGTTCGCAAATTCGGCACAAGGCGACTGGGCCCCGATCCGGCGCAACCCAAATTTCGGAATTTCAAATTTGCACACTTCTTCGAAACTAGGCCCGATTCCGGGACTGCCCCGAAGGAAACATTTGTCAAACAATCCGTTGTTGATGTAAGTATCGATAGAACGTAGAATGGCTTGCCCATTTTTGAGCTGACGTGATTTCTAGCATATTGTAGACCTGGAGACACGTGAAGAACGTAACAGGAACATTTGCGTTGCTGCTTTCTTGGGTTTAATCAAAACTCACATGCTGGTTGTGAAGAATCACCGGAAGGGCGCACGAGACATCGCAGAGGACCTCGAATCCATACGAGAGAAGCAAGGGTGGGTTAGTAAACTCAAGTTGCAGCATGTAGCTCTTATACCTAATTAGAAGAAGTACTACTGTTCCCAGTACACTGCTCTTCATAATAAATCACGATCAGAGTGATTTGCCGAGCTTGGACGGCGTTATGTGATGGGTTTCATAGCTACTCACAACATGGGACTGCGTTGTGCCGACAATTTGCAAAATGACAGTTCGCAGTGCTTCACATCATGGCAGATTTTGATAGGTTCTCCGATTACTTTGGGGTTGTAGCTCCGGATGACCTAAACGAAATTTGGTATGGCGGTGAAGCCAAAGCCAAAAGGGTTGCGCTGTTGCCGTCTCATTACATGGTTGTCCCTGTCTCAAAAAGGCATTCGATCACGATGGCAAGTGGGCTCACCACCATTCACAAAAAACCAGACAAAAAATAAAGTTGGATAACAATTTCGAATGCCGTTCTTTAGCGATGACGAAACTGCCCCTATCCATCCCCGTCACTCCTTTTTCATTCGCACGTTCCGCGACAAGCGATCGCCATTGGTCCCGCGTCTCAAACCCCGTCATCCCCGACAACAGCCCCGCACCAACTCATCAACTGCCAGAGCAAGAAATGGACTTTATGCGTTGTTCTCCCAAGAAAATCCCATCGTCCAATCTTTTCGCCGCCTTCTTTCACGCCTGTTCCCGCCCCACGTCTCCTGGTCCCGTCACAACCTGCCAATTCCAAAAATGTCGTCGGCTAAGCCTGCCCCGGGAGACTTGGCAGCGCCGGCTGGGCGGGGTGTTCGCCACAGGCGAGTTACAAAAATAAGGGCGTCGCGTTGCGATTGTTCACCTGAGTAGCCACACCGCGGTTTGTTCTCTGTTTCTTTAATCTTTATTGAAAATTGTTTGAAGCGATCATTATGGTTGTCAGGTCGAGCATATTCATCACGGCGGTTCTGGCTGCCGTTAGCGACGCAGTGAGCCTGGGGAGCTTTGACTACAAGTCACTCAGTTTGAGAGAAGTCGGAGCACGCAACACTGAGGTACGAAGTTCTCCAAAGAATAAAAAAACCAAGACAACCACCCAGAATGCTAAGTCTGATGCGTTGCAGGACTGGAGGATATGGCTCACAAAAGACGGCGACCCTATTTCGTTTTGGCACGACATTCCAACATGGCCGGATGAGAACGACAGGCAAATCATCAACGTCGTCATCGAGGTTCCCAGGTGGCAAGACGCCAAGATTGAGATGGCGAGGGATGAGCCAATGAGTAAGTCCCAACGGGCATTGCATTGATCTCGCGCTGATTCTTCTCATCTTCAAGATCCGATTCTTCACGACTCTAGAAATGGAAGCCCTCGATATGTCGAGAACGTCTGGCCTCACAAGTCGTACCCCTTTTTGTACGGTTCTATTCCCCAAACATGGGAGAGCCCCAACTTCAAGCATGAATTCACCGGATTGAATGGCGACAATGATCCCGTCGACCTCTTCGACATTGGTCAAGAGTAAGTCCTCTCAGAGAAAGGGTTCATGGTCGGGTTGACTAACAGGATGCAGCCCCGGATACACTGGTCAAGTGAAACAAGTCAAGATTCTGGGCGGTCTTGCCTTGGCCGATGTAAGTCGCCACGCCATTGGGCACTCCATTACCACATGGCTGATGATTTTCAGGGCAATGAGACTGATTGGAAGATTATGGGCATTGACATCAAGGATCCTCTTGCTCCGCTACTCAACTGTATGTGTTTTAGAGTCGATTTGATTGGGATAAGCTAACACTTTGAAGCCTGGGAAGATGTTGAAAAGTACCGCCCTGGAACTATCAAGACCTTCAGAGACTGGTGGACTGTATGTTGAAGCGTCTACATATACTGTTCAGAACACTAACATTAGTCGCAGTACTATAAGGTTGCCCGAGGCGACCCAGTCATCGATATCGTAGGCGACTGGTACCAGAACGTCACTTTCATGCAGGATGTTCTCATCGACAGCCATCGCACCTGGGAAGAGTTGATCAATGGCCAAGTCGACTCGAACGAAATCAACTACAACCAGACTGCGGACTCCGATGTCGCCAAAAGCTACGTCAAAAAGAGCAAGACGACAAAGAAGTTCGACATTCCCAAGAAGAGCAAGATCAAGCCTGCAGCCGAGAAGCCCGAGAAGTACAAGGGCTGGTGGTACATTGACAGCAACTATACCTTGCTCGAGGTACCTGAAGTGCAGCAATTTTCATTCAACCGGCAGTCGGCTTGACAATGGGAATTTTAAAAGGGTTCTTTGAGTCTGGAACATACTTTTGGTCTCTTCTCGTCACGGCATATTCAGTGGCCCAGGGTCTTTTGACTTGGAAAGCATAATGAATGGATTCAAACTTTGGCATGATAATGAAAATGAATACACGATATAGTTGGGCTTTATTTGGCATCGGAGGGCGATGAGTGAGAGACTCCGCTCAGAAGTAAATATCGAAAAACTTTCTTTTTAGGAAAGAAGAGGCGGCCGGCTCTTTCCTGGGTCCCTGCTTCCGCGTCCCTTCCACTTGACCTTCGACGCCGGCAAACGGTTGGTGGCCCCACAAATCGGCAGCCCTACCCGCAAGCTTAATTCTGACTTTTTTCTCCCCGATGTAACTGAAACATTCCGAGTCTGTCCATCTCAACGTCGTCCGTCGCTGTCACTCGCTTCCCCACACGATTCCTATCGGCATCGGTTGACGGCGTCGTTGCTTCTTGGCTCTTTCTTGGCAGGCATCATTTATCGCGGTTGGACCATCGCCTCTCACTTCCGACGAACGGGATCGCTAACGGCGGAGCAGCAGATCGGCCGTGGTCTGACTCGCCATCCTCACTTCTCCTCACGCCGGGCCGCTCCCTTCATCCCGCCACGGCTTCGGTCATCCTCCAGGTTCCGGCAGCCAGCTCCGAAGATGGCGCTGGTTGAGGAGCCGAGCGACATGGAGATGCGCATCGACGACGCCACGGTCCAGCTCAGCACCCATCGTCTCACCACGCCCTTCCCTGAATCAGTCATATCCATCACCCGCACCTCATCACCAAATACATCCAAGGAGCATCCATCATCACCTGAGTTCACCCCGCGAGAGCTCATCGAGCAAGCCAAAGCCCGGAGAGAGCGCCAGAACGCCCGCGACTCCAGATGGGTTGAGCGCGAAAAGGCGAATCGTAGCAAGAGCCCTGTTGCGCCCAAGAGAGCATCGACAGGAGGTATCGAGAAGAAGAGATCCAGCGGCAAATGGAAAGCTAGGGCTACCGATGCCAGGCTCTCATCGGAGCTCGATCGCCTCCTTGTCGGCGACAGCGGCTCATCTTCGCCAGCCAGAGCCGCGGACCGCCACCCGCACCCACTTCGAGCCGTGCTCCACAGTTTGCCCGGCTTCACCTTCGACACTGAGCTCGATTCCATCAAGTTCCATAAGAGACAGCGTGTAGCGCTCGGGATCGAGGATCTCATGGCAGAGGGTGGCAAAGACGCTGCCAAGATGTGGCTTGAAGAATTTCTGCTTCTGACGTTCGAGACAAAGGCGAAGGTGCTAGAGCGCTATCCCATGTGCAAGGAGCTGGACGATGTTCCGCTGGGCTTCACAACTATGGCGAAGGACGTGGAGACGACCATCAACAGGTTGGCGTACGACTCGGCACTCAAGGTCCGCCGGGCTATGGAGCGGCGGCTCTGTCAGCCGTACGACATGCGCAAGCTGGTCGAGTGGACCATCAAAGCACGCTGGCGCTTCATCGAGACGAAGCCCAAGATAGTGCCTGGCTTTGGAGCGTTTGGTCAGATGTGCAGCGAGGAAGGAACGGCTCTGGAGAAGCGTTTGTGGGCAGTGATTGATGCTAGAGGAATCGGCATGCCTAGATCGCATGCTGGTTGAGGATGGAAGCGGTTGCAACGCGACGATGAACATGCATTACGATTATGGCGTATGGGAGACATAGGTCATGTGAGATGGCCCGGGGACTTTGGAGTTTAGAGGTTGCAAGTAGACATGAATGTGTATTCCTCAGCGATTCCTTCTACTTCTGAGCAGACTCGTGACTCGGTATCCTCGCCTTCTCGACATCCCCCAGACCTCCCGAAACCCTCTTGGCGACGCATCGGCCAGGGTGCCACACCGCGAAGAGAATCACGGCCAGTACCACCGGCGCGAACTCGAGCACACCAAAGAAGACCTCGTTCGAGTACAGATGCCCACCCAGACCCTCCGCCGTCTCAGCGAGACGGAAGCAGGTGCGCAGATACACAAGCAGCGTCGCCGCCGAAAACGCCGCCACAAAGACCGTCAACCTGTGATCCCTAATGCCCTGCCTCGCCCTAAAGAGGAAGATGCCCGTCGTAACCACAAAACACCCGATCGAAAACACCTGGTACGCCAACCCACCCAGCAGGATGTTATTCGCCGTCGTCGGGTCCTCGCGCCGCGACTGTTTCACCCCAATCAGCGCCGCGCCCGAGATCTGCGTAATCGTCGCAATCACATCCGACGTGATGAAGAACCACAGCACGAGCTTCGGCGGGAGCGGCGAGAAGGCGCGGCCGAGGCGGTGGATGAGCGCCGAGAGGATGGTGTAGATGCCCGCGGCGAGGAAGACGGGTGCGGTGACGATGAAGAAGTAGTTGAGGATAAAGTAGATGAGGTTGTAGGGGTTCTTCTTTGCTGAAAGCGAGCGCGCGACGTAGCCGACGATTTCGAAGAGGAGGCCGACGGGGAAGGTGGCGAAGTACCAGCTGCGGTGGCGGACAAGCTGGGCCGTGTGGATGACGAGGAGGATGAAGAAGAGGGCGGCCGCGAGGCCGGCGAGGGCGATGGATGGGGTGTAGCCATAAATGATCACGGGTGTGTCCCATTCGCCTGTCGGCGGGGGGAAGTTTGGGTCGGTGTACCCGAAGGATCCTAAGAAGATGTTAGATGGGATCTACTTGAGGCCTCAGATGTTGCTCACCTCTTTGTGAACTCATTGTCACTGAATCAGTGAAATGTGAGGAGCTGCCTAATAGCGCTGGTGCGTTGGTGATGCGGGCAAGGATGGAGTTTGAAGGGCGAAGATACCGAGGAAAGCTTTGGTATATATCGTGGTCAAGTTCTCGGCCAGAGACCAGGGTCTACAACACAATCAGACTTGTCAATGATGAGCGATCTTCCCAGGGCGGATACCTAAACGCAGATCGAAAAACAGGGTTCGGGACGGACTTGACAGTTTGGGCCCCCAATGCCATTGTGGGCGTTCATCCCTTGATGCACATGGCAGTGGGTACCGGGGGCCTGGCACTTCACATGCACCATCAAACCTAGCCCCAAGCCGTTCACACGCCAATGAGGCTAGAACTTAATGCGGACCGCACCTCCAATTTCGACTTCAACATCAATATCCCGAATGCTATTGGATGCAGCTCATACTTCCCATCGAGATCCATGCACGAAGCCGTTATCAAACGACCCCTGATGTGCGTACGGCTGAAGTCTATGATTCATCATTCCACGTGTCTCGACGATTTCAAGCCACCTTTGCGCTTATTTTGACATGCCCGGGGGCGGACGCCATGCCCTCTTGGGTTGTCCCAGGGGCAGAGGGCCCGGCTTTGGACAGAAGATCCGTTTCCGGCCGAGACCTATCAACGTCTCCAAGAGTTGCCATTCGCAGACGTCCTACTGCGTTGGATATTGGACGTCAGCGAGACATTGATGATATGAAAAGCAACGGAAACTTCTGACAGACAAAACGTAGCGCTTCGACAAAACGACGACGACGAAATAAACCGGACCCAGCTGATTTCATGGCATTGAATGGCGTTTTCCCGAAGTGCTTGCCGTTTTCGTGCGCCTCGCCGGCCTCAACCTCGCACCTCGGCGTTGCCAAGAAGTCCGAGGTCCGAGAATTTATGGGGCGGTCGTCCGAGACGGCTATGGCCCGCCGGATGGCAGTGAACGAGTCCGCGGGCCGAGGTCTCTGTGCAGAATTGGAAATTCAGATAACTGCTGAGTGTTTTAAGCTCCAACAATCTGGATTGGACATAACATAGGTCGTCAGGTTCAAAGGAGGTCAGCCGTATGTTCTGATCCATCTGCAGTGGGTTGCAGGCAATTCACCAAGGCATGGGTCTCCAACATCGTCTTCGACGATTTACTATCAAACTGGGATGTGGCAAACAAGTGACTTACATGATCTCAGCCAACTTTTCTATCTTTTCATATTTTCAACTTCAAAGACATCATTCGTCCATACGGTCGTTTCATTGGTAAATATATATTCGGACCATAGGACTGGTCAATTTTGCGAAGTGCAGGGCTCTGGCGTTTCTTCATCCATCTATGGATGTATTATACGGAGTACGCTATTGAGTTATCGCTGGATCGATGTTTTTGATCGCAATTATTAGCTGTATGACCTTCTACAACATCTGTCATGAATTACTTAACCGGGCCAAAAGACCAAGGTTAGTCTAAAAACAGCTCGTACTTGCTGACAAGGCATCAAAGTGGGTTTCGAGCCCGGCAGCAGGCCAACTCGTTATCTCGATAAGTTTGGTTAGCCTTCACGATAACCAATGGCTTGATTCCTAGAAATCGCATAGATGTAACCACGAAAAAGGCGGCACAATGAGAGGTTATGTTATTTCGCGGCAGGCTGCCGGCTTTGACTTCCTAAAACTTGCATAGTCCCTCACACTAAAGCAATAGCAGTCGGAGTGAGGCGAGCTACACGAATGAGGTATCAGTGCCTCCTGCGGCCGCGCTCATCACGGGCGGGTTTCAACGTATCACAGCAGTCTATGTGCATGAGTCCAAGACAATCGCCATCAGCTGATATCGGGCACCCAACTTATCACTCCAATCATTGATCAAACTGACTTCACTGTGCTTTCAGGTATCATGCACAGCTTACTACCTGCAGAAGATGGATAAATGTGGTAACTGCGCCCACCAATCACACGCCTCGTCAGAAATCATACACAAGGCCACCCGAAGACGGGGCGAATGCAGATAAACGGATCAAAAGGAAATACTATTGGTTAAGTTCGTTCGCTCTACACAAGTACCCAAGGATCATTCGGATCGAAGTGGCCCAGAGGTATATATATGACAATTGCAAAGCCTCCGAAAAATCATGCGAGTCCTAAATTTCTAGGCTGATTATCTCCTAATCCTCAGCCAGGCCACACTGAGTTCCACCATATCAATATGGTCAAAACTTACATCCGGGCACCAAACTGGGCGACTGCGCCACCTCCAACAGGGCCAGTAAAGCTGGGTCATCTTCTGAGCAGCCTTGATGATTTTAGCCCAATTAATCGGAACGATATTTTCCCTATATCAAATGAGAATCCTGTCGATATTAAACAAGGCTGTGTTTTGGACTTTAGTCGGGCTTGGGATGGCGAATTGGGCATATTCGCCCAATTTCTGGCTTTGAGCGGCTTCGGCTTCAATGCTTCGATCCAAAGGGGAAAGGAAAGAACAACGGAACTATCATTCGAAACATTCGAAACATTAAGCTTCAGTCCGGATGACCGCTACATCGAAGACACCTTGAAAACCTACTCAGCAAGTTCTTATATGGAAAAGCACAACTACAAGAAGCCGCTCTTCTTGGTCACTGGACTCAAAATCGGGCGGAAGGGCTCGATGAGGTCGTTTCATTCCACAAGTCTCGGCAGCTCCTCCGAGGTTGGCATTGCAGCCTCACCTGTTCCAATAGAGATTGGTCCGCGAATAGCATTCAACAATTCGGTGTCAAACGGAATCTCTTACAGCACCTCCTCGGACTTCATTGTTGCATTTCAAGTGAGAAAGATAAGATATAAAAGAGGCGAAATTTCGCACGGCATTTTCAGGCGCAAAGCAGAATACCACGGGGATGCTACTACTGCCTCATTGAGGGATGATGACGAAGGAGATGAGATAATGACTTTGGATGCGTCTCAGACTGTTTCGGTAACCGACTTCAAGGACTGTGTCGAGATATGGAAGCAACTTGACTTACAGGATGGTGATGAGCATGTGCTTTGGGTTTTACCAAAAGCCGAAGAATAAGTCAGTACGATGATAGAGGATTCAGACGCATCAAACGACCGTGGCTATCAATTAAATTGATGTAGGCTCCAGGATTGCATCCGAGACCATCTTGCAAATGTGACGGTCTATGGCGTCTTGGGACTTGAAGTGGCCTTTCCACCACTTTACCTCGGGGTGAACATAGTCATATCCATCGCGCACCTCAGACATGCTGCGAAAAATGGAGATCATACCGCTAGTACTAAATGCCTTGTCTACCACACGATGGTCAAGACAATCCTCAAGCCCTGGCTTCATCCCAAGAGATATGATGGCGGCGAGCAGGTTTGCTGCGAGACCGGCAGCTATCGGTGTCGCAAATGATGTCCCAGACAGATAGATCTTTTTTGACTTCCAAATCGACTGAATCATGGTGCCCAAAGTACTGAAGTTTGGGCCGTGAGGTTGTTGAGTTGGGTTGCCTCCCCATCGATTGCCCATTCCGTCCGTCGCATGAATTGCAATGACGTTGGGAGTGAATGAGGGAAAAGAACGAGGTGCGTTTGCTCCAGAATTTGAGGCGGACGCGAAGAATATGACCCCTCTGGATGTGGCTTGACGAATGGCATGGTCGATGTCGTGGTCGAAGCTCCTTAGTCCCCACGACATTGTCACGATGTCGACTCTTTTGGTTATTGCCCAATTGATAGCCTATTATGGCAAGATTAGCGGCTTATTATTAAATTTGATTGGTGTGATTTACATCAACAATCCGCTTTGGATCAAATTCGTCTCCCTCGGATATTTTCGCGGCGTACAAAGTTGCTTCTGGTGCAATTGTTGATACGAGCTTTGCGACGTGCGTGCCATGCCCACGCTTGTCATGGACGTTCTCACCCTCAACAAACGATTTCGTTCTCGTATGTCTGTGTTCTTCAGGAATTGCGGTGCGTAAAGCAGCATCTTCGGTATCAAATCCGGTATCCAAAACAGCGATTTTGATACGTCTGTCCAATTCAAGATGGCTGATGTATGACTCGTTCCATTTCGTCAGACTCGTCAAAAAGCCTTTGGCCCAGCCGGCACTAGTTTTACAATGTAAGTATTCTCTCTTTCAACTCGTTAAGGCCCTGAATGCACTTACCGTTCATTGTCTGGTACGGGTTCTTCCTGGCCGAGATGCATAAAACCGGTGATGGGTAATTTCAATGTTGGGTTGATTCCCACATGAGCTGTTGGCACACTCAAGCTTGATAGACCTTGAGTATTTGCAGGGTGAATAGTTTGATCAGGAATCTGCCTTTTGACCCCGAAGCTCAAGTTTTGAGACCGATCGACTTCTTTGAGTTCTTGCCTGGAATTACCTTTGATGCTTGCCCACGTTTTCAAATCATCTTTCAAAATGTTGACCATTTGAAATAGGCGTTTTTCCATTTCCAACACCAAAATTTTCGAGTCCTTTGGTGTTACCCTGCCCAGAGCTATGTCAATTGCTCTTTTCTGTGGCATGGTGAGCAAGCCATCGTCAAACGCCTTTTTAGCGTTTGCCTTGATGTCCCCCACAAGATGCACTGGCTCTTTCGCTGTACTTCTACTCTCCAAACGACTCCACGTACTTATCTCCCAGACTAATTTTGCGAGCAGCAGTAAGGCTATGAATCGATGTGCTCCGAGCCGACCAGAGTTGTCCCGATTGATGGCCTCTCGAAGGCACACGGATATAAACGGGCTGTATTTCTGCTCTACCCATCGGGGTTGAGTATTGCTGCATGAAAAGAAAAGACTAGATCTGTGCCATCTTTCTGGGGGGATCCCAGAATAATGAAGCCAGAGAAGGGATTGGCCAATGTTGAAGATCAGCTGACATCGGTCGCGAGCTATGTAGTTAGCGCCGTTGACTTCGTTCTTCATGAATTCATCTAGCGAGAGTGTTGGCCATTCTGGGGAGCCAACTGCGATATCATTTGACCAGTCGGTGGCGTCAAAGAATGTATCGTTGAACACAGAAACTTTCAACTTGACTCTTTCTTCCACAGCTTCGGTGAGCGTGTGACAGAGGTTTTCTATGTTTCCGCCTTCTCTGAAAGATCGCCGAAGTTAGTTGGCACGTGCAAGATATCACTCTATGAATCATGATACTCACATGCACCCTTCGTGCCCCAGCTCGAAGATCAATTCTCGCCACTGTTGATTCTCATCTTCTGTCGGGGACCCGCGCTTTTTGCAACCTGAAATGAACAGCCTGTGGCTTAGAGGCTCCTGTTGAAGCTCGTGCTCATGGAGGGTTTGGACCATAATCGTATGATCTCTTCCACACGGAATTTGATTCTGGAAATGTTGAATGAATGCTGATAGTATGGTGTGGGAATTGGACGACCTCATGTCTTTTGAGACGTTGTTGTCTTCAAACGCGGGGACAAGAGTAACAGTCTGAGTATTAGTGTAAGCGACTGCAGTCGAATCTCCTTCATTTTTCTCAGAGTCATTTGTGGTATTGACTGCTTGCTGGTGCCCGTGATTGAAGTTCTGCAATATCTTCTCTGGCACCATCCAGTCTACATCTCGGTATAGAAGTCCGAAGCTGATCTCATGGTCACCAGCTTCATATAGTAGAATAATGCGCTTTAGACTGGAAAATTGAGACTTGGTGGAGACTTCGAATGCGGCCTAGGACATCACGTCAATCCGAAATGAGACGCATCTAGCGGATGATGATGATGCAAACTGACATGCTCTTGACCGCGCAAGTATGAAGCGGATTCAGCTTCGAACCAATTTAGAGTCTTGGTGAGATTCGACGACAAGAAAGTGAGACGGTTCTCGCTGAAATTCCGCTCCTCCTTGATGTTGTGTGTGGCGACGAGCAAAGCGAAACGTAAGCAACTGCGATCATTGACCCCATGGCGACTGACGAAGTTATGATACTGCGATTTAGATTCTGATTCGACTAAGTGGTATAACAAAGAGTCCACAGCTTCGTTGACGAAACGATTGAGTGAGATGAGCAAGTCCCACTCCAGGGGAACCTTGTCCCGAATTGAGGGCATTGGGACCTTACAATGTTGGTATGAAGATGTCCGGGTTAGAAACAAGGAAAGGAAGAGCTGTGAACAGCTTGGGGCGGTCCAAAAAGCTCGAACACATTCCCTAGGGTAATCCATGCTTGTGGGGCTAAAGTGGCAGCCTCAAAGAAATGCAAGAAGGGATGTACTTCAGCTCACCGTACGTGCTAAACTAAATACACTGTGCAGCATTTCCCACTCCCAAGGCAACCCGTTCACCTGCGCAATTCTGATGAGACAAGCCTATGATCCATCCATGTTCCTTGGGTATAGAAAGAATCACCAAAAATTTCTTGCGAGACTAACTGGAGCCAGAATGGCCATGGTATGCGATGGCTCAATCCATCTCCGAAGCTGCCGGTGATTGCCAAAAGCAGTTTGATAAGCTGTTTAGTTCGCTTCACGGGAGATCCGAGTATATAAGGGAATTTCTGGAGACAGCGAATCTCAAGCAGCATCTTTACGTCTGGGTCTCAAATTTGGGAGTTTTCGCGCCGGAAGCAGCCAGCCTGGATCGTAGGTTACGAAAGACGAGAGAGATTCATGATCTAGTCATGCACCTGCTGTCGTTCATTACCCGGAACCTTCAGTGGGGTATGATCAATGGCCGTTCTTTTGGGATGAGCTACAGCTGACTTGCGCTACATCTTCAGGTTTGGACTTCTTTCAGAAAGAGGGTAGCATACCTACAACACTGTCGGCAAACACAGCGAAAGACTCTGCAGTGGCCGGGTTTACCTTAGTAGATGGCTTGACTGCTGCTCGCGAGGCACTTGGCAGATTGGACCTTTTGAGGAAAACCATTCTCCATTTTTCAAGGGAGTCGCTTCATGCCAAGGTCAAAGCTTTTGCTTCCAGGTATAGAGAGGAGAGGTTTGATCTTCTGATATATAAATCACTGTGTCACTTATACAAAGACGCGCCGGATTCACTGAGGAGGCAGTTGGCTGATTCCATCTCATTTCGTCATTATCGCCTGAAATATGCTGAAAAGCACCAGGAAAAGTTGCAAAGGACTGATATAACGAAGGTATCTCAAGAAAGCAAACAAAATTTCCAGTTGCTTGCCTCAAACCGTTTGGCAGAGCGAGAGCGATCTCAAAGGGACATCAACATGCTTTCGGAGGAGAAGCTTCACAATTCCAGGATGATTCAATACGAAAACAAAGAAGGATATCCAGACTTTCCACCATCGGCAACCGATGAACCAACTCTATATATGCCACAAACCGAGATCCAGCAAGCTGTGCAACAGCGCCCTCTGACAAGCCCAAAAAGCATAGTCAGTGCCGCACCGAAAGCAACAGACAATTATCCGAAGGCGCCTACCCGAAAGAACAAAATGGGTCTAGAATGTCCTCATTGTTCATTGCTATTGCTTGAACATGAGAAGAAATACTCCGGCTGGATGTAAGTAGGAGATTCCTACTCCCAAACAACTGCTACATCACTGTTTCTTTTCACGAGTAGCCCAGTGCTAATAATGACTAGACATCACTGGGAAAATGACCTTGAGCCTTATGTTTGCATCTCCGATCAATGTATCGAGCCAAAATCCTTTGGCAGAAAGGAGGAATGGAGGGCGCACATGACGAAGGTTCACTCGCAGACATGGATGGCAACAATACACAAACCAACTTACTGGACGTGTGATATTTGCCAAAACGAAGTTCGGAATTTCGAACAAAAAGATGAATTTCAGCGACATCTAAGGGAAGCTCACCGCGGATCATACAGTAGTGACTCCGAGTTCGACAGCATTGTTGAGACCGGCGAAAACGCTAGGGACAGAGAGCCACATGTCTGCCCAATCTGCAATGCGATTCCTCAAGGCATTCTAGATGATGAGGATTGCCCAACGACTTCGAGTGGGGTTTCAAATGGAATGGCTCAACAAACTTCTGAAAGCCGACAACAAATGATTCTAATTCTCCATATTGAAGGGCATTTGAGGTTCTTAGCGCAAATGTCAACCGACATAAAAATATCCCAGAACTTAGAGTCGGCCGCAGAGGATGAAGAGAGAGATATGGAAAGTGTCGATCTCTCTTCTTCCAATGTTGCCCAGGAGCCCAGACACTTGTCAGACTTTGGAAGTGAGGATTGGGAAATGAGCTCAGCATATGCTGAGGAAAACGAAATGGAACAAAACATTTCAGGACATCAGAACACAGAAGATCAAAGTACGCCAGCGGAACATCTTGAAGATTGGAATAATGTGTGGGAGGACGTGCGACCTCAGCGGCTTCTTCCAACTGAAGACTCTCGAACGCATATTCGGACATTCCAATCTCAGATGTCTGATGATATTATGAATTCGTTCATTTCCAGCGCGTTTCACTCTGGTGGTGTATTCCTGCCATGCGATGCGATCGAAGGCATCGTCACCAAACAATCGGTTCTCCAGACTTTTGGGGACGGAGTAATAGGGCAAAAAACGCAATCCAGTGAGGGATTCAGCCAGGGCACTGCGGAATCTGATGATGATTTGGAATCTGATGATGATTTTGCGGAACGCATCGTAAGAGAGTCCAGAACGGTGTTTGCCATTATGGCCATGCTTGACCTTCCAGGCAACTTGCTGAGAGATGGCATGCGACTATTTGACAGGTTGGATATCTCAGATGAAAACTTGCCTCTAGACGAAAGGACTTGGCGGAAGAAATGGATTCAACCGGATAAGATCGCAAGGGAGAAATTCGACACCGGACGGAACACAGTATGGACAACCGCGAGATACAATACTTTCTGCGACATGCAGTGGCAGTTCCTGGCTCCGGTGTTCTCCTCCAAAAAGCGCTATCATATCCTCGGGCCTCAATCTGTTCTTCCGTTTACGCAACGAGGTGCAGTGCAAAACGTTGGCAGCTTTGGGCAAGTCACACAATATGAAATTCACCCAAGTCACATCGTCGATTTGACCAACCAAGTACGTTCATCACGTTGGTCAATCATGAAATCAGCTAACTGTCCAACGCAACTGTAGGATTCCCACATAAAGAAGCATGTTGCAGTAAAGAAATTGAACGCAAATCCCCAATCAGGGGATGGGCGACATTTGGTGAGGGAGCTGGATCGGATAAGCTCTTTGAACCACGTACACATTGTCCGATTTCTGGGGGCATTTCAAGGCGGTGGATCGACAGACCAACGAATGCACCTGGTTTCTGAATGGGCGAATGGTGGCAATCTGAGAGATCTTTGGAAAGGTCTTCAATCTTCAGTTCTGACTCCAGACTTGCTGAAAGCAACAGTGAACCAACTTCTAGGGCTAGTCGGTGCAATTAGCCAAATCTACCAGCTGATGAACATCACAGAGCTTGGGAGTGGGCACGCAAATCTGAAGCCAGAGAACATACTATGGTTCAGGGACCACAACGATAAGGCCGGTATTGGTATGCTCAAGGTTGGCGACTGGAATTTCGAAGCGAAGCGAGACTCGGCGAGCCATTCAGAAACAGATGAGGCGCAAATATACGAAGCACCTGAAGACTCAGCAATTCGTAACCAGTATCTTAAGGTGCCAGGCCAGCCTGGAACAGAGGGGTATGAACACAGTGACGTCTGGGCTTTGGGTTGCATTATATTGGAGTTTCTCATTTGTTTAGCGTATGGTTATGATCAACTGGGCCGCTTTCATACTCGACTACGACTAAGCAGCGCTCAAAAGCCGCGCTTCTACCAGATCAGAAAAGGCGCATACGGTCGAATGGTCACACAAGTCCATAATGATGTCGTTGGATGGATGGATCATATGGCGAAGGACCCTTTCTTTGACCCGGAAGCGACGGCGCTAGGTAGTCTTCTCAACCTTGTCAGGGACCGGCTTCTTGTTATACAACTTCCGGAGGTTACAATCAACCTAGCAGACGGCTCACAAGATCCTAGCCCACCATCGATGCACGAAATGTCGCTCGGCACAAACATTGTTGTCACACCCGCAGAGCAACAACGTACCACCCCCGCGCCGCAACAGGTTCTCCTGGACTTTCAGCTTGGACTGCCACGTCTGCAAGTGTATGAATTTCGGGACCAAGTGCGGCTCATATTAGGGCATAGTGAACGAGAAAGCTACTGGATGAGTGGTCAGCCTGGTCCGCCGCCGGTTGCACGTTGAAGAAACTACGTACTTCAAAAGCTAGCGATGCATATGAACACTGCAACTATAAATGAGTGGATGTGTGGTACGGGTGAAGTCAGATCAAAGGGTTTAGCTCAGCAAAGCGTCTATCAAGTTCTCGTACTGTGAAGTACAACCGCTCCAGAGCCTACATTGACTAAGGTACCTATGGGTTGTCACTCTGATCTTGGGTTCATGTAAGGTATGTGATCGGGTGTGGGAGTTCTGCTGCATCAAATTCCGACTATAGCTCTCGAATCAGAAGCCAAGAATCTGTAGGGAGCGAAGCTGATCGAGTTTCATGCGCAATAGATAACCCTCCGATTGACTATCGTGGTTAAAGTACACGCATATTTGCGCTCCACTTGACAGCGCATCGAGATTATTGAGTCGAGAAATTGCTGGCCACATTGCCTGACTATCGTAAACCTGTGCGGCTTTTTTCGGAAGTCTGAGGCTGACGCAAACCAATCCTGAGGCAAGGGATCGTTCGATGGACAACTTTTGAGCGGCTATGCTGGCGAATTTGTGGTGTGTCGCCGTTAAGAAGGTCTCACGAATGACGTCAAGGCGCCCAGAGCTAATGACGTCGTGGATCCGAGCCAAGAGTGATTCAACAAAACAGCTAACATTCCTCACCGTTGAACCTAATTGATTCCGGCCTCATGGGAATCTACTCACTGAATTCACCGCCACCGTTTGAGCTGTCAATTAATCCAACAGCCTGACGTTCTCATGATGGAGACCTTAACATCAGACGACCAATCACCCGATCACAATAAGGTCCCCAACCACGTCCGCGCATCCGGCCTCACCGTGACTGAGCGAAATGAGCGATACTTTCTCACGCGAGTCGTGCAGGCAGTGTTGAAGCCCCTCAAGCCCCGATTAATGAGACCGAAGAAGGGATCAGATGAGAAGACGCGATTGACTGCCACGAAGAGGGCGCGCAGATACTGCGACGTCACGGAGAACGAAGTAGAAGGAGTCTGGACTTATGACATAACACCAAAGACCACAGCAGAAAGAAAGGAAGGTGCCGGGGCAAGTTATAAGCGACGAGTCCTTTACTTCGGGGGTGGAGGGTGGCAGATGCCACCAAGCGAACATCACTGGGCCTTCTGCGCCGAGTTGGTCCGCCGCTTACCCGACACGAGGGTCACCATAATCTCATATCCCTTGGCGCCGAAACATCCGGTCTCAGTGGCCTTCCCTCAGATTGAGAGGGTTTACAAGAAGCTGTTGATGGAGTCGACGAGGCTTGGAGAGAGGGTTATCGTGGCTGGGGACAGTTCAGGCGGGAACATCGCTCTCTGTGTGGTGACGTGGACGCTAAGGTTCCAGGAGGGAGAAGTTGCCAAGCCACCGGTCGCCATCCTCGCCATGAGTCCAACCACAGATCTACGACATGAGATGGAAGAGATCAAGAAGGCGGATAAGGTTGATCCCATACATACCCACGAGTGTATCCACGATACGGCGAAGACGTGGTGTCCTGGACCAGTGAGCGATGGTAGCAGTTCGCACGAGAAGCCATCGTCAGGTCAATTGGATTGGAGCTTTGAGGATCCTCGCGTATCCCCTATTCAGGCTGATCTCACGTATCTCGTTCGCCACGGTGTCAAGGTTCACGGTTTGACTGGTTCTTACGATGTGTTGGAGCCTGAAGCTGTAGCATTCAGAAACAAATGTAAAGAGAGTGGGGTGACGGGAGAGTGGCTATCATGGCATGGGCAGATGCATTGTTTCCCATTGACATTTAGGTATGGGTTGAAAGCGAGTAAGGAGGCGTTGGACTGGATTGTAGGTGTGTTAGAGAAGTGTTGAAGATGACCATATTCACGCAGGAGATAATTCGGGCGTTTGCCTTACGATCATCGATTTGCCGTAGGGGCGCCTGCTAGGGCGATGCTCAGACCCGTACCAAGGAGGGCGGATTGCCTCCAAATTTCAATACACAATACAAGCCATGCCTCATATTTGATGATTCCAACTTCCCCATCTCCCGTGGTATTCCTTCCAATCCTCAGAATCTCTGCCACTCGAGGTATCCGTTCAAGCTCGAAAGACCTCCACCGACCTTGCGGTCAAACTTCTCCCGGGCACCAGGCTCGCCAGATCGAAGGAATAGAGTGAACGGCTACCGCTCCACCACAGTGTGCTCCTTCTTCATTCTAGCTCCGGCTTCATGAGCCTTCTGGCAGGTTCCAACCCTCTTCAAATATCTCTTCAAAAGTTAGTGTCGGGCACTCGACTACTCCCAGGCGTAGAACATCGAAGATGACGTACCTCTTGATAGCCGGATCATGGTTGACGACGCAGTCCAGATCGTACATGATCTTGACCGCCATGGGGTCGTCCATACCGTGGAAACCGGGAGATCCAGGTACTGGCGGATGATCTGCGCCGCCGCTCCGTAGGGGCCTTCCGTTGCGAGGCGATTCTCGTTTGTGATATTGTCCCGGACTGCCCTCTCAAGCATGGTGACAAGGGTGGCATGCCCGTTGTCGGAAGGGCTCCGGAGCAGGGGCACCATTTTCTCCAAAACGCAAGGCAATTCAAGCTGGCCGTAGCCCTCATCGGCAACGTGGGCAACCTGAGTCAGTTATTGAAGCCCGATTGAAGTGGTTGGAGATCTGCTAACAGTTAAACATGGTTTTGAGCAGAACTGCCGCTCCATCCCAACTCACAACTCACTGAACCCATTGCCTGCGCCTTTAATCAAGCCCATCCAAGTACTTGGCCGACTTTCACTCAGTCACCAGTTCAGCTGGGCCAAATGGTCTAGCTGGTAAAAGCGACAGTTAAACAAACCCTCCTCAGTAGATGCTCTGGTGACTCCGGGAGGGGGGGGCCGTTTGAAACGCGAGAGGGCCATGAAAAAGGTGATTCCCTTTTGGTTTTTCTCACTTTGACTTTCGTCCGTCTTATGACCCCTCTGATGTTCTTAACATGACTTCACGAACCTCTCTGTCAGAGTGAAAACCTTTCCACGGTGCTTCATTTTGGGGGACATGCCGTTCCCCCAACGTCCGGGAAAAGTGACATCATCAATTAAGAGTCCAAGCCTGGATATTCTCGGAGGGATACTTCCAAAACTCAGGAGAAGTATGTATAAACTCGTGCAATATCCTTACGTTGTCGTTTCTGCTCTCATTCACTC
The DNA here is from genome assembly GCA_009800995.1 of Colletotrichum sp. COLG31. Lineage (NCBI taxonomy): Eukaryota > Fungi > Ascomycota > Sordariomycetes > Glomerellales > Glomerellaceae > Colletotrichum > Colletotrichum sp. COLG31. Next base: position 1,003,808 of record VNWS01000002.1, read on the forward strand.
TTCATTGTTCAATTGGTAAGTACGCTAACTCAGAGGCTGGTCAAGGTGCAGGTAGAGATCTAGTTCACAATGAGGACAGTGATGCAGAGCAGAAGTGGTTAGGAGAAGTGGGAAGCAGAGATGGCGATGAGCAGAGGTGGTTGTGTCTAGAGATAGCGATCAGGGATGGACAGGAATGTGAACGGGAACAGGGACCAGTAATGAGAGTCAGAGATACAGACAGGAGCCAGAGACAGGAGGCAGAGATGGCAGGCAGAGACGAAGACCAAGGACAGGGGAACAAGACGGGGAAGCAGGACGCCGAGGCAGGACGGCGAGGCGGGACGACGACGGTCACAGCAGTCAGGGATTACAGTCAGTCAGAAAATTCACACATCTCACATCGCACATCACATCCATATCACAAGACATCACACACCATCATTCGCGGAAGGCACAGGAACAGTTTTGGGGTGGGAAGTATCCCCGCTGGTGATATATTAAAAAAGAAAAAAAGGAAAAAACCCCGCGAGGGGAAAAACCAGGTCCGCTTGTCGCTTAAGTCGCTGAAGAAATAAAAACACACTCGCTGGAAAGAAAACGAGTGTGAAAAAAAGAGTGAAAAAAAAGCAACGCTAAGTAATGATATTCGCTGTCAAAAAGCAACGCTAGGTAATAATATTCGCTTGAAAGGAACACCGCTGGTCGTCATCGCTGTCCTCGTCGTCGTCCGTCGTCCTTGTCGCACCCTCTCGAGTGCTTATTCGATCCCTTGCTGAAGAAAAAAAAGGAAGGAAGGCAGGAAGGCGCCTCCCCTTATCTGGAGTAAGGCTTGGGCCTTCTCATGGGAAGGAGCATCGTGGGAGGCGCCTTCCTCTTCCTGATCACCGTGCCTGCGGTAGGAGCAGGGGAGCGATGCTCCTGGGAAGGAGCAGGAGGAGGGGAGAGGGAGGGAGAGAGGAGGAAGGGACGGCCGGGGGGAGGAGGCGGCGGCGCTGCCATCTGCGCGATGGGCATGAAGCCCGCGCCATCGCCATGGTTGGCGAGGGTCTTCGGGTCCTTGCGGGTCCTGCCCGACTTGCCTGGCTTGGCCGGCTTGCTCAACTTCTTGCGCCCCGCCTGGCCGACTCGCGCCTTCTTGTCGACGCGGGCCGGGGCGGGCTTGAGAGGAGGGCGGGAAGGAGCGTTCGAGCGCTTGCCCAGAGCACCATTCGTGCCTACCGTCTTGAGGCGGGTCTCGACCCGAATGGCGCTCTTTACGTTGGGATTTCCCAATTTGAAGAAGGGGCGGTGGGCGGGAGTGGCGCGGGAAGGAGCAGTGGGAGACATCGTGACTTCTGTATGTGGTGATGTACTGGTAGCGGTGGTAGCGTGTATAAAAGCAAGAAAGCAAAAAAGCGGCGAAAAAGCGAAACAGCGAAGCGAAAATCTTTGATTGAAAGCGGACGAAGAACAAAAAGAAGAAGAAACAGGACGAGCTTCTTGGCAGGCGATCTGGGGCTTTATACACTTGACGACGAGACACTTACGGGACAGAGCCATCTACGGTGCTGCTCATGGGTGGGCAACCCGTTGGCTGGTGGCGCACACTCCGAATAGATTCAAAAGTAAGTTGCTGCTTTCAGGTTGTGGCGGGGATTCCCGGGGGGGGGGAGCCGTACATGTTTCCCCTATTGGGGGGTCATGGACGGCCAAAAACGATGTCGGAGACACCACCAGAAACAGCGACAGCGACAGCAACAGCGATGGCACATGGAGCCAGGAGACGGGGAGAGAGAGGAACGAGGATGAGAGACGATGGCGAGAGACGAGGACTACCAACGACGCCTAGCGACAGCGACGACATCAAGCGACAGGGACGACATGCGGAGCCAAGCGACAGCGACCACACCAAGCGACAGCGACGACACGCAGAACCAGGAGACAGAGACAGAGACAGAGATAGAGACGAAGACGGAGACGGAGACGAGCGAGACAGAGACGAGGGGGACAAACAGGTGCGATGGATAGGACCGACAGGCGAGGACAACGGCAACCAGAAATAAAGGGTAAATTCGGGACAGGCACGGAAGTCAGAGACTAGAGGTTGCGGACCTGAACGAGCAAACCCTGAGGAGTCCATGGGCAGCCCGTAAACGCAAAAGCACAGCAGGACGAAACTCCAAGTATGCAATAGCTTCTCACCTTTCTTGATTCATGCCTGCAGTACACGTGCTCTCGTATCGTCTAGTCCGAGACCGCCTACCCACCCGAAAGGTATCATCCCACTGTCCTCCGCCCAACGCCATAATGATGCTACTTGACAGTTCCTATTGTCTCCCTTTGATTTCCGTATACACAGTATTCGTACAGCTTTTCCATTTCAGAGCTCACGCATCGAGCTCGCCTTCCTCAATCATCCTTCCGAGGATGAGGCTCTGGATGACCAGCTCGTCGCTCAAAGTTCTGATTCGCTTCGGGGCTCGGTCTGCCTCGTCCTTGACGGGGGCAGCTGGCCTCTTTCTCTTCTTTGAGGGCTTTGTGTTGGGGGCAGCGGAGCTGAAAAGCCCCTCTTCGGTTCCGGTATGCTCGTCGACGTAGACCCAGTCGAAAGGGTCGTCCAGCTCTTCTCGTTGCTTGAGCGTCTCCTTTGCTTCCTCGAGATTGTAGACTCGCGACAGCGTAGCACCCAAGACATGTGCTAGGAACACGTACGGCATCTTCTTATCCTCCGCCCTAGACTTCTTCATCACCAGGAGGATCTTGCTTCCCTCCAACATCTTTGGCCTGCGTTCGACGACATCGCCAAGTCGTGCCTCGGTGGCCGAGTAGGGTGCCAGGGAGCGAGAGCGGATGGCATCTCGAAGGAAGGTTGACTGTCCTGCACAAAGAAGGTATGGCAGCCAATCTACCACTGTTCCCTTCGCCACGCAGGTGGCTACCCATCGATCCGAAATGCAAGGTAGTCCCAGGGCAAGAGCTTGCATGTACTTAACCTTTCGAGAGTGGCCATCTGCAATCAGGGCTGTGAAGCCGAGCGACTGTGCCCAGGGTGTCAAGGTCAGAGGGGTTACTTCTGTTCCGTCTGACGCCGGACTGGTTGACCTGCTCTTCAACGCGTTTGCCTCGAACAGCTCGTCGAAGCCGTTGGTAAGCAGATGTCCACCGGCTTGTGCAATCATCTTTTCAATATCACGACTCTGTCCCAGGCGGTGCTCGTACTGATCAGGCTTCTCTCCATCCTTTTTCGACTGAAATGATACAGCAAAGGCCATGCCAGCGAAGATCTTGGCACCGCTGCCATCTTTGGAGGTATAAGACAACATGGAGAGACGGCTGCCGCGTGCGCTTTGCTTCAGGGGTTGGATGATACTATTCTCGAAGCCCGTAACAGAAGGTGACCGGGTCAGCTCGTCGGTCGAGGCACTATCAAGACGCGTGCTCCTGCGGCTCTGCCTTCGAGTGCTGGGCTTGGCCACGCGTGATCCAGTGGCGACTCTCGACAAGGACTTTGCGGGCTGGCGTCCACGTGTCGGCTTTTCGGGGGAAAGCGGCGGAAGCTCGACGGATTCTTGGGTAGCCGGAGACGTCTTGTCCGATGGTGCGGGTGTGGCTGTGAGATCGCTCAACGTCGAGGTTGACCCGGGAGGCTCAGCAGCAGTCGGTGATTGATGGGTATCTGGCGTTGCGGGAGTTTTCTCTGTTGGTTTGTTCTGGCTAATAATGGCTAGAGACGTCTTGTTCTTGGACCGAGTCTTGGGAATGGGAGGGGAAGACGGAAGGGCGGGTTGGTCCTCAACAGCGAGGGCATCTGCTGGGGCAGGTGCCTCCTCCTTAGTGACTGCGTCTTGCTCCATAATCAGCTCCTCGGCAGGAACTATTGCATGCTGAGCAGTGCCTTCTCCCGAGTTGCGACCCTCGCGACCCTCAGTGTTAGTAGACTCCACAGATGCACCTGCACGTGCTGTGCTCTTCAATGATTGAGCCTTTGGTGTTGGTCGGGGTTTGCGGCCAGACCTGCGCGAAGGTTGCACAGGCGCAGGCTCTGATAGCTCGGTGTCGGGCTCTTTGGCTGGCTCAACGTCTGCCACAACCTCTTCCGCGTTCCTCTCGACCTCTTCGGGCGCTCCTCTGTCTTGACTGGCGGTTTCCGCAGGGACTTCCGGTTCCTCGACAGGCTCAGCATGGCGTTTCGCCAAGGGCTGGTCAGATGATGCTACAACCACAGGCTCAGGATGCGACTGCGTGTTGGTAGGGCTCGTCTCGGGAATAACGTCCTTGGGGCGCGAGCTGTTGCCCGAACTCTCCGTCTCCGGGGCTGCGCCAGCAGTGTTTGACTTCTGGGTAGCGCCTGTACTGTCAGGGACTTTTTCGTTACTCGACACGATTCCCGCTTTGCCGTTCCCAAGATCAGGCGATGCCCGCGAACGCGGCCGCTGGGCCTCTTGTCCCTGAGAATCAGCAACAGTAAACTCGTCAACTTCGTCGTCTGATGTAGTCGCAACACGACGTCCACGATAACGTCCTGTCCGAGTGGTTCTTGGTCTCTTAGTCGTTGAAGGCACCTCGACGGAACGGCGCTCACTGCGACGTCCAACACTGATGTTGGCAAGCTGTTTCGACGCTGCCTCTTGCTTCTGTGCAACGAGTCTTCTGCGTCTCAAGGCATCGTCCAAATCATCTCCAAAATCATCCGTATCTTCCCCAGACATCACGTCCTTGGCTTCGGTGCTGAGCCTTCTTCTTTGCGGCTCCTTCACGCTCTCGTATTTTGTTAGGGGTTCCGGTCGCACTCGAGTGTTGGCGGGTGCGTACTGTGGTGATTCGGGTACCGTGCCATCATCGGGTTGACCAACACTTGGACTGCGTTCCTGACGACCCGGCGACTCAGTCCTAGTAATCTGCGGGCTCGACGGAGGAATAGAAGACGCTATGTTATACCGATTCTTAAGCGGTGACGTCTCAGCGACGTTTGGCGAGATGGAGTTATGAGCGTACACGTGCGGAGACGGTCTCGAAGAGGTAGGGCTAAATCGCTTGACGGCTGACGAAAACTGGGTTTGGCCAAACAATTGCGATCCTACCAAAGCAGGGTCGCCGAGCTTCTTAATGCCCGCGAAGGGGTTATTGGCCGGTGTCTGTGGCGGCTGTGCTGTGTTGGGCAGAGGAGAGTCGTTATCGGTTCGTTGGACGGAGGAGTGTTGTTGGGAGCTGGACCTGCGCCAGGCTCCTCGGCCCGTAGCCAGATTGACCTCGTCGGGTATCGATGAAGGTTCTTCCTCCGGCTGTGTCTCCTCCTGTATCAGGTGGCTGAGGTTGCCAAAGTTCACAGGGCCCGATTCTTCGTCGTGGGGAGGACAACTCTGGGTCACGGCGTCTTGTGAGATGGGGCTCGTCTCGACGAAGGACGGGCCATCGTAGTAGTTCTGGTAATCTCGTTCGTCGTTATCTTGAGTCGGCGACTGCTGTGACACGTCCATCTTGGCTTTTTTGCGGGACACGGAGCGCGATGATCGAGGCGAGGCATTGACTTTCTTCGGCTGCCGAGATGTTTCGTCGAGGGCGCATGGTGCGGGGGTGGGTTCGGCTTGAGGATCTATCGCATCGTCGTCGCGGATCGGGGCCAACGGCGGCTTGACAAAATTCGTCGCGTCGGGCGGCCCTGGCGGAGCTGAGGCAAAGGATGTTGTTTGGGGATCTGGGCCGCGATCTTGGCCTCCGGCATCCGTAGCGGCGGCAGCGGGAGGTGACGCGACCGATAGGCCCTCGCGAATAAAGTCCTGCTGGGGTAGCTGTCTTGGTCAGTGCCATCCCGGCAAGGAATCCCTGCTTCCCAGGTGGGGGAACAATCACCCACCACGTTTCCGGTTCCAGTCGCTGGAGGCGCGCTGTTCGGTACCGATTGGGAAATGGGCTGACCGGTCGCTCTGCTCGGAGGATCAGAATGGAAAGTCGAAGGCGAGTCGCGACACCTTCTGCTCTCTCGACTGTTTTGTCGCGATAATGTTGATGGCCTCGGCGGCGAACTGCTTGTCTATGTTGGCGCCCGAATCAGTTAGCGCATGGTCGCAGCAATGCCTGCATCGTCGCAGTGCTAGGAAATGTTGCAATCAATCCAGTGGCAGCAATGCCCCAAAACACGTCCAGGGCAGGCAGAAAAGCGCCTCCACTTGGAGGAACGCCACAGGAAAAAGCAAAAATGGCCCTACGTACCACGCCGATCCCATACACGACCCTGTATTGGTCCAGGACATACTGGCTGTCTTGCGATTCGTTCTTGCCCTCGAGGGCCTTCTTCTCAGCGGCTGCGAGGGTTTTAGAGCGCGTCATTGTCGTTTCGCATCGTCGGTCAAGGCTGGCAGAGTGAATCTGACAAGAAAGAGGCGCGAGAAAGACTGGCGGGGGTGGGTGGAAAAGTGACAGGGGAGAGAACCCGACTGAGATGGCTGGACGCGAAACAGACACCAGGTCATGTGCTCAGAAAAGTGGCAGATCTTAGGTAAGCTGCACCAACTTGTGCACAGAGCTTCTTTATGCACAGCTCACCTGCATGTAGCTGCCTATTTTGTGCAACGCTAGCCGCTGAAGTGAATGATTGCTTTCTTTTGCTTTGCTGTATTACCTAGACTTTCTCCTTTGACATTGGGTAAGGGAGTTACATCAGACTAATGGACTTGCTCTTTTCCTTCTGTTATTCTCACTAATGGAAGACACCTTGAAAGGAGCCTTTTTGGTGACTTATCAATGTGCTTGTCCTTGGCCATGTCAGTACAGCATCTTTGTAGTAAGATTCCGCTGTCATTTTCAGCCACAGGACCACATGGGTCGAAAGAACTCAAACATTCACTCAGAGGTCTTCAAAGGTGAACGTGCCATGAGTCCATGGAACACTCTATGAATCACAGCTGCAGTCTTCCATGACCAGCGTCAGGCCCAGCATCATAAACCACCCACAAATTCGGAAGTATCAGATATTGAAAGCAGAATTATCTCCAGACATCTCAGCTTTTTCAAGGATATCAGTCGCAGCTATGGGAAAGGCACTCTATTGCGAGACATTCTGCCTGGAGTTCTCGGAAAGGTGGAAGACTAACCCTGAGGACTACGCTGACAAGGTTACAGAGATTCTAGATGCGGTTCGCCTGCAGGGTCCCCGAGAAGACTTGACAGTCAGCTGGGTGAGTGAGAAGGAAGACTTGTCGTCTGGGGCTGACCTTCACTTGAACAGAACCCCTTTCACGAGCAATTCATCATCCTGACGCCAGTCGAGCATCCCCTAAGTATGGTATGTTGAACCTTTCCACACCTGATAACTAATCTTATCCGAGTGCTAGGAGCAGAAGACCATGCTTGCAGACATCCGTGACACGTGGAAGCGGGAGCTCCCTGCCGATAAGCGGCCCTCGAGGAAGGATCATGGCTGGGCGAGGAGAGCTCTCAAGAGGGACTCGAGTCAGTAGAGCGGGAGGCACATCAGGCAGGAACCAACTTCGAACTTTGAAGTCGAAATCTCTTTGATCATGCAATGCGCCGTGGCGCAGGGAGATATGTACGTGGGACGCGATGGCCCCGTATTGAAGTAAATACAGTGGGAATCCATATATGAACAATTCAAAACAACGCTCTCATGCCAGTATTTCGTCATATCACGGGTTGTAGCTGAGAACCTCGAGGTTCCGCACCTGGAACTCGGTGCCTACACGACTCGTTAGCATCGTCGCAATTTAAGTTGACAGAAAGCTTATTCCACTACTCACTTCCACTTGGGCCGGGCGAGCCGGAAGAGCCCTCCATTTGCAAGTTGATAATCCTTCATTTCAAGTCAGTAATCACCGTCAAACTTTCCCACCGGATATCCGGCATCAGGCATCAGACTCACAGGTACATCGGCTTTCCGAAATATCCAGCGCCGACTTGCGTCGTGATGAGGTTGCCGTCCATGTAGAATTTGGCCTGCACATCCTTGCCGTTGAGATCTCTCGTCTCAACCTTGATGCTGTGGAAGTTGCCGGGGCTCGGGTAGTTGACGTCCTTGGCCGTCACGATCGAGCTCGTGTTGAAGGTGTTGAAGCTGATCTTGCCGCTGCCCTTCCACTCGGCCATGTCAATCTCAGGCGGCCAGCCCTGCACGGCCGTCAGCCAGAACGCGGGCCATGTACCCTTGGTCGTGGTCGCCTTGAGCTCGGCGCTGAAGTCGTAGCCACCGCCTTTGGAGACGTTGAAGTGCTCCTTGGCGTGGATCGCGCCGCTGAGGTAGTTGATGGCGATCTGCTGGCCGCCGTGCGTCGCCGGCTTCTGGCCGCTGACCTTGTTCGCGGTGAGGGTGAGCGTGCCGCCGCTGAACTTGACGTTGTCCTTGGTCATGCGCGCGCCGCCGTTGTGGTCGCTGCCCCAAGGGTAGAGGTAGTTCCAGTCGGCGTCGAAGTTGGACTGGGAGTCGAAGCTCGTCTTGGGGATGATGGTCCGCACGGCCCCGACGGGGAGCACGTCGGCCACGAGCAGCGCGCCGCTGAGGAGGAGGGCTGCTTGGTTGAACCAGACCATCTTGGCAAATGAAAGAAAGGAATGGAGGGTTGAGGTTGGAAGAAGCATCCAACAGACCAGACGAACACCCGGGACATTGCGCACTTCAAATACCCAAATAGCTCTCCGCGCTCTGTCTGGGCGTCGAGTTGATGGCAGTCTGCTGATGACCAGAGCTAGCTCGGCCTCACGACCCTGTCTGATGCCCCGCAAGACCCTCGAGATAGATGAACTGACCTCCACACCAGCAGGATTTCCACCAACGACAATTGGCTTGAAACATCAATTCTGGAAAGAGGCGAAACACTCCGACGCAGGGGCCCCCATGGCGATCCAGGGCGCTAAACTTAGAATGCCCTTCGTGTAAACGCCGTTGCTCCCTTATTGACGACATCGTCACACGCTGTCATCCTTAAAGGGGGCTGCAATGCTAAATGCGCCAGCGGCAAGCGAAGGTGCTCGAGGCAACCTCACCCCGGGATGGGAAGCGGTGGTCGTCCGAACTTAATGGAAGATCAGGCCGACGGGATGGTGCCACGCTCCCGCAACCCTGTCGCTGCGACATCGTATTCGAAGGGGTTGTCGGCACTTGCCCATTTGGCGGTAAACCTTGATCGGATTTCGCACCAGTCGCTGCGATACCAGTGGCTCCCTTTCGTTTGGCCAGACTCCCGTGATGCTCGGTTTGCTGAGGCACAAGTTGGGATCGACATGACAGCTCGGGTGATCGGCGCAAGAGACGTCCGGGCATTGGCGCGTGCTCCCGAGGTGTAAGGCGTGAATGAATCCGGCTGGTCGGCATGATATTGAATGCTATCATGGTGCAATATTCTTGCAATTAAGACATCCTTTTGGATCTCGTGGCTGATATTGATGACATCAAGGAGAAGGTCGTTTCAAGAAGATTGAACGGGGGTAGAGTTGAGACAGACCCACTATTTCTACGCGAGGTTCTCGGTGAACAGTTTGACCGGACATACTTACCGAGAAAAGTCTCTCACCGAGTATTCGACTAGCGAACTAGCATGTCGACCGAGGCTTGTTCAGCAACAACGATACCTAGAACTAAACACCAGAAGTTACATGTAACCAAGTTGGTCAGTTGTAATCCGTCATTCTTTGCATCTCCCAGTCGGCCGAGTCATCTATATCAACATCATCGTCCAGATCCAGTGTGTTCTGAACGAAATACTTTGCAAACCCCATAGCTCGGATCCTACACGTTACCAGCAGCTTGAGAGACGACCGGTTGTATCTTTGCTTTTCAGCGAGACTTGACAAGTACCACGCAGCGTATTCCGTGTTCTCTCTCGACTCATACAAGTATATCTCGTCAAGAATACACAGAAGCATTCCCCCGGGCGGCAACTGCTTCGTCAGCTTCTTGAAAAGATTGCAAAGTGCTTTGACGTCAAATCTTTCAAGCCGTCGCCAATTCTTCTCTGACATAAATGAAAGCTCGACGGTCATCCCTTTATCTTTCATTTGGCTGACAAGCTGGCCTACCAGACTAGCCATCAACCCAGCAGCCGACGTCTCCAACGACGGAAACATAGGACTAGGACAATGCTCAGCGCAGAAGTAGTTGAGGACAAATACCGGAGCCTCCACTGCGCCTGCACTTTCAGACAGCCGCGACAACTCGGCAGCAACGAGACTGAGGGGGGAGATTCCATCCGCACGAGCAGTGTCTTCATTGCCGTTGACAAGCAGGCTTCTTGATGAATGTGCATCTTGCAGAAATGACTTGAACTTTTCGTTTCGAATCATCGCCGCAGCTCTCGACTTCTGTTCATCATTCATGATGTACCCAGACTGGGCACATCTCAGGATGTCTTGCTGGATAACTCCTGGATCGTATCGAATAACTTGCAGCAAGGCGTCCCTATCCGCGTGCGCCTTCTCCTGGCGGTCTTTCTCGGCTGTCTCGTCTACTAGCTGCTGCAGCTCAAAGTGTTTCAAGCTATCGTCTGAAAATGTGCGATGAACATTCGCCAGATCGTACTGGCTAATGGGCTCGAGGGCGGCCTTCATGGTGCCTGAAGTAGCACGCGGCATCAGCAAGGACAGAGTACTCGGCAAAGGGGTCATGGAGAAAGCCCCCGCAGCTATGCTTGGGCCATGACTTACGGAGCTCTGCAGTGTTCACCTGCAGCAGCGGATGTGTTTCGAGGAACCGGAGTATTTTGTTCACCACCAGCTCGGTCCGCTCTCCCATGAGAAAAGTGTCGTGGGTTTCTTCGGCGTTGTAGAGTTGCCCCTCCTTTCCGATGTTCTCAGCACATTGCCGCATTTCTCTCAAGCTCATTGAAAGATCGATTTTGAAATCTTTTTGTTTGATAATGGCGCCGAAGACCTTGCCTAGTTATGGTCAGCACGAATGATGCTCTATGATAGAAGCAAGGGAGATGTGGGGGCTGCGAGGTCTTACTGAGTCTGCTGTCCGCGAAAAACTGCATGATTTGGCGCAATGACTTTAGTGTGGCGCGATAGAGATTGAAGACCAGTCGCTCAAAATGCTGGTTACGCTGCGTCCATATTGCAACGTATCGCCTCGTTGATTCCATCACATCTGGTATCTCCGAGAGCGCCTGGAAAATATCCTCCTCAACTTTACTGTAGTTTGCCGTAGCCTGCACAAATGTCTCTTTAGTGACTTCCTATTCACCGCAGGTTCTCTAAAGATGATGCCTTACCCCTATAATTAACTTGAACACTCCACAGATACTATTCCAGAGATGTGAGTAAAAATCATACCCCAACTCTGTTTGGATGTCACATCTTTCTTACCTAGATCCATAGTCGCCAGTTGGCAAAAGACCAAGCCATGCGGTCAGAGCCTCAGAGTGATTGCCAATCTTGTTGATGAATTCCATCGACTTCCCTATCTTGCCGGTTCTTTGTTTCCATCTCTGAGCTGTGGCTTGGATTTCCTCTACGACCTCATCCCAAGTACACCCGCGGAGGCTCAATGATCTCGTGATTGGCTGGCTTCCGCTTTCTTTTCGTGCCAGCTTTGACCTCACCTCCGACATCAGCTTGAAGAGCTGCGCTATCTCGCCATCGGCTTGCTTCCACAGCGCACTTCTGGAACCAATCGGATCAGAACTGTTGGTGCCAAATAGCATTGTGCTTCAAACCTTTGATCATCTCCACGCTCAGCCTCGGTGTGGGAGACTAGTCGTCCCGCCCATGGGCTGTGGACTGGCTCGGGCTCTCCTGGAATACATACATGGTTCTCTATGAATCTAATGGGTGAGCTGGAGGGCTGCCGCTCCCTTGAGGCCAGAAATGTAGATCGGTCTAGGTTCGCCATTGAGGGACGGACGGATGTTTTCATAATAAGGTTTGAGGTCGCCTTCTACATCATAGGCGTGTTTCCGGTTGAAGTTCGGTGGCATTCAGCAAGTGTCCTGCTTCAAGTGAGGGGTTTACGTGATGAACAGGGCAGGCCATCTGCTTGTTGGGTCTAACAGTTCTGATCCGCCAGGATAAGGACTGCAGCTGCAGTGTAGCAACATCTGCATGTCAAGTGGACTTCAATACGGGCCAATCGCTGAAAATATCCAATTACGACGAACCATGTGTTGGCTGTTGGAAGGCCATCACTTGCTGGCCAGGGGGAATGGCCCCTCAGTAAGCACTGTTGGTACTCAAAGCGGATGTATGCCGCAGCAGACCATGCGCCAGAGTGGGTATTCACTGCAAAAATTGCTCACCAACATAGAAGCCGTGTACCTTAGTAGGCGGCGCATGTCCAGTTCCTGCGCATTTCGGGTGTTCTGTGCCATGGCGCAAAAGAAAATCATTGGTTATTTCAGACTTTGCCAAGTTTGGCGACCTCGGTTAAAACCAATCAGGCACCGTTTGCTCGCTTTCAAGTGCACACTTCGCACCATCTTCTGACTTCTGAATATCTCTCTGGCTACCCTGCCCAGCCCTCGGATTTTCTGCCCAAACAGTTCGGTCATAAATGTCACCATGCCACCTGAAGGCCCCCAATCTTTCAATCGCGGGGGAGATATTTTGTTGTGGCCCCCTCCAACTCCCTCAACAACCGCTAATACTGGCGAAACAGCCAGTCTGAGCCAGTTGGTTTCAAAAGATGGGGCAAAAGACGAGGCAAAAGACGAGAAAGATCGTGCTCCAGGTGCCGAGAAGATTGAGTCGGCGAGACCAAGCGAAGATTCTGCGACCGCTCAGTACCGTGGCCAGGCGAACAGATACAAGCCAGCGGATGGACCTACGGAGTCGAAGGCAGTCCTAAGTCAACATGTCGCTCATCTGCAGCACAAGACTCTCGGAAAGCAGCTGTTCGATAGAGAGAAACAGATGGGTCGCTTCGGAGTTCGAGCCCAACAAGCAGTGCTGGACCATACCTTCACACACATGCGGATCGAAGAGCTTGAAAAGCAAGTCAAAGACTTAAGAGCTATTATCAACGGCGCTGATACCGTGTGGGAGCCACCGACCCCAGACGAGATGTATCCTGTCCACCGCCATCAACTCCTGAGGGTGCCCTTCGACCAGTTTCGTCTTACGAAAAACAATGTCGCATTGCCCACAAACGAGAAAGCAGCTCTTGAGGTTCAGATTTCCGAGAACGTTTCCTCGGCGGGTGTGGAATACTCATCTTCACCTGAGCGGCTGCGCATTCGATCTCGCGCTCTTCTTTCGCACCTCGATAAGCTGGTCGGGGCTTCTCTGATGATTCAGACGTCGCCCCCGCAGGTCGTGGGAAATATTGAGGTTTACAACAGCATTGTTTTCCTGCGTCCATTCAAATTCTTCGTCGGGCACATAGATGATATCAAAGGCAGCGTCCAAGCCGTGAAATCAGCTGCAGAAGCTGAGGAAGCAAAGAAGGCTATTCCCTCCCAAGTCCTTGAACAGCTTCCTAAACGGCACAAGGGGAAGAAGTTGCAGCAGATGTACTTGTACAAGGATCTATTACCAGATCTGGAGTGTCTAATTGAATTCTTCGACACGGATCTCAAGCCCACGATGATCCTGCGACAGAAGATTGCAGACGGAACAGCAACGGAAATTGAATACTCCGATCTCTGGCATCTTTTCACACGGGGCGATCTTGTTGTTTCCCAAGAAGAGCGTCACCATGCCTACCGGATTTTCGGCATTGCTGGTGGCAGAGAGCCCCTAAGCTATCGCAAGTTCGGCAATGAGGAAAAGCCCATCCGTGTCGACGGATTCGTGCTGGACTGCATTAGCATGGCTAGTAATGGACACATGTACGTGCCGAAGATCAAGAGAATATCCATCAAGAAGTTTTTCGGAAGGAAGTCGATTACTTCGCTGCCAGTCTATCCCATGAGATTCGACAAGAATCATGACACGCTACGAAAGCAGTTCATCGACGGAGGCAAACGATTTGTGGCCTTGACAAACCGCCCCTTTTGCCATAAGATGTTCAAAGGCAGGACATTGGATGATTTGTCACACGACTTGGAGGCGCAGGTCATCGTTGACATGGCCTTGGCCGTCGCACAAAATCCCGATTGGCTACTAAAGTCGTCCGTTTCAACGGACAGCTTAACACGGCCAGACCCACGAGAGACCCGTCAAGACTCATGGTGTAAGCATGGAACCACGCAAGGCTGTTGTGGAGGAGACGTTATTCACAGAGACGGAGATATCGATGAATTCAATTCTCAGATATTCTTGGGGGAGATGTCTCGGTATCTTGGACCACGACACGAAAAGGATTTGACTGAGGACGACCTCATGTTGATGCAACACTATGTCCATGCTTTCGTGCTACGGTCGCGGCAATGGGTTACTATACCGATCGATAAACCCAGCGATGTAGAGTTCTCTAACAGCTTCGACGACCTGGTTCTCCCCGACAATCACAGCAAAACAGTGCGTGCGCTGGTCGACACCCATGAATCCTTGCGAGCAACCCGGTCCTCGGAGTCCCGCACTGGCAATCCCCTCAGTATCGGATCTTGCCTGGACCTCGTCAAGGGAAAAGGAGCCGGACTCGTGATTCTACTCCATGGACCTCCTGGAGTCGGCAAAACCTCAACAGCGGAGTGCGTCGCTGACGACACGAAGCGCCCTCTCTTCCCAATAACCTGCGGCGACATCGGCGAGACAGCCCTCGAAGTGGAAAAGAACTTGCAGTCCAACTTTCAGCTGGCTCATAAATGGGGCTGCGTGCTTCTTCTCGACGAAGCCGACGTATTTTTGGCCAAGCGGACGAGAAGCGACTTGCGCCACAATGCTGTTACAAGCGTCTTTCTCCGAACTCTCGAATACTACGCTGGCATCTTGTTTCTCACGACAAACCGTGTGGGTACAATGGATCCCGCATTCAAATCTCGCATCCAGGTGTCACTATTCTATCCCAAGCTGAACCTCAAAGTCACCAAGGAACTCTACCGAAAGTTCATCAAACGCGCCAAGGACGAGCAAAGATCTAGAGGCCACGTTGAATTTGAGATCAAGAAGTCTGAAATCATGGACTTTGCCAAAGAGCACTTCAGAGATCTCGAGAGGAACGGCCGAGATACATGGAATGGCAGGTAAGTATCTTGTTCCCAGCCGAGAAGACACTTCGAGTGATATTGCAATCAACTGACGGTAGTCGTAGGCAAATCCGAAATGCCTTTCAGACAGCCATTGCTTTAGCGGAACATAAAGCCAAGAAACGGATCGACGGAGAACCAGTGCCTGTTCTCGGTGAAGAGCAATTCAAGATCGTGGCGGAAGGGTACGCGAAGTTTGACGAGTATCTCGTTAGTGCGATGGGTGCTTCAGAAGCCGAGTGGGCTAATAGGGATCGTTGGAGAGCCGACCCTTACACTACCATACCTGCATACACACAGATGACGCCTCAAGTTGTTCCTCTGACTACCGAGCAGCGACCGGCCTATGTTCGTTCCTCTGCTAGAAAGTTGCCTGCCTCTGGCCAAGATAGCAGTACCGAGGAGTCAGAATCAGAGACGGAAAGTGAAGATGATGAGAAAGACCAAAGGCATGGTAACGCGAAGGGTCGACACGGCAAGGGTCAACAGTCACGCCCCCCTGGTCTTTCAGACGGAGAATGGGAAGCATACCAGAAGGTCTGTGGGATGTACAAACTGAAATAACGCAGAGCCAGGGTTGAACAGGACTACGATTATCGGATAATAATGTTCTCAAGCAACTGAACTTTTTTGGCCTTGCGACAAACAAGTCATTTTGACTATAGGACAGTGTGCTGAATATTTTTCTTACTGATAACGGAAAAGGGGTTGAACGCGACATCGTCAGCTTCACAAGTCGTGGTTTTCCTACAACGAGTCTGATATCTGTTGCGCGCGAGTTCGAAAACAACCACCACGACTCAAAAGCAAGTGTTAATACATTTTTGAATCCAAATCAAACTTCTAATTGGTATGAAAAGGAAAAAAGAAGATAAAAAACAAATCGCGCAGCTCCTGGGGTTATGTAGGGTCACCAATTTCCATTTCCAGCCGAACCCAGGCTTGCATGTTCCACCACCAGACCATGTTCACTTGGAGTGCTTGATTTGTTGAAAGGACTGGAAAGTACGGTACCTATAAGGCTTTCCCCGGTGACTGGGAGCGCTTCGCTGCCTTTCAGTACTCGTTGAGCAGCTCACCTTCACCCCGACAAAACACCAGGCGCGTAAACAACGCGTCCCAATTTTTGATTTCCTCGCTCTTTCCCTTTGTCGGAAACTTTGCTTCTGCATCTGACTCCAGACGACTTTTTTCTCGTTGTTGCCCCCATCACCACACTCCTTAACCATCGACTTCATTGCTTCTCTCCGCAAATTCCACCCACGATGGCTGCGCCCTTCAATATGAAGGAGGACCTTGAGCATGCCTTGCCCGTCGTCGACCAAGATGATAACGTTCCAGCCGATTCCGCTGCCAGCGATCACAATGGCGCGGACGCACCCGCCACGAAGCGCAAAATTCGTAGCAGGTAGCTCAATGGCAAGTACCGCGCAGGTCACATCGCCTACAAAAAGGAGTCAGAGCGACAGCGCAAGCGCAAGCGCATGCTGAGAGGAAGTACGTTTTGATTGTCCTCTCATTGGAAATATTGCAATGCAAGCATCTAACAAAGCCATAGCCAATGCCGCCCTTCCCGACAAACACTTCGGGCCCAAGCGCGATCCTAAGGCCTTCAAGGGCATGGCCAACCTTTTGCAAATCCTCCAGACCGGCTTCGAGAGTGGTTTCTGCTTCCCCATCGGCGACATCGGCGACTGGATCGAGTATCAAGAGGCCAAGGACCTGTGCAGCGTACTCCACCTTCATAACCATCCTCGCGACGCTGGCCGCATCATGGGCTTCATGCTTTCTCTCGTCAAGGCCGTCAAGGCTTGCCGCGGCAAGTACAAGCGCGGCTCCGGCGACAACTCCGAGTTCTTCGAGGCCATTGCCCGGGATGTGCGTATCAAGGGCCTTGTCGGCGGCCCCAAGAACTTGTCCACAAAGACCATTTCTACAAACACCTGCAAGGTGATGCTGGAGTGCTTTGTCAAAGCTCGCAAGGCCTATTTTCTGGCTTTCCCAGAGGACTCGCAGGAGGGAACCTACACCGCGAAGACGAGGGACCTTCTCCGCATCCTTGATGCTTGGCTGGAGTTTTCGAAGGAGGACGATGACATGGAGAATGGCTTGGTTGAGATTATGAACGATGTCGGTATCTAGAGATTCCAAGACAGTGGTGTAAGCATCAAGATCGTGGTGCCGACAAGTGCGATGGATGTGAGCAGTTCCTTTGTTGAGCAGAGAAAGGGTCACTTAGATGTAAATTTATTCCATGTTGCGTGTCTGAAGTGTAAAATGTTTCTCCGTTTGAAATTGTGGTGGTTAGCTCCGGATTTTACGGAGAAAACTAGAGGAGGGGCGGCGATTTGACCTTGCTGGGCCAAAATATCCTGCACCCAATTCAAGTTCAATATTTACTTTTCCTAACTCTCACCTTTACCTGCCTACCATCTCGTCGCGCGACCCACGCTTCGGAGAAAGATTCATTTATTCCTACAGAACCATGGACTCTCCGACCTCCCAATCATCTCATCATTCTCTCAACTTCGTCATTGCAACAAGACCGAACAGTCTTTCAGACACACAACATGGCGTCCCTCTTCAATCTGAAGGCCGATCTCGAGGCGGCTCTTCCAGATATTGCAGAACCACAACATTACGTCTTCACCTCAAAGAACAGGGAAGCAAAGAAACTCAAGCCTCGGAGCTCCCCCAAGCCCAAGACGTACGGCGGCATTAAAAAGGCCCAGAAAAAGAAGCAGGACAAGCAAGTTCGAAGATGTATGTGTTTTTCATGCTCAAAATACGTTTTTGCTGACCTGTATATCGCAGTCAACCAACCACCCCAGAGACTCATGTCCCCAAGCACCTTGATTGAGACCCTTGAGGTCGCCTTGCCGGACGGGTTCACTCACCCTGACGACAACACTATCGCAAACATCATCACAGGCACGGTGGCCAGCACCCTCAGCCGCACGCTGCGCCTCCACGGCCAGCTCCTCATCGACGTCCCTCGCGTCCACGCCTTTACGCAAGCCCTCTTCGTCGCCATCGACTATCAGGCAGAAGTCTTCGACGCCATAGACTATCTAGGAGAAGACCCTCGCGTCAAATACTTTTCTGAGGTTGCACAGATCATCCGTCGGGATGGGATTACGGGCGGCGCCTTGGAAACCTTCTCGATGGCTCCTATCTCGGCTGACGCGTGCGACAAGATGCACCAGTACTTCGTCACTGCTCGGAGTTTGTACCTCAAGACCCATGGACCGGCATACAATGGGTTTTCGGGGTCCACCTCCAAGACTAGGTTTCTCATCAAGTTGGTGGACCGCTATATGTCGCGTATGGCGTGTGAGAATTAGACAGCTATCGATGTAATTGAATTGTTGAGCACGGAGATAGGTATACCGGCGTGATTCATTCTTTATTTGGTTGTTCTTTACTTGGGACAAGACATGAGGCATGATATTGTAAGCAGATTAGGGGGATAAGGCCATAATCAAGGCGAGTGGTGGTCATGGACTGAGCAGGTATCGAAACAACATATCTAAATGATAGGATAAAGAGTTCACAAAGTAGCTCTCAAAGATTTGAGCCACGCAAGTACGCAGTCCCCTCACTTGAAGTCCACGTGCGAGAATCATCGTGGACCCGCAAATCCTGCCGTCAGATGTTTGCATTGCATCACTGGCTCTCATGCGCTTTATGCGGATTCACGACTCATTCACTTCCAGGAGCATTTGATATTGGTTTCAATAAACTAGCATCGCAGTATGATAGAGAAACGTTTCTCAAAAGACAGCCGCAGCACTAGCGACAACGACGACGACGACCGGAGACGCGTGCGCAAGTGTCGAAAGCTTGGAGAGAGCTGCAGGTAGTTGGTATATTTGCAAAAGCTTGTCTGCAAGCAACATCACTCCTGGCATCAAAAGTGATGAGTCGAGGAGAATTCGAGAAACACCGCTGGAGTGCGGCAGGTGTAAACAGGGAAGCATCACCATTCCCTTAGGTTCCTCGCAAAAGACAAGCTCAAGACTTTATGAGGAAGGTGATTCCCTTTTTTGGATTACATGACATAGGTCGCTATGTAAAGCATTCTGGCGTTTTTCTATGCATGACAAAGGATACTGGGAGGTGGGATTGAGCAGCTCCCAATATTGTCGTCTTGTACGCGAGGATATGATACCAACGGCTTAAGCCAAAGAATGGACAAGAAAGGACTAGAAAGTAGTAACCAGGCAATATCAGCTTTCCACCAGTTCCATTGTGACATGGAGCTTTACGCTGTAGCTGATACTGCCCCTTTCGTCCTTCACCATCATTCCATTTAGCGCTCGCGCTCGATGTCAACATCATCCAATGCGTCGACAAGCTTCTCCTCCTCAACATCCGCATCCTCTGTCCACTCAATCCAGCCGTCGACAAGGTCAATCAGCTTACGCGTGTTGCTCGTGTAAACACCCTCCTGCTCCTCCATTCCATCAACAAGATCTCGGAGATAAGCCTTTCGGCCGTTGACGAAGAGTGCGAGCATAGCCTCGCAGGCGCTGGCAATGATGGCCTCCATCGAGTGAGTCTTGGGGTGAAGACCGCCGCCCATGACGCCTCTCTCGTGAATGACGCCCTTAACGGCCTCGAAGAAGTTACTGTTCTCTCTCTCCCCCCTTGGGCCCTGGTAGTCGCCAAAGCACTGATTGCATGACTTCATGAGAATCAGGGCGAATCCCTGAATGCGCGCTGTGCCGCGGGCTTGCGAGCCCTGGAGCTGGAGAGCGCCGCAAAGACTCTCGGCCTCGGTGTCATGCATGAAGTCGCTGTCGCGGAAGGCGAAGCCGACGGTGAAGCCGTCCTTGATGGTGGTGGTGAGGAGGAGCATGGACTTGACCAGCTTGTAGGTGCTGCGGTTCTCCTTGGAAACGCGGGCGGGAAGAGCAGCGCGAGCTGTCGTAGGAAATCGTCAGTTATGAGATATTTGAGAACGCGGGTATGGGGGAGAACAATGACCTCCAGACAGGACGAACTCGCCGTTGCGCTTTCTAGAGGTGGTGCGCGCGCGCTGCCTCTTGAGATACTCGTCCTTGCGAGCACGGTTGCGCTTCTTGCGGTATCCCTTGTTGTTCTCGCTCGTCTTCACTTGGGTATTCTCGGCGACATCGGGAAGGACGGGCTCCAGTTCAGGGCGAAGGTTGAAAACGGAGGCGGAGGAAGGAGAAGCCATGATAGGAGGATGGAAGGGTATGAGATGCTAAGATGATGGGTTGGATGATGGGATGAGAAAGATCGCGATGGTTGGGAAGGAATCTCGTCGGGCAGGATGAAGAAGATCAAATCAAACTGCAAGAGAAAATAAAAACACTGGGAAAAATAAAGGCAAGGCTGCGCGCATTCACCTCATCTCACCTTGGTCTGCTAGCAGAAGCAAGCGCTGCATCCTAAACTCCCAGACCCCCCTGAGAAAGGTATATGCCCCGGTTTGCATCTGGAATATCTCCAACAATGAGCACGCTTGCTGTGAAGATCGTCTAAGGGTGGGTGGCCTGGGTTCGGTCGGATTTCAATTGGTGATGCTACATAATTCCTCGAGCTGCTCATTGTTCTTTTCATTTTTGCCTATACAATCTAGTATGACAAGCGATGTCGAGCCAAAATATTCTCACCTTCGACTTGTACATGTACAAGCCCCACTTTTAAAGTCAACTTTTCCGGGAAGGTCGCCAGGTCGAGTCCAATCTTTTTGTGCTTTTTTTGCGTCGGACCATTTGTTCCTATCTTTTAGCAATCGACCTCGATCGAAAGAACATCGGTCCTCCGACGGTCGATTGAACAGACCAAGCTCGTCTTCTTCCATCTATATAAACCTAGTTGAGTTCGAAACTGAAAGTGGATGGAACAACCTGAACGCCCAAAAGTTCATGCCCCAATCGTCTTCGCGTGATTCTCAATTCGTCAATAGGGGCCATGCCTTTCCCTGCGAGGGCATTGTACTCCAAACTTTTTGCCCTGCCCAAGGATCCAAGACTGGTTTCTTACCATGCCTGTCTTCGATCCGCTCAATCATCGTCGAGGTTGGTGTCTGAATAGTAGTCAAAGCTCGCTGGCAGCGGCGCATCCTTGCTGTTGGGCCCATCGGGATCGACCTCATCGACGAGCTCCTTCTTGACCACCTTGGCAATCTCACTTGTTTCCACCGGCAGAACTCCATGTGCCGGCCATGATGAAGCCTTCTCTGATCGCAGCATCGTCGTCATCCATTGGGCCCATTCCCATGGCTTCTCCCTGCCGCCGGGCAAGCTGTTGAAGTACTCCCAGCCCATAACACCTCCGAACCGCTCGTAACGGCCTCGAAGCAGAAGGAGTACGGATCCCAGCATCTCCCACGGCACCCAGCCGCCGCCATTCTCCGGATTTGTCACCAGGCCGATGACGATCTTCTCTGGCGCCCAGCCCTTGGCTAGCAGCATCTCGTACATGACAGGGTTACTGCAGTCGCCCCAGCCGCAGTAGAACTGGGCATTGTACCACGCGATCTCCTTCCCGCGCATGACCTCAAGTGCCTCGTAGTCGAATCCGCTCAGGTTCTTGAACGGGTCGAGCAGCGCCATAGCCACAGGCGCCATCGTGATGATAAAGTCCTTCCCAAAGTCTTGCCGTATCCGGTCGATCAGGCGAATCACACCGCCCAAGCTCATCTCCTCCTCGACGTCCAAATCGATGCCGTCGAGGGCGTGTTTCAGTACCATATCGCGCAGCGGGACGTAGTACTCCTCAAACTTGGCCTCGTCGCCGTCCAGCCTCTCATACGAGCCTCGAGCAGCGCCTCCAAGCATGCCCAGCACCTTCACCCCGCTCGCCTGCAGCACACGCAGCTCTGCCCATAGCGTCAGGAAGCGCGGGTCGTCGGGTCGGTGGTCGTTGAGGGTGAGGGCGTGCGGGTCGTCGTTGATGTGTATCGCCGCGAGGATCACGTGGGTTACGCTGATGTCGGGCTGCGTGATGAGCGGGAGGATGGAGATCGGCTTGCCGTCGGGGGTGTGGTGTGTCTGGTAGTAGGTGATGACGCGGGGGAGAGGCGTGGTTCGCGGTATGGGCGGCATTGGGAGGGAGGGACTCGGCGGCCTCGAGAGGCGCGATGTGCGGGAGAAGGGTCGAGGGTTGGAACGCGTCCGCGAATGTAGATCGGCCGAGGTCGTCCAAAGAGGTCGGGTCGTGGTTGCAGTGGTGGTTGTGCGCCGCGTGGGAGAGCTTAGCTGAGCTTAGTGCGGGGTGCAGTGAGAGGCGGTCGGAGCAGCTGGACCCCTCGGCGGGACGTGCTGCGTCATGCATGGGCCCGGGCTGGCTTATATAAGGCACGTGCCCCACTAAAGCTATCCAGAGCCCCTGAATCATGGAATTCACTTTCACTTTCACAGTGGAAGCCATTCACCCTTATCGCATCCAAATATCAAAGATGCTTTGTCACAATTATTCCACATTATTTAAAGCCGTGTTTAAACCGGAATCATGCTTTTCCACGTCCAGATATTCCTCCTGCCGTCCGTTTGTCCAAGGCTGCATCACCAAATCGGAGCTCCCTTTCCAGGCTTGCTCATGTCCGCCGTCTTGGCGGGATACTGCGCAACCACGAAATAGCACCCCATCGAGTAGACCGTGAGAATGCATCCAACCACGTAATACAGAGTGTTGTCGAACACCTCAGGAATCGTCAAGACGAAGAAACTGAATGGTGCAAACGTCCAAATGGTTCCGACAATGTTGACCAAACAGAACCCAAGCGAAAGCCCATGCCTCGACCCGTTTCTGAGGTACTGGTGGGTCGGTCCCAAGACAATGAGAACATTGGTGAAGCAGAACCACTGCATCACGCAGCCCTCTCCCATGAACGTGATGCCCAGCAGCACGACCGTGTACATGCCAAGCTGGAGTGCCAGCGCGTAGACCGCCGCCGAGAAGACGCTCGGATTACTCCCGAGCACCGAAGCGAAATTGGCTTCGCGCTCCTTGGTGACGGCCCTGTGGATACACCACATCTCCAGCGTCGTCCACACGAAGAGTGCCGTCGATGTTCCTCTGAGAAACCAATGCTCATTGTACTGGATTGCTGCTTTGCCGAGAATGTAGGACCATGTGGAGTCGTGGGCGAGGTAGAAAGAGTGCATCCAGAAGGGCATCGGACCCTTGCCTTCACGGAGAGTGAGGCGGATGACATACATGTACTGGAGGTAGCCGACGACATAGCTTACGGCGGAAGCAAGGAGCAGTGGTTTGTTGTCTAAGGTGTACACCTCTGTGAGGCGCTGGTAGTAGTTGATGTCGGTCATGGTGAGCGTTGAAAACCGACGGAAGACGGATTGATGATGCCTGAATGAGATAACGATAACAACATATTAGGAGAAGCAATACGACCAGATGAACCTCAATGACTTAAATACACAATACCTCGCCTTTTCATCATGGCCTTTCCCGAGGTTTCGTGGGGCGATGCTGAAGAAAGTTCGTGGGTTTCGGCGCCGAGATGCCCGACCAGGCAAGTCCAAGCTCCATTTCGTCCCATAGCGCAGTCCGAGCTGATGGAACCAACGCATTTCTTCAGCCAAGGAATCAGGAGAAATTCTACAGCTGAAATATTGTCCGACATACCGGTCAGGGACCATTTCTTGGCCCGTTTATTCAGCGGGGTAGCTTCACTCAATGTGCAGCGTCAAGCGAAGTAGTTGAGCGCCATTTCCCGGCTGCTGAATTGAGGCAGTCTATGCTGGGCGGCAACTAGAAAGTTCTCATGCAACCAAAGCTCTCCGGCATCGTCATTGCCATGTAAATTCAAACCGGGCCCTATCCTTGATTGTGTCGTTCCATATCCAAAAAGCTGCTTGGAACTATACAGTTACAACAGTCCAACTCCACCAGCCATGGTAATCTTGAAGACCGGTTGAATCCAAAAAAACGATATGGCAGGCTGCTCCGATTCCCAACACCATGGTCATGTCCAAGGGCCAAAGGCAGTAAAACCTTTCTCCGGCCATCTTTCATTACCCAAGAATCTCCATCAACTTCGCGGACGTACACATGGCAACAGACGCTGTTTTCTGGCGCAGGTGTGTCATCTTGCTCTGCAATATGTTTCAGTCGAAGCCAGCACTGAGGTTCAACGACGACTGGGCCAGCACCCATAAACGCAACTGAAAAGGACTTGGCGTGTTCTACACCCCACTCCTTGATTGGCTCTGAATATACCAAACGGCCACGATCGTGAAACACGATCGTGTATGCTGAAGACGAAAGCGCAAATGTCTCTTGCGTCTCCATTGTCGCGTTGGTCGTCGCCTTCATCATTTCCAAAGACACAGTTATCGTCCACCTCATCGTCCATCTCATCATCCATCTCATCATCCACCTTGTCACCCACCCGGCTTTTTCGAGTCATCCCTGGATTGTTTCCAGTACGTCTAGTTTGGACGGGCCTTCCACCAAGATTACGCGCTGTGCGTTGCCAAACTTCAAGCTGCGGAAATAGAGTTCACACGATGGGGTGAGGCTATGGGCGTTCTGGACGAGAATGCCGATGCAGCGTCCACATTCCATGAGGGTTCCTGGAAGGAGAGCGAACTCATGAAAGCAAGAATATGGCTACAGACAATCCAAGATGCCTTTGAGACTGCTAAGAGAAAGTGTGAGCAGTTCAAGGGACTGAACATGGATAATGAGGACAAGAAACAGGATTTGGAGGTCCTAGATGCAACTCAGGAACTTGAGAACTCCGGCAGGCCCTTGAAAGGACTCATCGATGGGATGCGCACAATTGCCATCAAGCGACGCAGAAGACTCCGTGAGATGGGCGCTATACCGCAAGACCATTTTTATTAACCTCATCGACTCAATTTGTGAGGCTGTGGATACCCTTGTCAAGCTGTTCCTATCGATCCAGCGGCAACACAATACCTTGTGTGCAGAGGAGGCGGGCCATTTCAAGCCAGGGGCAATGCAACAGCTTCTGAAAGTTCTCGGAAACCATGATCAGCTTCTACGCGATGCCTTGCAGAACAGGGCAAGGGCAGAGGGCCATACCTTCACCGATTCGTCAGTGAGCGGTGGAATGGGTACGAGGCTTGGGGATGAGCATACGAACAACCTTGACGCCAAGTCGGCATCAATGATGTTCACTGGCCCTCGCATCGAGAATTCGGAGAACACGAGTGCAGGCCATAAATACGCCTTCGACAAGGATGTCACATTAGCAATGCTGAAGAATCGCGGCTAGAATAACTAGGTCGGTTTAGTTGTTGTGAGGGACTATGATAAGAGAGCCCTGCAATCTCAACTATGTAATTTTGAATCATCTCTGTAGATTTATGAGAAAGTAGATAATCGAAGAGAAAGCGTCGCTATGCTGGGGCTTGTCTTGCTAAGCTTCATAGCCGCATACCACGGTGAGCATCGTGACCCACATCAACCCTACCTATCCTCGAACTCCAACAGAGTGATTGATTGAAAACAAATCAATAGAGGGAAAAAGTCGTTAAAGATGCAGGGCATCAAATCTTTCATACGACATCTGCTACGGCATTCAAGCCGGGGTGGCCCCACAGTCATTGAGATCAGTGGAATGCAAGACGGACAACGGACCGATGCTTGTGCCCGTCATATCCCCAGGGCACGTTGTTTTCGTGATTTCAAGACTCCATAGCATTACATTTTTAATTTTCAGATCCTAATCGGTCCGCGGGCGTTGAGCCTCAGTCGACGTTCAAAATCTGGGATGTTTAGACGGAGCCATCCGGCCAAGCGGACTACTCCGGCCACCGGAACCAACGCCGGTACCTGGAATGATCCGAATACAGAAGGAGACCCGGACAAGTCCATCCAATCCCAAGAAGCTTATTGTTTGAACAATGAACGCCTGCGGGTCTACCCCGTACTAGGAACGCGTTGCCCGTGGGGTGTAAGCACGGTCACCGCCAGCGACGGATCATTCCCGCAACACTTCTCCAGCCAGTCTCAACTTACACAACCTGTTGACAACACGAACCCTGAGTGATAGGTTCTTGTGATAATTCTTGAGTTTCATCAGTGTTTTCGTGGGATAGAAAATGAAGGACAAACTGTCTTGCTTGGTGCTCTTTCAACAAGCCATGCATGTGTAAGTCCACGCCACCACCAACAACGCCATCTTGAACCGGATCAGGCGGCTGTAGATCCAGTTTGGGGATGCTTCAGAGGTTCGAGTGGCTCGATCTCCACTTAGGAACTTGCGGAGTCCCCATGGCACGACCTAGACGGGGAACCCAGTCTTCCCGCCTCCCACGCCATGGTTCAAATCTGAGCCCGACCCTTTCCATCTTTCTCTGAAGTCTGGAGAAGTTTCAACTCTTGAGAGGAATCTGGTTGAACCTTTTGCAATGGCCATCATCGACAAGAAGATATACGAGCAAACTCCGAAAGAGGCGATTTCGTGGAAGATTCTCTGCTATGCAATCATCCTCTCCTTCTCCGGTTCAGCCCATGGTGCGTAGACAAGCTTTCACCAGCCGCATGCCAAGCATTGGCGTACTAACCATTGCTGTCGTCAACAGGCTTCAACACGGCCAACATATCGGGCGTCCTCGCCTTCTCGCCCTTCAAGATGCACTTCGAGCTGAGCGGCATGTCGGAAGAGTCCCTCGCCGACTGGAAGGCTTGGATCACCTCCATGTTGATCCTTGGCTCCTGCGTCGGGTCTCTCATCATTGCCCCTATCAACGATCAGTTGGGAAGGAAGTGGTCTCTTGGCCTCTCCGCCTTCGTTTACTCCATTTCGGCTATCTTGATGAGCGCCAACCCGGGAGGTGCTGGAGGCAGAGCTGAGCTCCTCGTCGGTCGGTTCCTGTCAGGTGCAGGATCCGGAGCAGCCAGCGTCGTCGGCACGAACTACATGGCGGAGATCGCACCTAGCGCTATTCGAGGCGGGTTGACCGCATCATACAACGCCAACACGATGCTCTCTGTCGGCCTCGCGTACTGGATCAACTACGGCGCGCTGCTAAATCTCGGCGGCTCCAACGCACAATGGCAAGTTCCCATGGGCGTCCAGGCATTGCCCGGCATCATTCTCATCGTCGGGCTATTCTTCGTGCCCGAGTCACCGAGATGGCTGCTGAGCAAGGGTAAGTCGGAGGCCGCCGAGGCAGCCCTCGAAAACTTGAGGTCCCTTCCTAGGGATCACGCGTATCTTCGACAGGAGTTGTACGAGATTCGTGCTGGAATCGAGCACGAGCTTGCTCTTTCCCCTGGCTTCAAGGGTTTCCTCAAGGAGATGGCTTCTTCGAATGTCCGAAAGCGCCTTGCTCTGGTCATGATGATGCAGATCGGGTTCCAGTTCTCTGGCGGTAATACGTTGACTTACTACATGACCTCCGTAAGTTAATATCCTACCCAGACACACAACGCTTTGTCATGCAGCAATGCTGACACTCGTATTCAGATCTTAGAGTCCATTGGCATCACCTCAAACTCCTTCAACTACCTCTTTGCAGGCATTTACGGAATGGTCAAGTTCTTTTCCGTCCTTCTCTACTGCCTTTTCATCATCGACAGACTCGGTCGCCGTACGGGGCTCTTCGTCGGCTCAGGTCTGATCCTAGTGTCCCTCACCTACATCACTGTCTTCCTCGCGGTCTCCGACAAGTCCGGAGAGATATCTAAGGCCGGTGGCCTGGTAGCCGTGGTATTCATCTACGTTTTCGCTGTCGGCTACAGCTTTTCATGGGCTGTCGCGCCATACATCATCAACGCTGAAGCCTTTCCAACCAAGATCCGCTCCACTTGTATGGCCATCTGCATCGCCTGGCAGTACCTGGTCAACTTTGCTTTGTCCCGAGCACAGCCGAACATGGTTCTCGCCATGCACTCGTGGGGACCCTTTTGCCTCTTCACTTGCGTTACGCTGTGCATGACGGTCTATGCGTACTTCGCGTACCCTGAGACGAAGGGCTTGTCGATGGAGCACATGGAAGAGTTGTTCAACATGCCTTGGTACCGCGTCGGGAGGGCCAGCACCAAGGTTATCATTGCGGTTGGAGCTGAACCTACGTTGGATGAGAAGAAGGAAAGGGGCATCAACGTTGAGCAGACGGAGGATGCTGGAACACCGCGTACTGCTTGAATAGTAGATTGCTCCCATTGCTGTCTTCCGGGACGGCGGACGAGGCAAGTCTAAGAATAGAAAGTATGGGCCTGTAAAAGGAATCGATAGAGGAGACGATCAAGGGATTCAGGGAGGTGCTCAAGCTGAGTGATGTAGAGTGGAATCAGGTTCAAGTTCATAAAGTACCGCTCACGAATCGACGATCGCTAGCATGCATCGCTTCATGAAACTGAGAAGATATGAGATTCATG
The DNA here is from genome assembly GCA_009800995.1 of Colletotrichum sp. COLG31. Taxonomy (NCBI): domain Eukaryota; kingdom Fungi; phylum Ascomycota; class Sordariomycetes; order Glomerellales; family Glomerellaceae; genus Colletotrichum; species Colletotrichum sp. COLG31. Next base: position 1,032,190 of record VNWS01000002.1, read on the forward strand.
ATTGCCCTCAACGAGGTCTACTTTGTTCATTTCATCATTTTGATATCGTTAGATAGCCTCCTCATACTGGTTAATCAGCCGCTGAGGCACAAGCCCCCTCAGCACAACAACGCCCGCATGCACGATCCCCCATCTAACCGTCGTCAGGATATCCGCCATAATCCACACCAGGCCATTGGTCCGCCTCTTCTCCCTCCTTAACGTAGCATCATTACGCTCCACCCGCTCTGACATACTCGAGATCAACGCGTCCATCTCGCCCTGCGGGTCCCAAATCATCTCGTCTTCCTCGCAGTCCTCATCCTCGTCAAACTCTCCCATCGCGTCAAAGTTTCTGCGCGAAGGTACGCCGTAGTTCCTGTTCGGCCGCGCATGATGGAACGCCCAGCACGTCAACGTCGCCAGATAAAGACACCATGGAACGTGGAAGAGGTTCATCGCCTCCGTGCCGCTCAGCGTCTTCTTGGTCTCTCGCAACATTTGCGCTGCATGCCATGCGGCCGCTGTGGCAGACTGCTTCTGCCCCACGCTCTGGTCTGACGGGGTTGCTGCAGAGGATTCTCCTGGTCTTGAGCCCTGCGCCTCACCTGGGCCATTATTCGTTGCGGAAGCCCATCTCTTGACGACCTGCGCGGACCGCATGTAATCCTTCTGTTGCACTGGTCTGCCGAGTATGTGTCTCGCACCTGCATAAATCTGCACATCCAAGAAGTCCATGTTCAGCAGCGCCTGGGCAGAGTGATACAGGGCCTTGTACGCCGCCGTAAAGGATTCAAACTCCATCTTCCGAACATCATCATCTGGTGACGGTGGCCCCCGTGGCATTTGGGCGAAGAAGTTATTGCAGTACCAGTCGAAGTCGCTCCTCCAAGCATCATAGCCCGAGCTCAGTGTCTTGCGCCATCCGGAACCTGGACCCGGACTCTCTCCGGAGATAACGCCGAGGGCAGTCTGATCACGACGCCCCATATCCCAGGCGACGGACATCAGGCCGTGGAGCACGAGAATGCGAGAGAAGCCACTGAGGCCGTGGGTTCTTGGACCAGATGGCATAAGATACGCCTTCAGAACAGGGAGGTAGAAAGTTCTCTGGTCACTGATGCTGGATCGCCATGCAGATACCCACTCCGTCGCATCTCTTGCCTCCCAAATGCTCTGGTTACAGGGAAGCTCGAGTCGAAGCTCAAAAGCTGACATACAGAGGCTCTGGCAGAAGAGCACTGCGTGCTGCGTATCCCACATGAAACAAAGTAAAGCAAGCCTGCTACTGAGTTAGTCACTTTCGCTGGCAAGGTGCTTTGAGTAAAATTGACCTCTTCTTCTGCTCGGCCTCGGCCCACTTCTTCCACAGCTTATCCAAAGACCCGGCACTCTCATCTCCACCAACAGGTGGTGGACCAGGCGGCCTCACAGATTGGCAGTCAGAACGTCTGATAAGATTGATCAAGAGACCATGGAACAGGTGGCTCATATCATGCTGCTTCTGTCCCGCACGAGACTTTCCGAAGCATTCCACCAGCAGAATAGTTTGCAATGTCCACAGCTCAGGCCTTGGAGAGAAGCCAGCATGCGCAAAGATGCTTGGTCTGATTACATCATGTACGCAGACGGCCAGTTGGTGGCAGTCCTTGCTTGAGTAAGTCGCTCCCAGTAGTAGAATTGAGAGGAGGAGCAGCGGCTCGGTGTCTGCACAGTTGAACGTTTCGAGGTGAATCAGGGGATAGGCCGTGTTGAAGCGAGTAAAGAACAGATGAAGATAGGAGTTGAGAGAGTCAACGGATAGCAGGGGGTGCTCCCAGATGGTATAACGCTGATCGGGGAGACAGGGCTTGGCTGCATCGGCGGTATTAAGAAGTCTCTCTCGAATCTTCTCATCAATAGTTGGGGTGTTGAGCGGCTTCCTGAGAGATGAGAGTGGTCGCTCTGGCTCCAAAATTGGAGCAGGTCGGCTGACCGCTGTATACCGCTTTCGGGTCGGTCCTGACGCTTCGGCGGCGCGCCGTGCGGAGTTCATGTCCGAGTTTCTCTCCGCAGAGCTGCGTGGTGCAGGTCTCTTTGGAGGCTCCCTCGGCGGTAGCTCTTGTGGAGCAGATTGTATAACGGTATTATAACTTGGCGGCTTATCTTGGCCACTGTTGTCGGTTGGTGCGACGTCCATGGGGTCGATCCAAAGCTGAGCGCTCTTCATAGACTCAGGCGTGATTGCAATGTTGGTCTGTGTCCGCGCAATTGACGGGTTCTCCGGTAGTTGAGTATTGTACTCCTGGGTTGATGTTTTTGATGTAATCAAGGGGCCAGCAGCCTCTTGCATGTTAAAAAGCCAGTTGTAGTCTAAGGCGGTGGTATAAGGCATATTAAACGAGCTGGCAGTATCCGGCTGGAAGATCTGGTCATAGTCCAGATGCTCGCTTGAGAACGGGTCGCCCCAGTTGATAGGCTGATTGGCATCCAGGTCGAATTGGTTGTCGGGTGCTCCAAAATCGTGAAATTGCAGCGCTGGAGGGAAGCCAGCAAAATCGTTAACGGTCTCTGATGTGGCGAATATGTTGCCACGATCAAAGGGGTAAGATTGGTTTGAGTCAAAGCTCGCAGGTCGTAGATCAACCGTGTGACGCCTGTGGATATCCGGTGAAATACTCCCAACTGAGAAGTCTTGTTCTCCAGTTGCGTCAAAAGAAGAGACACTTTGGTTTCCGTCGGTAGGCTCCGGTTCCGGTGAAGGTACTTGGGTGGTTTGAGGGCGTGCGCGTCCTGAAGTCCTACCCCGGCCTGGAGGGTACGGACAGGGTCTTTTTTCAACAACAGAGCCGTCCGGTGCTTTCCAAGATCTTTTCCTGGTGTCCAAAACACCAAAACCTGGTCCACCTGCTTCGAGATCTTTTTGACGGTGACGGTCCATATGCCGTTCTATTCATGTTAGTTATCATCATGTCAGGAGACTCACTGAATCAAGCGGTGTACTTAGTGATTCAGGCGTTTACTACAACTTACTCAACAGATCAGGGCGCTTGAAGTGAGCGCTGCAAATATCGCAACTCAAACCACCAGGCTGATGATTGAGAGCATGGCGTTGCATATGCTCAGCCCGAGTGAACCGTTTGCTACAGCCCGGGTGAGAGCAGGTGAACGTCTTCTCTTCACCTGGGTAACCGTCCGAGCTCTCGCTGTTGTGACGATAGCTGGCGCTGCCCGCCATAGCGGTCTGGGAGTCGCTCATGGTTGTCCAATGGGGGTCATCCACTTCCGAGTACAGTGCAATTTCTTCACCCCTGACAGGATGTAGAGAAGTCTCAGCCAGGTTGCTGAAGGCTGGGAAAGAAAGCTGGATGTGCGCATAGGACGATCTGGGTTGTGAATTGGATCATATCGTCGGAGATGGGGGAATGGGGAGGGTCATAGGCCGTGCGACGCCGTAGGATCGGTTCCACTTCTCCGCATTCTGGCTCTCTCGGCGCTGCGCGGTTGCGGTATCTTGCATATTGTGTAGCGTCGCAACCCGTATCTGCTACGAGGATGTTGATAGGAGTGCGAGATATTCGCAGGTTGACGGAGTGCGATGGCCGGCATGCCCCTCCCCCACTTACGCCACTCCTGATAAGACACTGGTTCTCCGCGATCCCACCCCAGGACAGCTCGCCCGAGAGATAAGAGTGGGGTAAGGCGACTTCGGGGGCCACGCTTGTATGATAGACTCCAAATGCGGGCGCGTCTTATCTTATTGGAGCGGACGTCTGATAGTTTGGAGATACCAGTGACTCTTCGAAAGACCAAGGAGAACTCGGAGATGGGTAGCCGGAGGGGGTCAAGTTGTGCACGGCGCAGACTCGGCATTCGTGACACAGCTATGTGCGACCATCGGATTGAGTCGAGGTGGTGTCCATGATGCGGTCAATTCCACTCTTAGGATAATGATGTGTAAGGTAATGAGGTACATGAGCGTCCATATGTTCGCCGCTCTGCGTCTTTGCGGAGGAGGTTCTCCCGGGCCTTGATCATATTTATGCACGCAAACAAGCATTCGGTCATTGGGTCAACTCTTGGGCCCCCATACCAGCCGCATCGTCTCATCTGTTCAACTGCTGAGTAAACAAGAGCTCATCTTTTGAATTGCGCCTGAACTCATTTGGTGTTGTTTTCAAGTCTAGTCAACATCATGGCATCAGCAAGGAGTTACATCATTCAACAAAAGATCCAGCGAGATGCCAGTAGCAGGTTACATGTAAGTGACAATGCCCCCTTTCTCTTCTATGCCCAAGCATGATGGAATCCTAGCATTGTAGACAATAGCTAAGTACGCAAATAGGTCATCATCGTCGGCGCTGGTCTTGGCGGCCTAGGAGCGGCTATCGCAACGTTGCTGGCCGGGCATGAAGTGACAGTCCTCGAATCTGCGCCAGCCATCGGCGAGGTCGGCGCTGGTATCCAAGTCTTGCCTAATGCAGCCCGCGTGCTGTTCTCCTGGGGCTTGGAAGAGAAGCTGGAGAAGTATGCGACCAAGCCCCAGAAGTGCAACTTCATCGGCTGGAAGGGCAACTTCTTGGGTGACATGGACTACCACAAGTACGCTGCGGCAGCAGGTGGCTTTCCCTTTTGGGACTTTCATCGATCCGATCTCCACCGATGCCTCCTTGAGCGCGCCGTCGAGTTGGGAGCCGAACTAGTCACAAACGCCAAGGTCGAAACATTTACTGTGTCTGAAGACCAGATGTCATCAACCGTGTTTTTGGCGGACGGAAGGACCATGACTGCCGACCTCATTGTTGGAGCAGACGGCATCGCTTCCAACCTTAGAGAGCAGTTCCTCGGCAAGTCCGACCCGCCCCAGCTTACCGGCGACTTGGCATATCGGCTTCTCCTGAATACTGCCGATATGCTCAAGGATCCCGAGCTGCGGCACTTCGTCGAGAACCCTCAGGTCAACTACTGGGTTGGCCCTGACAAGCACGCCGTCAACTACGTTCTTAAGGGCGGCAAGCTGTTCAACATGGTTCTTCTGGTCCCCGACGACATGCCCGTCGACGGAGGAAACACCCTCAAAGGCAACATCGAGGAGATGCGAGCGCACTACGACGGGTGGGACCCCCGCATTAGCAAAATGTTGCTGATGTGCGACGAGGTTCTCAAGTGGAGGCTTTGCATCAGGCCCGGTCTCGACCCAACGTGGTCGCACCCATCCGGTGCATTCACCATGCTCGGAGATGCCGTCCACGCTACTTTGCCGTACCTTGCTAGTGGTGCTGGCATGGCACTTGAGGACGGTGGTGTTCTCGGCCTGTGCCTTGCTCGCTTGACTGACAAGTCAGCCGCGGGAAAGAAGCAAGCTTTGAAGATCTATGAGGATTGCCGTCGGGAAAGGACGGAGAAGGTCGTGCGCCGCGGCACATACAACCAGTGGATGTATCACTTGCATGACGGAGAGGAACAGGTTGACCGCGACGCAAAGTTTACACAATTTGGTGAGATGGATGATAAGTGGTTGAGCGGAGAGTCGCCTGTTCTGCCCGAATCTCAGGAGACAGGGGAGGACCCGCTCCCTTGGAGGTACCACGGTGTCGGCAGATGGCTGCTGACCTATGACATGTGGAAGGACATTGAGTCAAAGTGGCCGTCCGCTCCAGTTGGAGCTGCATCACAGAGCGAGCATACACCTAGAGCGAGTCTGTAAGGTCTTGCACTTGTAGAATACAACGTAATTTCTCCGAACATCGATTCCCAACCCTTGCACGCATCGTCTTCTCGTTGATAGTGGAGCTGCCTCTCAGAGTCAACGCCGTGCTCCATCACACTGATAAATACGTAGCGAACCGATCATTTACAGATGCTATCCAAATGGTCTTTCAGCTTCAGGTTCATCGCGCCTTCTAGATGAGGAAGACCATCCAAAGGATACGGCGATGATGGCATTCTTCCCTTCGTGTGAGTGCTCTTTAACTTTCTTGACTACCGCAACTCATTTTGGCTCGATAACATCGAGGCCAATTACTAAGACGTTTGATGAAGACATGCAAGTGGTGTTGACAAGGCAGTGTGGTTAAAAGTAACTTGAACTTTTCTGTATTTTCTCAATGCATATTCTATCATCATGATGCGTCGCTTTACGACTAATGGTGTGGTCTTTTTGACCACCGTAAATTCTCAAACCGTTTATGCCTGCGCCGTGACCTCCGCATTATCGACCTTGTAAAACTCGTAATCATTGTAACCCTTCTCAGGGGGCTCCGCGCCGTAGAATGTGGTCCGATCGTAAGGGTTGAGGGCATAACCGCTCTTCAACCGCTCCACAAGATCGGGGTTGGCAATGAAGTGTCTGCCAAAGACAATCGCGTCGGCCTCTCCGCTCTTCACCTTCGTCGGCGCGTTGTCTCTGTTGAAGTTGCCCGCAGTGAGGAAGTGGATACCAGCGGGCTTGAGGATGTCCCTGAACTGAGTCAGGTTGTTGCTCTGCTTGCCGAGAGAAGCCAGCTTCTGCTCCTCGTCGAGAACCTCGTCGAAGCGGGGCTCGATCCTAGACATGGTGTCAGCATCCCTCGGTTCATATGATTAACAATCGAGAAGCTTACATGTGGACGTAGGCAGGTCTTTGGCTCTCAGGAAGCCCAGCCAGGCGCTCTGAGATGTAGGCCCAGTGCTTGTTGGGGTCACTGTCCTTGGTGCCTTGGAAGTAGTTGTAAGGCGAGAGGCGAAGGCCAACCTTCTCAGGGCCGATAGCGGCGGCAACCGCCTCGACAACCTCGAGTAGGAATCTTGAACGGTTCTCGATGGAGCCGCCGTAGGCGTCCGTGCGGGTGTTGATGTTGTCGTGAAGGAACTGCTCAAGAAGGTAACCGTTCGCTCCTATTGCCCTCATTAGTACATCTTCAAGTTCTTACTAGACGCTGCATCATACCGTGGATCTCGACACCATCAAAGCCAGCCACCTCAACAGCACGCTTGGAAGCAGCTGCCCACTCAGCAGTCAGAGCCTTGATCTCGTCCACAGTCATTGCCCTCGGGGGTCCATCCTTGCACTCAGTGCCGTCAAGGTACTTTCCATCCATGGGCTGGGTTCCCGATGAGATGGGAGTCTCGCCTCCGCGCATGCCAGCGGATGAGGCTCTGCCAGTGTGCCACAGCTGAACATAGATGAAGCCACCCTTAGCGTGGACTGCGTCTGTCACCTTCTTCCAGCCTTGCAGCTGAGAGTCTGTGAAGACACCCGCCACGCCGGGGTAGGCACTAGCATTGAGGCAAATGTCGGTGGCCTCGGTGATCTGGAGACCGCCGGCACTGGCACGCGCACCGTAGTACTGGACCACTCGGGAACCCGGGACATGAACTCCGCGAGACTCAAACTCGCTGCGCATACGGGTGCATGGTGCCTTTGAATACGTCAGTGAGATGGACAATAATCGCAGTTGATAATAGTCGACGTACCTGAACAATACGGTGCTGAAGGCTCAGGCCTCCAAGCTTCAAGGGGGTAAAGAGGGCCGTGTCCTTGAGGGCGGCATACACCGGGGGAGGGGTGGTGGCTTTAGGCATATTGGTAGTTGATGACTAGGTATGAGTGAAAGATCGAACGATGGTTATCTCTACCAATCTCAGTTAGATGTCCTGAAATGGTTGTGCCGTATTAAGCCAGTCAAGACCGTTGGAGAAGCCGGGTTTTGAGCAGTTGAGCTGAGGCTTGAATCTGAGCTACAAAGCCATAACCACTCCACAAAAGGTTGAATCTGTTCGACATCTAGAGATCATTGTAGATCCATTGCGTGCTAGCTCACGATTCCCCATCCCCCGGGAGTGGAAGTGGAGGCTGAGAGCACCCGATGTTGGGGTAGCTGGTGGATCTATCTCGAGAGTGGGGGACAACAGCCCTTGACCTTGACCAGGCGATACCCCTATCTCGACTACCCCAGACTCCCAGTCCACTCCCGTGCCATTGACGAATGGGAATGTGACGAAAGCAGTAACCCACGCTTGATAAGCCTGGTCCAGGGGCTTGTCAGGAGGTGGAATATGCAGGATATTCTCCGACCCCGCGTTTCTGGCGCGGCTGGCACGGATGTGACGCAGCTTAAGCTAGGTCATGTTCTGGCCCCTTCAACGGGACAAGATAGGAATTTCGGTTAGTCAACTACCTGATCTGAATGACTAGTGTCCGCCGGCTTGGTACCGAGCACGCGGGAAGAGCCCACCAAACGATGTTTCCCCTTACCTACCGCAAGGTTGATGCCGTTTCTATGCCAGTAGAACACTGCTTTAGCAGTTCGCTTGAATTGGATTCTTTTCTATGAAGTTCACGTCGCCATGATGGTGTCAAATACTCAACTTGTATCAAATTCTCATGGTGCCAACTTTAGAGACTGAGGAATCTATTCGAGAGTTTGGAACTCATGCGGCATGCCATTGAAAATTGATCCTCGAATTAACCTGGTGAAGGCTGCATCCACCATAACAGACTTGAAAAGGCTCGACATGGGAGGCCGAGTATGCACGGATAATGCAGCTAGCTAGTTGCATGGGATTGTCATCTTTAACTTCCACACTTGTAGGACTGAGTGATCATTGGCAAAGTTGACCGTGCCATCTTCATTTCTGGTCCAGTACATTCATCCAGGCGCGGTAACCGCGCGGAGAGCATCAACAAAATAGCCAAGTGACATGTGGCTGAAATCAAGTCTAAAGATACATTCATCAAATCGAAGCATGCCCGTGGGTCTCATAGGGCAAGCCGAAGCAGAACACGCCAACCACAATCCACAACGCAGCACTGGCGTATATCGGCACAGTGGTGTATCCGGCGTAGGTTGAAATGAAAGAAGCCACCAGTCCACCAAGACGGAGTAGTGTCGAGGCGATGCCTGTTCCCGTTCCACGGACTGGACTGGGGAATGACTCAGGAGTGAACGCGTACATCACTGCGTATTCTATGCCGACAGTTAGCACACATTCCGGTTCCAATAACACAAATTTGACTCACCAAAGTTTCCAAGAATAGCAGTAGCACATTGGAAACCGATATCCGCAGCCTCAGTGCCGACAGAAGTGTACGCGAAGAGGAAAACGCCAGTCAATACAGCAGACGCTGCCATCATCCACCGGCGCCCGAACCTCGTTTCCACGAGGAAGCCCGCAGCAAGGGGGCCGAGGACTCCGGCTGACGAAACAATGCAGTAGACCATGTACGTGTGATCGAGCGACGAGTTGGCGGAGTAGGTATCCTTGGTCGCCAGATACGATGGGATGAAGGCGAAATAAAGCGGGTACGCGACACCGACGGTCAGCCAAATCAGGAAGGTAACAGAGGTGTGCTGCGCCATCTTGCGACCGGCAAACAGCTTCTTGTAGTTGTCCGCGTTGTAGTCCTGGAAGCTCTCCTTCAGAATCTCCATGTAAGACAGCTTCGATGTGACGGGGACAGCATCGGGGTCGACCGGCGCGCTGGCCGTTTCGCTGACTTCGACGAAACGTCTGTCAATCGCTTGAAGCATGTCGAGTGTCATTGGCTCAGGGCGACCGTTGTAGCGCGCAATGTAGTTGACGGCTTCCACCGCCTCGGCATCGCGGCCCTTGGAGATGAGAAATCGGGGCGACTCGGGGATCTTGAAGACCAAGATGCGGATCAAGGCGAAAGCAATCGCGATGCCGCCGAGAGTGATCATGAGATAGCGCCTGGAACATCACACTGTCAGAAAGCTGTCCCTTTGAAAGATTCGTAATTTCCACTCACCAGCCCATGTTATCCTGCATCCTGCAGGGAGCGTCGCTCGCAGGGCAGGCAAAGTTGGCCAAGAAGACCCAAGCCAAAAGTGAGACAATGACCTGGCCCAAGTTCCACCACGCCGACAGAGTGACAAGCATCCACTGATGGCTCTGGGGAACGAACTCCAGGAACACGACACTGTCAACGGGCACGTTGCCGCCGGCTGCGGTACCAATGATGGCCCAAAGAGCGCAGAAGGCCGTGAAGTTCGTGGTTCCCGCAACGGCACAGCCAAAGATACCACCGTACAGAATGGTAGCATTGAAGGCGGGCTTGCGACCGATCAAATCAGCCGTCGTACCCCAAAATGAGGCGCCCACAATGAGGCCGACATAGTATGCGACCGAGCTGAAGCTGAGGCGGGCAATGTCGGTGAACTCATTGCCGATCGGGGGTCGAATGGCGGTGATGCCCTGCGACCAAAAGTTGTCGACGATCCATCCGAAGCCGTTGACGACAAAAAGGATCCATTGGAATCTGTAGGAATGCGACCGGAGCCGCTGTGGTTAGCCAACGGCACTACTGCGAGTCTCAATTGAGCACGGCGATCCGCTCGCTCAGACGCTAGAAACTCACTTTCCCATGCCGATCTCTCCGAGGTGTTTCGCGACGAGCTCGGACTTCAAACGGAACTGCTCGTTGACGGCGCCATTGTAGAAGTCGGCGACGGCGGCGTCCTCGAGCGACTCTGCGTCGCCGTGCTGAAGGGAGTTGGAGCGGGACTGTGTCAAGCCCTGCTCCGTGGCTCCCTTGCCGGTGCTCTTCTCGCTGACCGAAGCCATCTTGGGACAGGAGGGGAAGAGGTTGATGAGATGTGAAAGAGGGGGGGAAAGACTGAAGGATCCGACTCTGCTCTCTCAAACAAAGACGGGAAACTTGCAATCTGGGAGTTGGTGACACAGGCTAGGCCCCGAGGAGACGGACGAACCTCAGCTTTATTGAGGACGGGAAGACACAGGTCCAAGGATGTCCAGGACGCCAAGCTGAGAGTGGTACAGCAAGCCAAGGGTCTGGTTCGACAATCACTTGACAGCTGACATATCGACGGTGATTTTGACAGCCCTTTGTCTAGGGTAGGAAAACAATCGACAGGGGCATATGCCGTGGCGCCGTCTGGGGGATCTTCTTCACCGTTGGCTCACCGATGAGTACAGAGTAGCCTGAGTGTAGCAGTATGGCTGAGGTAGCAGAGGGAGGTACTTGGCTGCAGGGAGAGGCCGAGAGATACGGATAAAGGTGAGAGAGTTGTGTTATCGGTGTGTCTTGTCTGCCCTGTAGATATGATCAAAACCTCGTGGGCTCTATCGCAACCCCAGATTGGCCTTGTTCAATATCGCATCCAATCGAAGCTCTAGGATTACGCCTGAAAGATTACGGGTCTCCACCCCCACTTTAGGAGGCACCGTCTCTGCCAAAACTTGCTGTTCGCCCTCATCCATGTATCGCTGCTGGGATGGCTCAGCCCTCGACTCCAATCAACTCTGGCATTGCCCGAGTTTTGACTTTGGCAAACAGGGAAAGGTCCTGAAACAATGCGCCCATTTGCATGCACTGGTGATTCATGCCTGTCGGGCGCGCTGCATTCCGGGGGACGAGCTTGCAGAAAACAGGGGGAGTGTTGATGACGTAGGACACTAAGACATGGAAGACATGGAACTCTTGCAGCTTGCAGCCGTTCCCCGGACCCTCGTTGGCTGGAGGCGGGACATATGGAGGCATAACCGGGGCATCCACTTGCACAAAACGGGTCGCGTTCCATGTTTAATCAAATTACCTAAGGGACCATGCAGATATTGAGTCTCTGAGGCCCCCCATTGATCAATTCAGGGTCTTCTCAGGGTCCGAATGCCATCACAAAGAGTCAGCTGCGACCGAGATTCAAGCACGTGCTTTGGATCTACGAGAAATCTCTGTTTAAAAATGGGCACGCATTGTGGCGCCCGTGTCGTAATGCCTGTGAGACCCTGAGATTCCTACCGCCCTACCCGCGATGCGCTTTATTTTTTCTCGCTGTTCTTAGGTTGCTTTCTCGGAAAATTCAAATTAGTTAGCTGCGGGGACTTGCAGAAATCCTCCAAAATAGTCGTCGAGCCATTGGGCGGCGGACTGCCCACTGGTGGATTCCGTCGTGTCCCATCGGCCAATTGAACCGACGTAGCCATCGGGCCTGACAATGATGATGGCAGCTTCGTCTGCTGCGAGTCCCCCGAGCCACTTGTCGGTGCATGAGCGGCCTTGCGTGTCAAGCGGCGCGACGTCGTCGAGGTAGACGGTCCAACCACTCCTTGAGAAGACCGGCGGCAGAGACGAGATCTCAAAGTCGTTCTTATCCGTAGAAGCTGGAGATTAAGTTAGCACCGGCATTTGAATAGGAGGGGTTTGTTACGTACTGATCAGAGCAAAGGTGCTTAGTTCACTGACGGATGTGTACCGTTCAGGGCGCACATGCTGATCGTCAACTCTCCTCGCCCTTGGCTTCTCCTTGTACGATTGAGCGGCGGCCTTTGACAATTGTGTGAACAGGGAAGATTCCGAAGCTACAGAATCGTTGAAGCTGGTTAGGAACGACATGGCTGGCGCACTGGCGACCTTGTCCAGGACAGCGTAAATACGGAACTGTCCGAGGATGGGAATATCCAACTGAACATCAATAGGGCAGGCATCGATGTAGCGAGTTGCCTTTGCCGGCGGCAAGGTGGAACCGGGCTTCGCAGCGCCTTTGACAGCGGTCGTGCGGTTGAGCTGGTTCTCACCGTACTCAACGCCGACGCCAGAGATGAACCGGGTATTTGTCTTGAAGTTCTCGGCAAGACGCTTCGCATCGCCCCGAGCGATCTCGTTGGCATGCTCAAAATCAAAGTTGATCAGATCGTGGGCGATCTTCTTTCGTTCCTCCTCGTACGAACCCAGCAGGATGCCGTCCTTGGCCAGACCGCGCAGGGTGAGGTTGAGCTTCCAGCCGAGGTTCCAGGAGTCGTGGATACTTGTGTTCATTCCTTGGGCTGCCTTGGGGCTGTGCGTGTGGCTGGCGTCGCCGGCGATGAAGGCTCTTTGAGAGGGGTCGGTGAAGCGCGCGGCGACGCGTTGCGCAACTTGGTAATTACCAAACCATTCGACTGAGCGCCAGTTCACGCTGTAAGGGGCGAGAATCAACTTGGCCTGCTCCATGACATATTCTTCGCCGAGGTTCTTTGATGTTGTGGAAGCCTTCATCTCGATGTAGAAGCGTGTCATGTTACGCTCACGGGGAATGATGAGGATAGAGCCGTGCTGTTCCGAGAAGACGACGGTCTTGCTCCAGATATCGGGAAAGTCGGTTTCCAGCTCGCCGTCGAGTACACCCCATACGGATGTGTGTGGTGTTCCTTGTGCGTAGGTGTCGGGAATGGACTGACGAACACGAGAGCGGGCGCCGTCGCAGCCCACGACATAGTCTGTAAGGATTTTCGTTGGGCCATGTTCGTGGTGATCAGCCTCAATCTGCAGAGAGCCATCTTCCAGCGTCGTGTAAGTCTGGAAACTATGGCTACGCTTCACCTCGAAACCGCTCTTCCGGAAGTCATCGATGAAGACAGACTCGATCATGCCTTGATGGCATAGCAAAATGTACGGCTGAAGAAGGTCGACGACAGATGCTGGATAGTGGATAGAACGGCTGATGCGGTGAAGGTCCGCGTCGCTAGAGCTCTGCCACATGCAGATGTCGTGCACCTTGACTCCATCACGGAGGAGCCCGTCGCCTAGACGGAGCATCTGGAAGGTCTCAATGGACTTTGGTTGGATGCCATCGGCACGACCGACCGTTGTCTGATCGGGTCTCTCATCAATGAGCTCCACCTTTTGGCCGAATCTGGCCAGCAAAGAACTAGACGGAATGTGTCAGTTGCGCCCCGAGATTCCGGAGCTGGGTGGGGCACATACCCGAGCATCAGGCCCGCGGGGCCGGCTCCGACAACGCAAACATCGGATTTCCCACCGGCAGCTGTGTTGCCGTTTTGGGGGTGTACCGAGTGACCGTTTGTGCCGCCATTGGTCTGCGGCGTTGCTGAGCTCGTGGTCATGTTTAATGTGTGGATGTGGTTACAGACGCCTTTGGAATTGCTTGGGCGCTTCTGCGAGACGCCTTGAATGTTGTCCAAGAGTTGTAGGATGAAGGGTTGTAATGATGGAGTGAGGTGTGTGAATGGTCTGAATAATTGGAAGATGAACTCTGCCTTTCTTGCGGTGTTTAAGAGCTAAGATGAATGTCGCAGAATCCTCGGTGTGCAAATCGTCCAAGAAAGCTCATCACCTCATTTCCTAGAAATGGTTCGATGTTGGGTCGATGGTAAGATGTTCAAAAACAGTTTCTTTTGCAACTGAGAGAATGCCCTGTCGTTCCAAACCTACACTCGCGAGTCGCGAAGCTGTCAGTCGAGCCTCCATGATGAGCTCCCACTTCTCCCACTCTACAAGCTCATCGCGAGCATCTGGGCCACCACCATCCCCCACTCTCGGAAGGGTGCGCTGCGCGACACCGTGCATGGCCAGGATGGGCTTGGAGAAGGCAACAAAACCCGCGGGGTTACTGAGCAGATAAGAGAGCTCACCGGGATTGCTTGTCTCCACTGATAAGCCCTACTCGGGGCAGCTTGCCGATTCTTGTCCGATCTCGCCAACAACACAATTTCCCCGCCAGTGATTGGTCTGATTGGCCATCGTCGGCATCCCGACTTCCCTCGGGATACTGGATCTCTCCCGTAGAACGGCGCCGCGATAGAGTCACGTTGGCTTGTGTTGATTCTGCACAACTTTGATACCCTTAGTCTTGGAACGACATTTGGCTCTTTTTTTGTTGTGTCAATTGTACACGATCGGCCGAAAAAGCACAATGACGCAAATTTCGACTTCTAAGCCGGCTCTAAACTGGCAGGAGGTGGTTGCCAAGAAAAGGCTTCAGAGACAGGAGGCGATCGCGGCAGCTGTTCTGAGAGCAACAACAGACACCGACAGCAGCAATGAAGGCATAACTGCCGTTCCTGATGCCGAGGTTCTAGTTGAAAAGATCTCTCGAGGCGAAGTAAGCAGCGAGGGCGTGGTCAAGGCGTATATCCAAAAGTGCGTCTCTTCTCTTTTTGTTGTTTTCCTTTGACGCGTCTTCCAAACCATGAAGTTCTCAAATACTGATAGTTGAAAACTGTAGAGCCGTAGAAACCCATGAAAAGGTGTGACATCCCGCCTACTGAGTCCACCATATGATATGCAGATCGTATGCTAACCTTATGCACCATGTTCACAGACCAACAGGTATGGTTCAGAAGTCTCCCATTAAGTTTTGCCCAACTAACCTTCATCCTAGCTTAACCGAAGTTCTATTTGAAGATGCGTTGGAGCAAGCCAAAGACTTGGATGCTTACTTGACGAAGAACGGAACATTAGTGGGCCCCTTACATGGTGTTCCTGTCACGTTAAAGGACCAGTTCAATGTCAAAGGCTTTGATTCTACACTGGGATATGTGGGCAGATCATTCTCGCCAGCATCCGATGACGCAGCTGTAGTCAAGATGCTGAAAAAGCTGGGCGCTGTCGTCATTGCGAAGACTAACTTGCCTCAGAGCATCATGGTGAGTCTTTCTTGATCCCAACAGAAGCTGCAGATGATCGCTGACTCTGTCCAATAGTGGTGTGAGACAGACAACCCTCTCTGGGGTCTGACCACGAACCCGCTCAGCAAGGACTACACCCCAGGTGGCTCCACTGGAGGCGAAGCGGCCCTGCTCGCAACCCAAGCATCCATGCTGGGATGGGGTACTGACATCGGAGGCAGCATTCGCATTCCGTCTCATATGAATGGGACCTATGGCTTCAAGCCAAGCGTAAGTCAAGAATTTCTGTTCTTAACGAGCCTCGTCGACCTTTCAATTTCACGTTACTGTGAGAGTCTCAGCTGACCAACGATTAAGAGCGCTCGACTGCCTTACCGTGGCGTCCCTGTCTCGACCGAGGGCCAGGAACATGTTCCGTCATCAATCGGACCCATGGCTCGAAGCTTGAGCACCATACAAATGACGATGAAACATCTGATCGATGAGAAGCCCTGGGAAATGGACTCGCGCTGTGTCCCAATTCCTTGGCGTGAAGATGTCTATCAAGAAACCCTGTCTCGCCCCCTGACGATCGGGGTGCTGCTTGATGACAACGTCGTCAGACCTCATCCGCCCTTGACACGTGTCCTTCGATCTGCCGTTGAGTCCCTTCGGGCAGCTGGACATGAAGTGTTGGAATGGAACGCCGATTTGCATGAAGACTGCATTCGAGTCATGGTAAGCAGAAGTCTTCAGAGGACCTCTAGTTTGTGATGGATGCTAACTAGAATGAAGGACTTGTACTACACCGCCGACGGCTGCGAGGACATTCGCAAAGACGTAATTGCCGGAGGCGAACCCTTCATCCCTCATGTCGAGCGTCTGATCAACCGCGGAAAGGCGATCTCCGTCTACGACTACTGGCAACTCAACAGGCGCAAGTGGGACATGCAACAGGCTTACATGGAAAAATGGAGGTCCATTCGGTCGCCTACGACTGGTCGCGCGGTCGACATTCTTCTGATGCCTCCGATGCCCCATAGCGCCGTGCCCCATGCCGGATGCCGCTGGGTTGGATACACCAAGGTGTGGAACTTCTTGGACTACCCAGCACTTGTGATTCGTGGAGGCAAGGTTTCTCAAGACGATCTAAGCGAGCCGTGGACGTATGAGACCAGGGGACCGGAGGATGAGTGGAACAAGAAGCTTTGGGAGGAAAATGGCAAAGAAATGGCAACTCTGGGATTACCGGTTGGACTGCAGATAGTTGGTCGCAAATTGGAGGAGGAGACTGTCTTGGCTGCTGGCAAGATCATAGATGATTTGATACAAGCGGCTTAGAGTTTCGCTGCCTCGCGGTAAATAAATGCATGATTGTCGACCCTCCAGGTATAACTGAATGGCGGAACTATTGATATGCTTTGGGAAATGTGAATTTGGTATTCACATGAGACTAGTAACATTATGATGTATGGAATATCCAGGTATTCATCTACTGGATTGCAAGTCTTACCCGACAATCGTGCGAGACTCAATGGACGACTTGACCAAGACCATGAGATTCCTTAAAGCAGCAACACTAATCAGAACACTCTGCATATTTGGACACTCTGGATATGTATTTGATATCATTCGTTTCATTAGCTGCAGGTATATTTACTACTAGGTATTGTCAACAGGCCAAGGGCCAAGTCTACGCCTGTGTCTTCTTCCACTCCTCGTACTTCTTCATGACTTCTTCCCTGCTCGCCGGCATCAAACCACCTTCGGGTACTGGGTTCTTAGACTTGAACCAGTCGCTCATCTGAGGTGGTGTTAGATCCCCCGCTTACTATGATGTGGCTTGTGATGACAGGGGGCGACTTACCTCTCCCATTGTGACCCACTCAACACCCTCGTGCTTGTTGATGTGCTCGATAATGCGCTCGTGCATCAAGAGAACATGCGGCCTGCCTGAAACATCGGGGTGGATCGTCATCGGGAAGATGAACTCGTCTTTTGCCGCCAATCAGCATCAACATAGTCTTTCTTTAGTAGGAGTGGAGCCTACCATATTCTCTGTAGAAGTAGTCGAAATGGTCCCGCCAAATGTCTTCGACATCCCTACACAGCGTGGTCAGCCAAATAATTACGCACCTCCAGGAACTTCTCGGACTTACCTCGGGTTCACCCAACCGTGCGAGTTGGCCGAGTTCTTCATGAACATCATGGGGGGCAAATCGTCGATGTACCAAGAACCTGGGATCTCAACCAGGCCCGTCTCCTTACCCTTCACAAGAGGCTTCATCCACTCCTCGGCCTTCTTGGTATAATCAATCTTGGTCCAGGTGTCTCCCGTGCGCAGCCAATACGCCTGACAGTCATGATGGGACATTGAGTGGTCATACTCAATACCGTAGCTGAGCAACAGCTCGGTTCCCTCCTCGCTGGTCTCCCACCAAGGGGCAACGCTGCCCTTGGGCGGCTTGCCACCGCAGAACTCAGTCAGCATCTTCCACGTCTTGTCAAGGACGTCTCGCTGCTGCTCAAGGGTCATGTCGACAGGGTTCTCGTGGCTGTACCCATGCAGACCAATCTCATGGCCTGCATCGCGCACCATGGCGCACTCCTCTGGGAACGTCTCCAGCGTGTGACCGGGGATGAACCATGACGCCTTGATGTTGTACTTTTCAAAAAGGGAAAGCAGTCGGCGCGTGCCGATGGTTCCAGCCCATAATCCTACACGACCATTCGCAGTCAACATGTGTCCGCTAGGTGGAGAGACCGCTAGGGCAAGAGTAATGAAGAGATGACCTACCTCTGCTGATGTCGCTAGTGCTGTCCTCGCCACCGTAAGAGCCTAGCCATCCGGCGACAGCATCAATATCCACACCGTAACTAACAAGATCGTGTCAGATGAATGAACCACTACATGCGTTGCCTTTTCCCTTACCATACGAGAACCTTCTTCTTGCCCATTGTGTCGAATTGTAAACGTGAAAGTGTTTGGAATGATGATTTGTAATGCAAATTCTGTCTCTGGAAGATAGGCTTTGGTGCAGTGGCTTGACTATCACATTTTATGCTGGTTCATTACATAGACTACATTCGGCAGCGGGAACCTCTTCATCCTCCAAGCTGCGATAGGGAAATGATCCATCCATGAGGAGTTGGGGGCGAGAACCCACAGGAGCTTTCCCCGCGTTCAGGGGTCTTTACCCACAGCTTTCCGATGCACCTTATCTGCAGGACCCCTCCATTCCAGCACTGCCTCCTCTTGTTGTTCGCTCTAGTTTGAAGATTTGTGAGTGTTACAAAACGCTTAATAGAGCCTATCGGAAGCCACGAAATCATAAGCAGATCTGTGAAAGAGGGGGTTCCCGTCTAACAGCTAGCGTTCATCCCACCTCCGGCGCACCGTCCCGGCCAGTGCCCCACCCCCATTCTCGAGCTCGCCCACTTTCACTCTTGATAGACAAGGATCAGCCACCCCTCAGAAGCTCCCCACTCACCCCGCGATAGGCTTCACAGTCGCTACTTGTCCGCGGGCTGCCCTCCGTGGCTGAAACTGGTCGGTTATCATCTTCCACTGTCAAGCTATCCTTCCACTCTCATCGGGAGTTGGGGTGCGTGGATGTCAGGAACAACTTCGTGAATGCATCACTAAAGCATGAGAATGGGTAGCGCTCAGGTGTTTTTGGCGCCAAACGTTCGGATTGGCTGCAATAGGCCAGTTTCGGAGATATGGCGAAGGTGGGATGGAGGTGGTGTTCGTTTCTAATGAGATTCGAATCAGGCCCACAACATCATGATGTTAAGTAATTCTGCTGATAGCGTCTGTGTACATCGTACACAACATTGGCAATCGCTCTGCTGTCCCTTGTCTAGATTTTCACCAGGCGTTTGCATCTCGAACGACCCGTGAAGCAGTTGAACCACCGAGATACCTCGTTGCCTTCCATCAAACCTAACCAAGTCTTACAAGACGTAAAACACAATGTCAAAGGTTCGTGCGGCCACCCATGCTGAGTGTGGATAGAGCTATGCCACGACAGGAAGCTTACCTACTCAGTTCTCGTTGAAGGGTCGCGTCGCCGTCGTCACCGGCGCCGGTAGGGGCTGTGGCTTGGCCTTTGCTCAAGGTCTTGCAGAGGCGGGTGCGGACGTCGCCATCTTCGACGTGATCAGCCCGGACCCTACTGCGTTTGAACAGCTGTCCTCCGCCAATGGGATTAAGGCAAAGGCGTACGTCGTCGATGTCACAGACATTTCAAGTCTGGAGAAGGGCTTCGCTGCCGTCGCTGCCGACTTCGACGGCAAGCTCGACATCTTCGTCGCATGTGCTGGTGTCAACAAGAATGTGGAATTTCTCGACACCACCGAAGAGGATTTCGACAGGCTACACGGAGTCAACGTCAAGGGTCTCTACTTCTCGGCCAAGCTTGCTGCCAAGGCCATGATAGCGAATGGCACCAAGTGTGGCAGTATCATATTCGTCGCTAGTATTGCGTCTCACATGGCGATCCGGTCACAGAGATCGACAGCTTACTGCGGCACCAAGGGCGCTGTCAGAGCGATGGTTGCACCTATTGCTGCAGAGCTCAACAAGTACGGCATCCGTGTGAACTCCATCAGCCCTGGATATGTAAGGACTGAGATGACGGCACCCTTCCCACACCTTTTGGAAAGTTGGAAGGACGAAATCATGAACGGTCGCGTTGCTGAGCCGGACGACATTAAAGGCGCATGCGTCTTCTTGGCCAGTGATGCGAGCAAGTAAGTTGACATCTTCCCAGAGAGGACAACTGGGAAGAATGGCATGCTGACAGCTTTCTAGATACTGCCAGGGCAGTGATATTCTGGTGGATGGTGGTGTAACGAAGTGGTAGCGATTAATGAGTTAGATTTATGCTACTATGAATACATCAATGATTGAACACGTTTAAATACTTATGGCCATCTTGGAGAATTCAGCTTTAAGGCCTACCGCTTCGTCTAGTTTCAAATAAGAGTAAACAACATTCAAAACTCTCACTCCAACCCCAAAGCCTAGTCTCACCCCACGTGTGGAAACCCTTTGTCCTTGACTTCTACACAGAGTACCCTCTACAATTTCTATATATGCAGGCAAGCTATTCAATCGAGCCTAACTCAAATGAAGAATCTCCATCTTGGGTCTTTCTCGCCATCCCTCAAGTCACGAGTCTCCACATCCTGAGCCGTCAAAGTCATCCCCTGCTCCCTGTTCTTCCTTGCATTCTCCCGTCTCATCCACATGCCGAGGCACAACACGAAGAAGATGCAGACAACATTACAACCGGCCGTTGCAATCAATGTCGGCGCATAACGAGGCGCATAGGTGGTGCGGAATGTGGCTGCTGACAGAATGCCTCCCAAATTACCGAGACCTACGAGAAGGCCGGTTGTTGCAGCCCGGGAGTTCTCACTGAGATTGTTGTTGTTATGCCAGCTATGCACTAGGGAGCTTGGGATGTAAGCACCACCAGCTAGCAGGAAGCACGCAAAGTACGCCACGCCAACGTGAGCCTGTGCATCGATAGCCGCCAACAAAGTCTGGGGTATACATCCTTACAGCTGCATGAAGGCCGTACATGACGAGTTCCGTACTATCGGGTCGTACCATTGATATCATGGGGCGCCCGCAGAACCTGGCAAGAGTGGGGGAGCGCGCAACCGAAGAATGGGAGTCTGGGACAGGGATTCCCCTCCATGGCCTCCAAACATCACTATCGACAGCTTCAAATGAGTGGCTTAAGGAATTTTACGATAGAAGACTCTTGAAATTGCTACAGATATTGAGTACATGTGTTACGCCACAGCAATTTGCGGCGGCTGGGCCTGCTGCTGTGACAGAAGCTTCTGCTTCTCAGCCAAGGCCTTCTCCAAGCCCTGCTTGTACAATTGGGCCCTTCCATATGATTCCGCATAGGCTGCCGACACTGCTTGCTCGACAGTGACAGGGCCGAACTTGGCTGGCTGTGTGGCGGACTTGCAGGTGGGGATGCACTCGACCAGGTAGTCCGGGTTTCCGGAAACGAAGACAGGGATAGAGTAGCGCTCCTGGCCAGACTTGTTGATGACCCTGTGGATGTTGCTCTTGTACTTCTCGTTGGTCCATCGGGCCATGAGGTTGCCCAGGTTGACGACAAATGCGCCCTCCGTAGGTGGGACCTGGAATTGATTAGTACCAAAAGTGGTGTGTGGGACATGCTGGCACTTACATCGATCCATGTCTCATTCTTCTGGTCCCAGACCTGGAGGCCATCGACCTTGTCCTGAAGCAGCATGGTGATGGCACCGAAATCCGTATGGGCTCCAATGCCGCGAGTGAGTTTCTCATCCGCATCTGCAGGCTGCGATGGGTAGTGGAGCATTCTCATTGTGGCGACCGCACCGTCCATGAACTTGCTGAAGTAGCTCTCCTCGAGATCGAGCGACAGAGCAAGTACTCTCATCAGGTCGGAGGCCAGAGACAGAGCTGACGAGTAGTACTCCATGGATGCAGACCTGAAGGTCTCGAGCTCGCTTCCGAGACCCTCGGGCCATTGGTTGGGTCCGCTGTTGAGCTTTTTGTTGACGAAATAAGGGTGGTCCTCGGGGATCTCAGCACCGATGTAGAATCCCTCTTTCAATTCGGGCTGCGTGCCCTCTTCGAGAATCTGCGATCTCAGCATCTCGTAGCCGCGGTTCCAGCTGTTGTTCTCCTTGGCAACCTTTTGCTTTTCCTCAAGGGGAAGCGAGAAAAGTTTCTTAGCGTTCTCCATCACGGCCTTCTGCTGTTGCAGGGGCACGGAGTGACCAATAATTTGGAAGAAGCCATTGTAAAGACAGCTGTCGCGGACCTGATCCACAACCTTCTGCTTCTGCGCTGGATCTTCCGAGTAGAATGCTGCATGAAGAAACCGGTGTGAGAAGACATGCCCGCTAGATGTGTAGGCTTGCGCTGCCGGGTGAACTCACCTGAGAAGTCGATGATGGGAATCTCGAGAGGCGCCATGATGTGTTCCAGTGAGATAGACTCTTCAATAAGGCTGGTGGGGTGTTGCGAAAAGTATTAAGCTAGTGCTGTAGGTGGTGTGTCTTCAGATTCTCCAGCTTGAGTCTGTCTTTTCAAAGTAATTTCATATCTTCCATGCCATGAACGTCGGAAAATATAGTTCGAGATGTCAGACGAAACTGTTCATCAGCTTCGTGCATCCATCATCGTTCGCTCTACAACGCGACTATTCGGCTTTCCGAACAAAGCTCGCCCTCGCGTGAGCATCAATGTTGAAGACGAGTGGGGTGGCTCGTAGATAGCACCCATCCTAGACACTAGCATAGCGTCACCCGTCGCCCAGGAGAACGGCACATGGAAAGTATGTGTCAACAGAATGGCGGGGACGATAAGTGGCGTAGGGTGGCCGATGTTGTGCATGGATTCACTTCCGTTGTCGGTCCTCCCGTGTCACCCCCTGGCACCCACTTTCCCCTCACGCCGGGAAACGATAAGATCCGGCCCAAGATAACAACGGCATGTGCAACCCAGAATAGCTTCCAAGCCGCAGGTCTCGCATTTTGATGACATCCGTGTAAATACCGATATCAAAGACGAAGGTTTGTCACTTGCCAAGAGGGCATGGTCGGCAGCCGGACAGAGGTCGGTTGTCGCTTCGGCTCTCGGCACACTCGCGATATCCTGGAGATGCCATGACAACCTAAACTTCAAGGCTTTGTACAATCAAGACAACGAAAAAATCACCAAGGGAGAAACTTCGTTTCCAATATTTCCTGTTTAGTTAATTCCAAAACACAACAGGACTTCCCATACATAGTTTGATAAGTAATGTCAACCTGTCGTTGTACAAATTTAAGGAATTCCAACGCTAGTTGCTACCGTCTATTACCGTATGATTACATACTGCTCACGACCCACCAACTCCATCACCAAGCCAGTTCCTGCCTTGCCCCGCAAGCTGCCTTCTCAAGCTCAGAACAGAAAGTCTCTTCTTCACTCAACTTGTTCGTGTTCATCTCCCCAAACAACTTTGGCGTTGCCGGCCAGATTTCCCTACCTCCTTGGTCCAACTCCTTCTTTCGGTGCGCCATGACCTCTTCTCGCAAGGTGTTCTGAAAGTGAATCGGGCCCTGCAATCATGTTAGAAGACCACACAAACAAAGAAAGATAATGGTCGCCATACCTTCTCCTTTTCGGGGTGTAGCTCGCCGTTGATGAACACCCCTGCACTGAGGTTTTCCTGAGCTCCAATGCAGAGTTGCTTGTCTTCTTCCAGCACCTGCTTGTAGAAAGCGTTGATAGCAGCAAACTCCTCGTCGCCAGCGTTATGGTGCCGGTAGACTTCATTTTCAATCCTTGTCTTTGTGGCGCTGACGGGAATCATTCGTTGGATGTAAAAGAAGTTCGAACTACGTCCAAGATCAATATGGATTCTCATGCAGTCAAAGTCCAGGAAGTAAACTTACGTGATTGTTACTGATGTCGAAGGGAAGAAGAAGGTGATGGATCTCCTGAACTCGTCCACTTCCTCCTGCGCCTTCTTGTTGATGATTTCATGCTCCAAGCAGCCCCCGCTGGGCTCGACTTTGTACTTCGTCAGGTCTGAGACGCCGGCGATCAGGGGGTGTGATGTTGGACAGTGGTAGCATTCGTTGTAGTTCTCGATCACTGTCTTCCAGTTTGCGTCGAGTTCCATTTCCCATACGTGGTCGTAACTGTAGCCACCCGCAAAGTCAAAGTTCTGCATCCTTGGCTTCTGGTACACACCACCAAATTCATCCTCCCACTTGACATCAGGCTCTCCTGCTTGAAGATTCACCCAGATGAATCCGGCAGGATCAATCCGGACGTGTATAGGTAGAAGGCCATGCTGCCTCTTATCGAACCCTCTGACTGAGTCGAACCGCGGAGCTTTGGCCAGGTTGCCTTTGAAACCATAGGACCAGCCGTGATATTTGCAGCTCAAGATGCTAGCTTTCCCGGTCTTATTTTCAATGACAGGGTATGCACGGTGTCGGCAAACATTATGGAAGCCGTTGATGTTGCCTTCTCGGTCTTGGATGAGAAAGAAGGGGAAGTCGGCGTAGTTGAAAGACACATAGTCGCCCGCTTGCTTGAATCGCAAGGAGTGCGTGACCAAGATCCACTTTTTGGAGATGATGGCTCGTCTCTCAAGTTGGTGGAGTTCAGGAGATCGGTACCAAGAAGCTGGGAGGCTTCGGGAAGGTTCAGGCTTGGCGTTTTCCGTTGCTGGTGAGAACCCTAGGTAGCGCCACATATTGAAGGTTGAAGTTGGAATAAGTGGGTAAGGTTTTGGAGGCTCTGTAGGCCGTTGCAGATGCTTGGTTCGTGATTGGAACAAGAATTATGGATACGCAGCGTTCATCCTGTCTATTCACCAAGTCTTGGGATCTGAAGACCACTGTTTCTTTAAGTCCATAACCCAGGAACTGTAAGCCATCCCATGGCTGGATAGTTGCACCTATCGTGGGGTGGGGAAGAGGCTTCATGGCCACTGGATTAGTGCGTATGGTGTGAAAATGGGGGTGGGGGTGGAGGAGGCGGAAGGGCCAACTCTTAGTGTTTTGGGTGTCGATAAGCCGCAATCAGCAAAGATAGCACTGGATGACAGCAACATCCAGCTCATAATTTTTCCACCGCGGAGTTCATCTCGATTTGCTTCAAAATATGCGTGGCTGCCTGTCAGGCATAAAACGAAGGCATGTGCCATGGCGATAGCCGTCGGAGACCATATTCGGAACGCCGGAGCGATCTCGGAGAAAGCCCACCATGCCGGGGAGAATCTAACCCAAACATTTTCTTTCCAGATAGGAGCATAGTCAGCGTCCATCGCAATTGTCTTGCCACTGGAATCCTAAACCAAAGAGTCGTGTAGTTAGTAATTTCAAGATCACTGTTTCAATTCCTGACCGGAGTTATGAAACTAGAATTTCCTGTTTATCATGGGCAACGAACAATACTTATGGAAACACATAGTTCAAACTATGACTCAACAGCGCCGAGTAAACTTGATCTGCCTTCTAGTTACCAGCCCATTTCACCTCGTAAAAGAAGTTGCCATTCTAGAGACACGAAAAAGCGGGACTCTTCGTGCCAACTAGAATGCTATCCTATCAGCTCTTTCTACACCCACTACTCACCTTCAGTGGTTGTAGACTAGTGTTTCTGTTTAAAGACCAACTTATAGGCAGATTTTCACGCTTCACCTTTCCCTTATCCAGTCAAGCCCTTGATAGTATGTCAGGTTCCAAGCTTCACCCGGACGGGTCTGCACTACTCAGAGATGACACGCCCGGAGACCGCCCCTGAACTCCGAACACGTGCTCAAGATTTAATGCGGCTTTCGGCAATGAACGACCCTCGGTGCCTGGCAAGCTCAGATCTGATGTAAAATGCACAATTGTGGGTGTGACACAACTCTACAGTCAAGTCGCGGGTGTAGTAACCGATCAGCCAAAAAGACGTCCTTCATGCAGTCATGTCAGGCGACCGTTTGCATGCAGAATTGGGCAGCCAGGCGTCTGTAGTCCGCCATGGGGTAAGCATAGGCCCATTCGTTCGAAGGCCCGGCTTACTTCGGTGTAAGGCTCTAGACCGGGCCCAACTCTGGGCCGCAATAACTAGACATTTCCATAAGCACAGCATCCGACTCGGCCCGGTGTCTTGCCATCTGTTCCTTCCGGTCATATGACGATTTGTGTTTAGGCTGAAATGAGTCGGAATGGCTGGTGCGAATGAAAGGTGATTCCAATGCACCAGCTATGCACGATCAGGCAGGCTGTGCCTGCGATGCCTATCCCAATGTGCAACTTCTTGTTCGCGGTTTCCTAGCCAATCGTACATTGGAAGTCTGGAATTGTTGAGATCAATACAGGGTCTGGGACAAACTAGCGTGATTTGCCAATGGCAGCGTCGATCTGCTCTAGCAAGGCAGTCTTGAATGCTGCCCATGGTTCGTGCATGGCTGCCTGACCGTTCAATAACGCGACCCTCCTTGGCCAAAGAAGGGGTCTCGTGCATGGATCTCATTTCAAAAGTGACATTTTCCGATTCTTTGGCCCCCAATTCAGGCGTACCGACGCGGACAGTGTTGGCGTGGCTTACATTTAAGGATTCAGTTCCCGCGAACCACTGCATTTCATGAGCGTTTGACAAGTTAGTCTCTCATGCGCCATTTCCCCTCGTAGCAGGACAACAAGTAGACTTCGATTCAACTGATCGAATATCCAGCCGGAAGACGTTTCAGCTCTTGCCACTGTCTTTGAGCAAATATGGCGCCACGTCACAGCCATCATCGAAAGCATGCAGTCAAAAAGGCTCAAGAAGATACTCCGTCACAGCCTCCTCCGCCGCTCCCGAATACCAAACCTGCCGCACCAGCAGCAACGCCGTACGTTGCCCTAGCTGTGGGGCCGTGGTCTGCCTGGACCCTTGATAGTGAAGACAGGGGGTTTTACTTCAGAAATCGCGTAACAGCAACAGGTGTGTCCTTAATTACATGCCGTGTTTATGGCACCAGCTGACAAGTGACTTTCAGGTCAAATGCAGTGGGAATATGCTACTTCTACACCGTTGCAAACATACGCCTATCCACAACTGACGGCGGAGCCGCCGTCCTTTTACTACCACCCCGTCGTAAATCCTCCCATGCAACCTGTGTACGACTATACGCCTCGATATCCAGTCAATGTGGCCGCGAGTGATATCAAGTCTAGCGATGCTTCTGACGCTACGTCCGAATCTGAAGACTTTGACGTCGCTGCTGCTAAGCTAGCAGGATTCTCGATTCCGGCAATCATCGATGTGGACTCGAAGAAGATTGAGATGCGACTTCCGAATCTTCGATCTGGCGATACCACCTTTGTCTGGGACCGAAAGCATGGGCATTCGTCGAAGACAAAGATCTACTCAGATACAGACTCGAGGGTTGAAGAGTGGTTGAGGAATGAGTTCAGTGTTTGATGATGGCAGTTAATCGCGAGTTGGAATGCTCCTCCATCCACTTAACGTTTCTTTGCTTGAATATAGTATACCCAGCTTTCAGCGCATGTATGCATGTTCAAACGTTTTCAGTAGTAGATAATGTCAAACTCATTGCCTCTCGAGAACGTTCTAGTTACATTGCCTGGCAAAGGCCAGATAGGATTTTAATTATTTTCATGAAACTGTGAGAAAATGATATCAATCTGGAGACTTCCTCGGTCGCTGTCTGCATTACATTTGATTCTCATCCTGATCGAATGTTCATGAATTGCCATTATCCATCGACCCTTTTCTGCTATCCAGTATTACGCACCGGTAGTATCTGTTGTGGAAGGCTTTTCTCGTTGCGGCAGAGTTCTTTCGCCTAGGTCAGTCTTAGATTCTTCGGCATCCTTAAGTCCTTCGGCATCCTTGGGTCCTTCGGCGTCCTTGGATCCTTCGATGTCCTTGAACTTTTCGCTTTCCTTCGATTGTCTAACATCCTCGAGTCCTTCAGCGTCCTTGGGTTGTTCGATATTCTTTGGTTCTTCACTATTCTTCGGTCCTTCGTCATCCTTAGGCTGTTCAATGTCCTTGGATTGCCCGACACCCTTTGGCTTCTTCCTGCCTTTCGGTTTCTCGCTACCCTTCGGCTTTTCGCTGCCCTTAGACTGTTTAATGTCATTTGGTTGTTGGGTATCCTTTGGCTGTTCGCTGTCTTTTGGCTGTTCGCTGTTCTTAGATGGTTCGTCATTGTTTAGTTGTCCACTCTCCTCGGCCGTCCTCTCTTCATCCTTCTCGTCTCCGGACTCGCCGTCATTCCAACCAGGTATCAGCTCGTTATCGGCTTCTCCTTCCTCTTCAGGGTCCCAACCCTTCAGAACCCGTCTTGCCGCATCTCTCCCAACAACGGGTAGCCTCTGCACTCCGTTCTTGCGCGCCTCTTCGGGTACTAGGTTCGGATCCAGCAAGCCAATTTGCACCAGAACACTAGCCTGGTCCCAATATACATGCTCGTGGTAAAGCTTGCCTCCCCTCAATCCCACGATGCTGACCACGAGGACCTCGACCCTTTTGTTCGTAGCAGGGACACCGGGTAAGATCCAAGGCATCTCCTCGGTGTGCTTGAAGCGGACATGAACCTCGTCGACGACTCGGTCAGCCCCAATGGTTCGGGAAATCAAGGTCAATCTCATCGATGGAGGGTTGCTGAAAAACTGAGAGTAGAAGCGTTCGAGCTCTGATGACCCGATTCCTCCCGTCAAAGTGGGGATATGAGTAACGTGTGGGCTCTTGTGTGTAGTGTACGATGAAAGCGTCTGGTTCAGGTTTCGGGTGAAGAATTTACCTGCTCAAGTCAGCTTGTTTCACTCCTTCCATTTCACTTGGATACTGACCCTGTACGTTTTCCTCCAACACAAGTTCCAGGTCCACATAATTATTGAAGGCTTTTCTTGCCGCAGTCAAGCTCCGGCTCCACGCCAACTCGGCACAGATTTTGTCAAAATCGTCCAGGTCATGCTCGGCGAAACCAGGCGCGGCGTCGTAAGTGTAGGTTGGGTAAGCAAGTTTCAAAGTTCCTCCAGTGCCGATGCCACTTTCCACCTTCTTCCGCGTTGTTCGCCTTTTCCCTTGGATTCCAACCATCTGAGATCGCTTCGTGATGCCAATCTCCTCATCCGCTGCAAGATGAACGAGAGCTGAGATGCTGCTTGGGAAGTGCCCTTGGGGGTCTGGGATAGCAGTCGGATAATACGCGATCAGCAACCCGAGTTTAAACTCCGGGTTATTGTCCAGCACGTGGTAATGCTCTAGGCACACAGCAGCAGCATCACCGTACGCTGTCTAGTATTAGTATAGTTGTACCAGGTCATAATATGCGTCATCACTGTTGACTGACCGACGATTCCAAATGTCTGGCATGGATCCATCTTCTTTTTACTCAAAGATCGGAGCTTGCTCCGATACTTCTTCGGGTCCCCCATGGGCAGATATTCGACTTCGAATCCCTCATCGCGCCACTCAGCTAGTGTCAACTCATCGAACTCGTCACTCTCTGCAGTTATGTATAACTTTGGCCGCGAGCGAGGAAAACCTGATGACAGAAAGTTGACGTCTCTGTAGTTGGAGCGGGTCCAATTATCTGAGACGATGCGCGCATTGCGCCCTTCTGATTCCGGCACCGCTTTCTTGACCAGATCCGGTATATCGATGTTCATAATGAATTTTTCGTTACTGATTTTGATCGTGAGAATAAGTCAGCATGTCAAGTATTCAAACTGCACGGAATTGTTTTGCTGAGGGGGATTCCCGTTTCCTGTTAAGTACATGAGACGAGTGCTTGGTTCGCGTGATGATGACGTCACACTTCGAATGTGCTTGGTCTCTCCATGTATGATATCAGCGGGGTCACGCACAACGCTGCGTGGAGTGATTTCAGTCTGCACGATCCAAGTTTACTGTGGTGCTTGGATGAATCTGTCCTATTCTAACCAGCTTGTTCAAGAATGTTCTCTGCCATGAAAAGCCAACTTTAATAGCCGAATGTCCCGTAGCAAATGCCACTACCTCGTCTGCAGCATTTAATCAGCCGATTCTAGCCGCGGCCACGCTTCACGATCTTCCCCTCACGGAATTAATTGCTTGTTGACGCTCGTCACTTCTGTCCACCCCTGGGCCACCCCCGGCTTCGACAATCAGAGGTGCCAGGTCGCTTGATGCAAGATCCAATGGAGTAAAACCAAACTTCGATAAGTTTCCAGCGTCAGCACCCCAAGAGAGGAGCAATTGAGCCGCCTCATAGTGGCCACTCTCAACCGCTTCCATCAAAGGCGTCCATGTGTCCCATGTCTCTGCATCAACTTCACTGCCTGCGTTGTATAGCAACCTGATTGTCTTCGTGCACCCGCTCCGTGCAGCTCTGTAAAATGGTGTCGTGCCCGTATCACTGCGAGCGAACGGTGATGCCCCGTGTTCCAGCAGGAACCCAACCATTTTTTCGTTTCCCTCCTCGGCAGCAACATGCAGAGGCGTCAGAAGCCTCATCCTGTCGGGAACGTGGACTCTGGCCCCCATGCTCAGGAGACGACGCGCGAGTTCGACGTCGCCCACCATTGCCGCAACAATGAGACAAGTACTCCCGTCGGAGAGGTATCCGTTCATATCCTCCAACGTGGGAAGCAATACATCTACCAAGACGTGAAGATCATTCGCGATTGCATAAGTGATAGGATTGCCGCTGTAACGGGTGGCATTCATGCTTGGACTTTCTTCCAGAACATATTGCCATATTTTGTATTTGCGCGGGCTTTGGGCAGGGTCCAGAAACCATTGCATGTGCCGATAGAACCTCTCCATATTCGTCTTGCCAGAGGACGAGCTATACAGCCGCAAATGCGTTGCCCAGTTATTAGCAGCGTAGTACAGGAAGGAGTACTGATTGAGGAAAGCCTCAAATTCTTTGTAATTCTTGGGTATCTCGCGATCAAAATCAGAGAAAGCAAGATATTGAAGACATTTTTCCGCTGCGAACGCATGCGCATCAACTTCGCTGAAGTGAAACATCGATGCCGATGTATTCAGGATGTCAGATCCAGTAAGAAACTCTTTGACCGTTGCGTGATGCATCTGTACGATCGTTGCGGCATGCGAGCGATGTCGCGACGTCTGGTAATACGATACCAATTGTACGAGTGGCGCAACAACGTCATAAGGGTCGGTAACGATTGCTTCGAATTCGAGGGCAGTATCGTCTGATTCAATAGACGTGATTTCAGCTACATTCTCCACTGACAGTGGTATCAAACTAATGGCGAGCCATTGCAAGATATCCTTCAGCTCGGACTGCCGTCGTGGGTATCTTTGGAGAGCAAAACCAAGTATTTGCTCATACGTAGCATTGAGGCCATTAGGGAGGCTCTGAAGAGCCCGTCGAACCTCCCGATCAGTCCTCGTCGCCGTGATGTAGTCTAGCTGAAGGTTGGCTTGGAGGAAACTAGGGCACGGGGAAGGATGTTAGTTCTGTACGAGATGAGAATGCAGGATCATGGCATACATACGTTCCAGCTGTTCGAAGAACTTGATCTCGAATGATCGGTGCCAATTTCAGGTCTCTAAGACAAATCTTGTTTGACTTGATCCTAGCCTGCAGCTCAGCCGACACAAACTGCTCGAGGTCCGCCTGTAGGGGGTGATGCGAGTCTAGTTTCCATGATAGACACTTGCAGTCGTGTGCGAGACTCCTCCGGATATACGCATCCTCTCTGCTAGTTATCATGATTTTTCTGCCGACAACTTTCTGTCGGCCCAGTGATCTTCTCGGGTCGTCAGGGATGGTTGGTTCAGCTTGCCTTCCCATTAATTGACGTAAAACTGCAACGAAGGCTTCTTTCTCTTTGTGTTGCATCCCTTCAACCTCATCCAGAGCATCCACAACAATAATGACCTGGTCATAGCCGCTCATGAAAGACTCAACGAGATGCACATAGTCGCTTGTTGTTAGCGAAAAGCCTTTCTTACTCTTTTGTCTTTCCGAGGCGACATTGAAACACCTTTGCGAGCGTGAAACAAACTGAGCGGCAATGCTCATGAGGAAATGAAGAGTAGCTTTCTCCTTTTCCTCGAAACTGCAGAAGAAGTAAACCATGATTCCATTAGGCGATGAAAGTATGGCTGGGAGGGCCTCAACGGCCGTGGCACTACCCGATGCATCAGTAAATGCAATCATCCATAGCCGTCACAACTGACCATAGAACGGATTTGCCAGCCCCCGCTTGTTAATATGTTATTTCCTTTAAACAATTCAAGGTATAATATGATGGAAAGCTTACGAAGGCCGGTGATCCATAGCAACTCCTCAGACTGGTCATTCACCCAGTTTCTGAACTCCTTAGATTCGACGAGCCAAGTCCCAGTCCCAGTGTGTCGTCGACTCAAAAGATCTTGCAAAGTGTCTTGTGTTTGCAAATGTGTCACTGGACAAACCCAAGAAAATACCTTCTGCCAATCCGTCTGGTTGACTTTGGTTTCGATTCTGTCGACGGCAAGTCTTAGAGTTCTACGGTTAGCATCATTCCTGACCCCTAGGAAGCATATCTCACGCGACATTGGTGTCCAGGGCAGTCGAAAGAGTTTCTTTCATTCGCCGGAGACGATCCAAAGACTCTTGTACTGCCTTCTGCACATGCAGCGGCCATGCCAATCTCTTGGCAATATTTCTCAGTCGTTCGCCGTCCTCTTTCCTCAGTGATGCTAGGGTCTGGTTGATCGAAGCTAGTAGATTATGGCATTCATCAAATACTCCAATC
The DNA here is from genome assembly GCA_009800995.1 of Colletotrichum sp. COLG31. Classification (NCBI taxonomy): domain Eukaryota; kingdom Fungi; phylum Ascomycota; class Sordariomycetes; order Glomerellales; family Glomerellaceae; genus Colletotrichum; species Colletotrichum sp. COLG31. The sequence continues at coordinate 1,064,782 of VNWS01000002.1, forward strand.
TCTTTCAATCGAAGCAGAGCATTCTCACGAGCCGAACCCGAGTTAGTCGATTGGCTTATGTCTCGCAAGCGACTCAAAAGACAGTCCAAAGCTGCGGTTTCCGTAAGGAGCTGTCGGATTTCCGTCGGGGCGCCAACGGCCTTGTTAAGAAAAGCATACCCCTCTGACAGAATTTTGACGGTCAGTTCTGTCAGTTGCACAGCAGCCGCAGCGATGCCGAGAATCTCAGCCATGGCAGTATCCGAGAGATCACTACGTGTTGGAGTATCGGCTCGGACCCCTTGCAGAGTTGACATTCACGATGAGATCAGAGGGAAGTGCATTTGTGCGGGAAATACGAGGTTGACTTCTTAAATCCGGGCCGAGATTGGGACGCCTGCGTTGGCATAGATACCTGACCAATCGCGTGGTCAGCCCATCTGCGCTTTACGTACATTTGTGGCCCAGGCTGCATCACCTTAGGGCAGATGTTAATCTAGCAGAAATTGAGCAGCAGAGACATATTCCACCGTTCTATATATTGCACGTCAGATCAAGGTCATCCGCCCACCACAGGTGAGGTCCATTCTGGTCCCATTCTAGGCCCACGATTTCGAACATTCCAACGGCCACATGCAACCCAAGCCACCTTTTCTCACTTGTTGAACTAAAAGGCCACGTGAGACAGCGGTGGCTGAAGTTCGCCCGAGACCTTAAACATGTTAGTGCACCAAATGTACTCGGATGATATCCATGCTTATGAAGCAATGCTAGATGGGATAAAGTGAGGAACTTTAGAGATGGAAACTAGAACTTGTCCTCTGTCTAATAATCATCCATTTTCGCTCTTGCCTTGGGGAGTACTTACTCCCAAATCTTCAAGTCCCGGATTCCCTTTTGCCGTTGTAAGATAAGGACAAGAAGCTTAAATCTTACTCAGATTTTAGTTCTTCACTTGTGTTAGAAGGATTCTTACAAAGTTATTCCTGTCGTACGAGTCTGGTATTTTGGGATGGGCTCTATCCTTGATGAGGCTAGAGGTTAGATTGGCGCTTCCTTCCCGTCAGTCAACTGGACTTTGGAACGTTGTCTGGATGAACCAAAATAAGCTCATAAAGTCTTATAAACTCACTGGGGACTTTTCGCCGGCTCTTCGGGCATCTTTCTTCCAAACTTTCACAATCCATCTCAAAATTTTGTTAAGCTGGTCTAAGACGAACTAGATATGAACAGAAGTCGTTCCCCGTCGGGGTTCCGTCCCCTTTCAAAAGGCCAAACACGAACAACATCTCACGAGGAAATCCTATTCCCGAAACTGTACGAAGATGCTTGGGGTACCGGCGGACCCGGCGACAGCCGCACTGGTCTGGAAAGAGCCAAGATCTTTCTGCTTCGCTTCGCCAAGATGAACCCAGATCCGGTCTTCAGTTTCGAACTGCAAGCCATCGCGACAGACCAACAGTATCGCAACATCACAGCCCTAGCTCGCGCCGTTCAAACGAGGGTCTTCGGCAACCGTCATCCCAGCTTCGCCCCCTCGCCCCTGCTTCAATGTGTCCGATTTATGCTCATCAAAGCCAAGGTGCCGGACTTCATGTACTCCGACGAAACCAAAGTTGTGATGGACTTCTTCTTTGACCCGACAATTTTCAGAAATGTAGAGCCTCCGCCTGTCGATGCAGTCGTCTACAAGTACCCCACAGGACGTCTCAAGGTTGCTATAGTTGGTGGAGGTCCCACGGCTCTGGCATCAGCCATTTCGCTCGCCGAAAAGGGTGCTGGCAAGATACAAGTTCATGTATATGAAAGGCGCTGGCTGGTCATGACAGGCCTAAACGGTACTTATGTCGACTATCCGCCGACCGCTAGAAGACGCGATCAGGTCGTTACATTGCAAGAGTCAGTCACGACCTTGATGAGCCAGGCAACGCAGCAGGCACTTTTTGAGGGACGTCCCGAATGCGTTTGGCCTGGTTCCGCCAACATTCAGATCCGGAAGGTCGAGGATCGGCTGCTTCGAAGATGCCAAGCGCCTGAATTTTATGACCTGATACACCTTCACGCGGAGGGCGTTACACGCGAAGACTTGCACAAGGTTGGTGACTTTCATGTGCTGCTTGGGGCGGACGGAGCAGCATCTTGGATCCGTAAGTCCTATTTTCATGGCTATGAGAATGAACGCGGGAGGAGCTATGCCCTCGGCTTGGCATTCAATCGACCAGCTGGACTTCCTTGGTCGCAACCCTTGAACGTGTTCCTGACCTTAGGCCAAACCCGTTATCTCCTCAACGCCAGTGACTTCGATGGTCGCGGGTACCTCAACATGCAGCTCACCGAGGAGGAATGGCACAAGATGTTGGCTATGGATGGTCAACCTGTCACTTTTGGATATCCAGGATGTCTTCGACGGCCGGATGGGACGATCCCGCCTGGCTTTAATGAGAACCAAGTTTTCGCGCCGTCGGAGAATAGAGGAGGTTCACTGTGGAGGTCTATATCGGATGGATTGAAGCTTTTCGGCTTCAAGGAGAGCGAGGTCATCAACGTCGTGCGCATCCCGATTGTGGTGCAAGCTGTGCGCGAAGGCATCCAGTACCTCCCGCCATCAGATTCGGCTGCTATCAACCGGCCTCATGCCCTTGTCGCGGTCGCCGGGGACGCTGCTATGACGGTACACTTTTGGCCAGGGCGAGGTCTCAACAGTGGTGTTAAATCTGGCATCGCTCTCGGAGACGAAATCGTTCACGCCCTCAATGCTGGCAAATTCGTCGGTCTACCTCTGACGGCAATGCAGCAATACAACGACTTCATCATGAAACTTCAGGATCGCGAGCACGACAAACGCAGCATCCCCATCCTCAACCAGTCAGGAACGCCAGAAACGCTTGGATGGCTTTTGAGCAAAGCGAATACAGTTCCCGACAACGTTGCCATAGAATGGTTGGTCGGGGCCATGTCCCAGATTGCGGAACGTCTGGAGCAACGAGGAGATTGGGCATTTCAGCCAGTTGCCAATGTTGAGCCACAGCTTCGAATCGTTCTTCGACAACTTGACTCTGAGACATTGAGGGAGATGGCAGTCAGCTTCCCGTGGCCGACGAGGGAGATGGGCGGCGCTGAGGTCCTGCCCCTTCGTTCGATGAAGCCCGAAGAGAAGCAAAGGTGGCTCCAACAACTCTGGGGGCTGCTGCGGGATGAAGCTCCGAAGAAGCCTGCGTCCCGCGGCGATCAGGGTCGTGCTTCTCGATTCGAGGCACCTCGTGGGGCTGCCCTTCTTCCTCCGCGGGCAACCTCGCCGTCTCCGCAATTCCTTACCCCGGACTCGGGAAACCCCACTCCGAATCGGTCCGAGTCGACATTGCGCCGGAGCAATGCGAGCCGGGGTCTGTCTTCCCCTGGGCCATCGGAGAGGAACCTGGCAGTCCCCAACGAAGATCAAAACGTTCCACGGCCACGCTCGCCGTCTGTTGGTGGTGAAATGCCACTTGGGAGACTACTCAGTGTCAGTCAACGGCCGGGACGCGCTATCTTGGCTGATGCCATGTCCCTTGCTCTTTTCCGTGTTGACGGAGACCCCTCAATGTAGTGTCATGTCCACATGATACTTCACCAACCAATTAAATGCGAGGTTCTTGTGCACGGCCGGGAGCTTCAACCCCGCCCGATGATTACGGCGCTGATAAGGAACGCCGATTCCGCTCTCCCCTCGCCGTCCGTCCGCCGAAGACACATTCCTTAAGCGTTCGCAACTCCTTTTGACGTTACAGAGTCACTCAACAAGTCTTTGCTTGATTTTAATTCCTCAAAGTCGATTCCTTAGCTCCTGCAGCCATGTACTCACCGCGTATCGGCGATGGCCTCGACAGCCTGGACACTCCCTCCATGATCGTTAATCTCGATCTTATGGAATCCAACATCAAAAAGCTATTCGACAATTTTCTGCCTACCGGTCGCAAAGTACGACCTCATCTGAAGACCACGAAAAGCGCTGTACTTGCCCGCAAGCTGGTGGCCGCTGGCGCAACAGGCTGCTGTGTGGCGAAAGTTTCCGAGGCGGAGGCTATTACTGCGGCCGGTTTCGATGATATCCTCATCACTTGCGAAATCATCGGTGCTCCCAAAGTCAAGAGGCTTGTCGAGCTGTTCCGGAAACATAGGGACATCAGGATTGTCGTGGACAGCGAAGTTGGTGCAACCGCAATCAATGACGCCCTGGCCCAATCTGGCATCGATCAGCCGATAACTACTCTGATTGATCTCGACGTGGGACTGCACCGAACCGGAGTCGCCCCTGGAGAACCGGCTTTGGCTCTCGCGAAGCACATTGCGACGCTGCCGCATCTGCGGTTGATTGGTGTCCAGGGCTACGAGGGTCATCTTCAACACCTTCACGACCGTGAAGACCGCAAGAAACAGTGCCTTGAGTCGATGAAGACGCTGGTCGACACGGCAGAGCAACTGCGAAAAGAGGGTTTCACTATCGACGTTGTCACCACTGGAGGAACAGGAACTGGAGAGTTCTGTGCCCAGGTGCCCGGTGTAACCGAACTGCAGCCCGGCTCTTTCATTTTCATGGACACAGATTATCGAAACGCAGTTGGCACATTTTACTCGAACAGTCTTACCCTTTTGGCGACGGTAGTTAGCAAACAGGGCGAACGTCAGGTCACGATCGATACGGGCCTCAAATCCTTGACAACAGACAGCGGACTGGCAGAGTGCAAGGATCCCAGGTACAGACATGCGAACCTTGGTGATGAGCACGGCTCATTGACCTGGGACGAGGGAACGCCGGCGCTTAATGTGGGAGATCGGGTTGAGATGATTCCCAGCCACATCGATCCGACGATCAACCTTCACGATTTCTACTACGCGCATAGAAATGGGGTTATTGAAGAGATTTGGACTGTGGACTCAAGAGGAAAGGTCCAATAGAAACAGTAGGATGCATAATGTCGAGTTTATTCGAGATCCCACGACCAACACCAAGAACCTATTGAACATGCAATATCACATCAGCAGACTTCTCGACACCTTTGGTCTATTTTGCGCCTACTCATGCGCTCTCGTGATGCTGCGTAACTCCGGCTCTCTTGTCGTCCCCAGATACAAAGGTATCAGTAACCCTTGCTGAGTCTCCGTCGAAAATGACGGCCATCTCCTCCAGTGTGTGACCTCTAGTCTCGGGGTAGAAGAAATAGATGATCACCGTTCCGATGACCAGAATGACAACGAAAATAAGGTAATATTTCCAACCCATTGCATCGAATGCGATGGGGTTAACGAAAACATTGAAGAAAATGCCAAAATATGCAGATATTTGTGTCAAGGCGGTGCCGCGAGCACGTAGCTGATACGGCCAGATCTCGGCGGGGTATGATACGATGAGGGGTGTACTGTGTTTGCACAGTTAGTGTCGAACAAACAAACAACCTTCGGGTTCGTGGGAAGAAAAATACTTACAACGCGATGTCATAAAAGCTGTAGTAAATATACAGGAAGGGAACAACTGCGAGACCGACTGATGCTTTTCCTGTTGTGGCGAAGCCGCCATTCAAGCCTGAAAGGATGATGTAACTGGTAAGCATGCCCAAAACACTGGTAAGGAACAGAAAACGGCGGCCGACTCTGTCGACGGACACGGCAGCCGAGACTGCCATAACTAGGTTCCAACTCTGCAAGCAGCCGTTGATAATGGTTTGGTCCGTGATCGACGTGATTCCGACTGCTTTGAGAACGTCTGCGAGGTAATAGCTGACCAAGTTATTACCGCCCTGAAACCGTCAGTACAGTCATATATGCTTGAGGCTTTCCTCTTACCCATTGACTTAGCAGACCAAGCGTAATCGAAATAAACGCCCTGTGTCTGTTTCCAGGGGTCTTAAACATCTCCATCCAAGAAGAAGTCTCACCCGCAGCCTTATCGTCTTCGATCGCCCGCTCGATTTCGGCCATCTCGAAGTCGACCAGTAAAGAATGTTCGTCGCCATCGCCGTGGAGCTTGACAAGGATTCTGCGCGCTTCCGCAATCCGACCCTTTGAGACCAAGAAGCGGGGCGATTCGGGGACCAAAATGGCGGCTGGGAGAACGACGATCGGAACGGCGATTTGAAGAAGAGAAGGGATGCGCCAAGCCCATGTGCTGTCGTAGTTTCGGGTACCGTATGTTACCTTGATCCTGTGAGCGACTATCAAAAGAGCATGGTTATTATCAACTTACCCAAGCAGCAAACGAGCTACCGACGAACCAACCACAGTTGTAAAGCCTGTAGTCAAACCGCTTTAGTCATGCCATGGCAAAGCTTGAGCGATATGATACTTACGCTGTAAGAATTCCACGGTGGGTTGGATACGCCAGCTCAGTGATGAGAACCGGTGCAAGTCCACCCCACCAACCACTAGGTTGACCGATGAACAGTCGCCCAAGAATGAAACCCGTCTTATTAGGGGTGAAAGCTTGCAGCAGAGAGCCGAGGAACAAGAAGGCGTATCCCACGAACAGGCCTTTCTTGCGGCCCCATCGGTTGGCGAAATAGGCGACGGCAGGATAGGCAAGCATAGTCGATAAGGACTGGACGGCGTTGATGAAACCCAACCAGGCGCCTTTCGGTTGGCCCATGAAATCCATCCATTGAGGCAGAGCCAACAACCCGTTCATCATCGATCCATCGTATCCGTTCGCGGCGCAAAGAAGACCCAAGAAGACGCAGTAGTAGTTGAGCCATCTGAGATGAGACTTCTTGTACCACGGAAGGCCATCCTTGGGCAAGACAGCCTCAAGCTCGGGGCTGATGCCTCGGCTCTTCTTGGAAACACCCTTCGACTTTCGGAACATGACCTTAGATTGTGAAGAGACGTGAGCCAATAACAACCGGGATCATTGAGGACTGTGTAACTGCGAAAAGTCTGCTCGGGAAGAAAAGAAAGAGCCAAGAGAGTTGGTAGTGACAAGATGTACATAATTGCTTCCGACTCGGGACTTTTAAGTCGATGCACAGACACAACCGCCCAATTCATGATGCGAACTCCATCAAGGACAGGGAATTGTAAGCGCCGCCCCGTGGGGAAACTACTCAGTCTGACATGGGGTAAGTCTGGGGCAGTTAACGTGAAGCGTGTCCGGGAAATATTCGGATTTGAACTTCAAGCTCTTGTTCAGAGTTCACCTCCTTGGCAAACGGGGCTGTTTTTAAATCCTCGACATTCCCGTGTCGAGGCTCCGCTTATCACGGTCTCACATGGCCAGATCCAGATAGAAACAACGTCATTCGCCCTCTAGTGATATCGGATTTCGTCTTTCTCATCTATGGATTGATGCTGAAGTCATGAACTCGTAGATAACTTCAGGTCGCGGGTCTCACGGGTGAGGACCGCCTAGGGAGAGCTACTAACTCTTCACCAAAGTATCGACTTCCAGTCTGAAAGGCTTTCAAACAGTTCTTCAATTGATGCGTTCACACGTGAATTCTAGGTAGAAACCACCAAGTCTGTCTTCCTTGCGTGGGGTGACTGCAAAGAATCCAAAAGCGAGATGAACGACTTCCCCGCAAGATCTTACGACAAATAATCGGGATTTGAGGAGAGGTTGGGGGAAAGAGCGGGTCGTCGGACATTTCCGCCGCGTGGACAAGTTCCCAAGAAAGCAGCACCTTCAACTGGGTGGATTCTTAATGAACATAATGAGTCGCGAGGGGTCATAGCTTGCTGGTTGCTAGGCTGTCTGGAGTCTGGACTCGATTCGGTGAATGCTCACTGCAGGGGACAATACGACTCGCGGAGTGTCGGGCAAACTCCGCGCTCTACATCTTTCAGCTCCGACAAACTCCGCAACGCGTTCAAATAGTAGCACCGAAACGCCAGGAACGGGTAATCATCGGCATACCGTTGCTATCTACTACTACAGACCAGGATATCGTGGGTGTTCCCGGACTGAGCGGTCCGTCATACCGTCTGTGCTCCATCACTTGCGTCTTAGACGTCGCATACAATACGCGTTCAGCCAAACGTGCTCATGCGTGCGTGATACTACGCTCATCTTCCTTCATCGAGATTGTGCGGCTGCCCTTGCCTTTTCTACTAGAACATTCATCGATCTGGGAAGCACAGCCCCTAAGACAAGGGCTAACCTTCTGAGCGCTGGGAGCCTCACACAATGGGATTGTAGAACCTCATCCGGTTCTCTGGATCCCACTTCTTCTTCAAGGCCCTCAACTTCTCCAGTCTCCATTCTTCCCACCCATACACAGACTCCAAAGATTCGTCTCCATGCGCATAATTGACGTACGCCCGCAGCCGCTCCGGATCGTCGCTCGCTTCCAGTAGATGCCCCCGCAACCTCTCTCCGTAGTCTTGAGCTAGAGCATCCAGAGACGCGTTTGGCTTGTACACGACGTAAGGGGTAACCAAGAGATCATCATCGCGATGCGGGAAGGCAGAGCTCTTTTCATCGATAGCCTTGACCCCCTGCGTCGAATAGCCCTCCAACATGAAGAACGAGCCCGCAAGCTCGGGAACGGTAAGAGACATCTCGGTCATGTCGTCAAACACTTTTCGAATGGCGGGAAGATCGTATCTCTTTAGCCCGATAGGATACCTGAGACCAGTGTTGCCTTTGGCACAGCCGAGGCTTTCCTCACTAGTAAACACCTTCACGGCCAAGTCGGGCATCGGGGTAGAGCCACTTTCGACACTGACATGCTCGATATCGAAAAGAGGCTTGGCATACTCTACGGTGTCATTTGCACTTCCATCGTTGATGATGGCGTACCAGATGATTGGCTAGCAACGTTAGCCATGAAAAGAAGGTGGATCTGCATTCAGGGACCGTACTCTCGTTGGATCAATGTCGGGAAGGTTAATGAAATATATCCAATGGGCAATCTCAGGCGGTTGCGTCTGCATCATTTTGTTCGTCACTTCCATTACCTCTTCTAGCTGCTCAGCCAGGAAGATGAAAATGCTGTAGCCCCAAGCATTGTTCTTGATATCGTAGACGCGGTACTCCCATTCGGTCACAATGCCGAAGTTGTGTCCAGCTCCCTGCAAGGCCCAGAAGAGATCAGGGTTGGTCTCCTCTGATGCCGTCACCGCTTCGCCGCTGGGAAGCACAATCCGGGCCGAGATGACTTGGTCTGAGGCTAGACCGTACTGTCCCTGTAGCCAACCATGGCCGCCTCCGAGAATTGGTGCTGAAAGACCGACACATTCGCAAAGACCGGTCGCTTGGGGAGATAAGCATCTGATCCCTGTCAGACATACTGGGGAATGGGCTCACTCGTCTGCTTGCCTGCCGCCCAGAGGGCATTGACAACCGTTTTGACGCTTGCGCCGCCGCCTAGAGTTGCCGTCTTTCCATCTTCTGCTATCTCAACCTGATTCCAACCCCGCAGGTCAATAATGATCGCGTCTTTGGCGGCCTGCAATGCTTCGGTCGCGCCATGCCCGCCAGACCTGGCGAGGAAGGGTATTTCATGTTCATTAGCGTACCGGACCTGTGCAAGTCGTCATCAATCAGTCTTCCAGTCCCCTGACAATCAGTCGACCAGAACTGGTTTTCGTCTCCGGGTAAGTTCAAACGTAAACTTACCGTAGCTGAGATATCACTCTCCGTGAAGACATTCACGACAGCACCCACGCTAGGCGCATGCCACTCTCTCCATCTGCTTATAGACGTGTCGAATGATGGCTCATCGGGCAGCAAGATAGATGCTTGGGGCGAAAGTTGCGACGCGAGCTCCGTCCAAGACCCCGTCACGTTGTGGGCGAGCAGTGAAGCGAGACCGAGGCGGCCCAAGATCTTCTGCGCAGAGACTGTCTGGTTCAGCGCCCAGGATACGCCAGCGGCCAGTGCCTCCATGTCAAATGTGCAACAGTCAAGTTTCAGCTCAAGAGATGAGAAAGTTATCTGCAAATTGTCCCGTCACCCACTAGTGAGTCGCAAAACATTGGAAATTTGACAACAGAAGTGCGGGGCTTGTGCATGTTTTTTATCTTCGCAGTCAACAGAAGGGGCGGGCAGTTCAAAAGCTGACTTATTAGCGAATAATCTGACAGCAGATCCGCGGCTAACCACACTCGGTCACTGGCCAGTGAGATGAAGAAAACTGGGAGCATCGGTGTGATAGTATGGTTGCTTTTAAGACCAAAGTTCCTTCTGCTGCTCCAGCTTGTGGAGTAGAATGCAACTCTCGCCCTTCAACAAATGTTGTCAACAGACAGGTCAGCATGTCGGCTTGCAAAATAGAGTTTGAAGGCATTCTTGGCGATTTCATGATTTTCCAAAGGCCGTGTTCCCGGAGTTATCGTGAAGGCAAAGTAAAAATTAACATTACTACGTGGCATATCTTGGCGTAGCCCCGTACTCTTATTCATAGCTTATTTCAACCCCGAATATCCTTCGCAGAGGCTTGCTTTCCTAACCCTCAAGCTCTTAACAGCTGAGATCAAAAACGGGAGTCGAGCTGCCTGCCGGCGTCACGCCGAAAGAGATATCGGTCTGCGCAGTGTTCGCATCAAGAAGGGTGTACCACCAAACGTTGCGCTGGCCAAACAGAGCGCAGCCGACCTGAGACCAGTAGGTGTGAGCATTCTCGACAGAAGCGACGGCAGCGCCCTGCTGAGGACCGACTACGATAAACATGTTAGTCAAAGACATTTTGAGACGTGTAGCACCGTAACGGTGAGGCTGGGTCTGGGTCTGGTTCAACTTACTGTGCGGCCAGCCGGTCTCGGTGATGTACACAGGCTTTCCTCCTGCAACACTTTCGGTGTTACCCACGGCAGTCCAGAAGTTGTCGGCGGCCTGCTCGATGGCGTTGGGCTTGGTCGACTCGAAGTAGGGGAAGGAGTTGTGGCCGAGCCAGTCAACAGAGGCGGCGACACCGGCGTTCTCGCCTCTCACCCACGCGGTCCAGGTGTCGACGTGGCCGATGGGCTTGCCTTCGAGCGCGGTGCCGCGGATCCAGTCCCTCAACCAGCCAATGTATCCCTCAATCTCGGCGCCGGTGGCTCCGACGCCGGCGTTGGCGGCAACGCCATCGGGGCTGCAGCGGTAGAGATCCTCAGACCCGACGCTGATGCCGACGACGCGATCGGTGAAGGCGGTGCCGTACTGCTCGGCGGCGCGCAGCAGAGAGTTGAGCTCGTTCTCGTAGATGCCGCGGCCGGCACTGGCCCACAGGCCCACCAAGATCTGAGTATCGGTGTCGATCGCGGCCTGGTAAGCCGAGATCGGGTCGTTTACCGTGCCGCACTGGATCGATGTGTAGAGGCGGGCAGATGCGAAGCCCGATGTTCCGGCCAGGCTCTTCGCGGTGTTGAAGTAGCTCACGAAGTCATCGTAGCCTCTGCAAGAGCCGTCTTCGTTGGTGGCTCCGTAGTTGAAGCCCTGCTGGGTCTGGGCCAAGACGGTGGTAGCCAAGGTGGCCGCAACAGCTGCTCTCAGATACATATTGAAGATATTAAACTAAAGATAATAATTGAGAATTAGGGATGGATGAGGGCTTCTGGAAGTCTGGTCGAAGCTGGGCATCTCAGGGTCCTTATTTGTTTACGTTGGGCCATCTTTAAGGTATTTAAAGTGCGCCACATGTTCGGTAGCATGTACAACAAAAATAGCTACCGACAGACACGAGAGAATTTTTGTGCATGACGTCGCTCGCGTGCCTTCGTGGAGCTCGTATTCTTGCCAGCCAAGACGCATCTCACTGCCGTCACCGACTGGTTTTCCATTGGGGTAAACATGGTGAAAGGTGAAAAAAGAATGGTATTGGACCTGGCAGTCAGCTAGTAGTGATCGGCAGACTCAGCCTACAATCTCCACTTGCACCGTCAGTCTAGGCCCCTCCTAACTCGTCATTCCCGTCCAGCTCATCGTCAATGGGGCAGTCTTGGCGATAATGTGCGCTGATTGAGCCCCATCAGTCCGCTGTCGGCTGGGTTGTGTTGTTCGGTCCCCCCTAGAGCACGATCCCCAGCTTGTGTGGTCTCAGACTCTCAGCCCCTCGCAGTCCCTGAGTATTGCTTCCTTTTGGTATTCTAGAGAGATTAACGATAGCCGGGGAAACGTTCCGCCAATTTGGCATCCCCTTTCCGCGTGATTACTCCCGCTGTTTTGGTGTGTTCTAGACCTGAAAGTTGGTCTCGGTAACTGGAACCCCAGCAGCGCATCAACTGAAAAATGGCGGTGGAGTGTCTCTGATTCAACACAATGTCTCCTGTTTTCACGTCGTGTTCCATGCAGAATCCCGAAGGATCTTATGCAAAATGGCTTACGACTCCGTGCGATGAATCATGTTTTGTACAACATATAGTCACTTGTATGCATCGCAGCACAAGAATAACACATGTATCTTGACTGCGAGGAAAGTTCAAGGTGCCATCCTGATGCCATGCAGGGACGACAGCACGAAGCGGGTCGGTACCTGAATTCCAGGCCCATAACCCCGGGTTCACGGCTTACTGCGGCGTACTTGTGTACCAATTCTTTTGGTGACATGAAATCCGCAGGAACACACACATGATCATTTGATTCATTTACCCAATCTCCAGAACAGTTCCATGACTGTTATGAAGATTTAGGCTCTGCATGACCGTGTGTACGTCTGGCTGTACTGCACTGGGGCCCCCTGAGTGAGCCTAAATCTGCCGCCTGGGCCCCGGCTTGGCCAAGATGCCGTCCGAAGGTTCCGGTTAGGGTCCAAGAAGCTGGGGCAACAGGATGACCGGTGAACGGGCCGAATGAGACAACACTGGCCGCATTCGGTGCTGATCTTTAACTGAAGTAGATAATCAGGGGATCGAACAATTTCTCTGCATGTGGTCGAGTTCGCCTCATCAGTTGCCAGAGAGAACGCTGAGCGTCCTTCCGGCGCTTATGGATGTCTGTATTACTACACATTAACTATGTCACCCTCATCGTCACTTGTGTATTTGTACGTGACTGCGAAAATGACCCTGTTGTTACATTTGTCCTGGTCTCATTTCATCGTCTTACTCCATCTCCCAGAGACAAGGGATCGGGCATCCCGATGCCCTTCCATCCTCACTCTCATCAGCTTGCGCAGGACGGACGATCCATAGCATGTAGCGATCACGGCTAGAACTGCCGAGGTTCCGCATACGCCCGGAAATGCCCAGTTGTAGTCTACAATATAGTTAGATATATTCATGCCGTAGAAGGCAGAAAAGAAGGAGCCGGAAGCAAGGCCAAGCGTCCCCATGCGGTATTTGAGGTCGAGTAACATCAACGAGTTGCGGTTGGCATCGAGAATGGCGCTGGCACTAGAGGCAGGCCAAGACGGAAGAAACAGTCAGATGGGGTTCTAAAATCTGAAGCAATGGTGTGTGACACAAACCTCTCTTGGGTGTTCCGAATGCTGGACACCAGACTCTGCGCCTCCTGCACGATCTCGTTGAGAGCGTTGTAATACGACCCCAGCAATGACTCTGCCGCCGTGAGGTCGTCGTCCACAGTCTTTGCCAGGGCATTCGGGTCTGCCTTCTCTGTCAGATACAGAGCGGCAAGACTGTCGTCCCAATCGAGGACATCTTCGACAGCGCCGAGGACCAGCTCCGCTTGCGCCGCAATCCAGGTTGCCCTGCCGGACAGGCCGAACAGATTCAGCAACACGCGGCGATCCACATCATCTTCGAGAGATGCGAGAACACGATCAGCCGGGTGTCGCACAGCCGCAAGCTCTCCCTCGAGCTCCGTTACAACAGAGCTCAAGACAGCCTCTATGGCAAGGAACTCGAAGGTGGCTTGCGGCTGCGCGTATGTCTTGTCCTCCTTGCGCTCGCACGCTACCTCGGCCAACGCTGCATTCCTCTGTTTTATTGCTTCGCCGATGTCGCGCAGAAACGCTTCGCGCGAGGTAGGACTCGTCGCATCGTCAAAAATAAGGGCTCGATCGCGCTGCACTAACACCTTCAGGTGGAGCAGGTGGATGAGAACGGTCGAAGGCCGGATGCCAATGTGGGAGAGTGTCGAAAGCTCAATCTTGCGAATGTCCCGCGGGACGAGACCGTAGCGTGTGGTGAGCTCGGTTTTCTTCGCCGAGATATATCGCACTGTCACGTCGCCATTTTCGTCCACCTCGGTGCACCGAAGGCGCTTCGGCTGACACGGGATTGCACTCGGGGTGCTGGCGGTCGGGGGAGCAGAAGCTTTAGTGGTGATCGATCGAACGGTCAATTGATGTGCTGCGAAGCAGATGCGGTAGGAATGTCGAATTAGGCGCATGGCCATCGAGGCAGGGCTCGACAGGTGTGTTGTAGATAACGCAGCTGGGATAGCTCTTGCGTCCGAGCATGGATCAAAATTATTTGATGATTATTTGCAAGCCACATTCTGCCGCCACAGTTTTCAGCCACTCAATGTGCATAAATGGTGGATGCTTTTGTCTGATGCAATGTAGTGACTCAAAGACCGGCAAATCGTTGTAACCAGAATATACAATACTTCAGTCGAGGAATAACATCGGACCACTTTTATTCTCTAGGCACCCTTTCCAACAGTTCCGGCGAGATATTTATCTCTTCCAGATGAATGAAGCTGGAAAGTAAAAGACGGACAACCAAATAAGATACGTTTCACAGCAGTAATGGACGATGCCGATTGTCAGTCTGCCGGATTCTCGGATCCGGTCCGGCGTTCAAGCGACCCCTTTCCCCTGTTCGATCTACCACTCGAATTGCGGGAACAAATATACTGCTATCTGGTCTACTACGGCGGAACCGTGAGCCTTTCGAGACGACCCTGGGGGATTTTGGTTTACACAACAGAGGCTCGGTTCAAACCTGACACTGTCATCTTGAGAGTGAACAAGCAAACATACTCCGAGGCCATGCCGTTGCTCTACAGAAGCTGCATCTTCGACCTGGGATCAGATACAAACGAACAAACTGTCAATGAGTTCTTCGGCAGGTTCTCTAAACAAACGAGAAGAAACATCCTCCGCGTAACCATGTTTCCTCGGCGCTTCTTTGCAACCGTTCCACGCATCCCCTGGGAGCCGGCGTGTCTGGCTGTTGCTGCGCTGTTGCCTGCCCTTCAGGAGGTCACCGTCGTACTCAATCCCAATGACTACCCGTTTCTCTTGGGCGAAGATGGAGCGGCGGATTGGATTATGGGACCGCTCTCCAATATCCGTGGGGCGCAGAAAATATTGCAAGTGGTTGAGACAAGTCCGAACAGCAAGCGAGTTGTCGCACGATGGAACGAGTTGGCGAAAGCTGCGGACTCGGCACGGCGTCAGCGAGAAAGAGCTGAGCGACGCAAACTACCTGCCTACTAGTAGTTTCCTGGAGGTGCGCCGGCGGCTGAGTCTGGACAGTGAAGTTGATATTGACCGATCGTTTGTGAAAAGGCAAAGAGTGCCCGTATCTCGTGCTATGACATCAGTAGTGCGACGTGGATATTCCTCTGCAAGACCATTAAAGGTTTCATCTATCTAATCGAACGGTGTACAATAGTAGCCTCTACACCACTACGCCACTCTCTGCGTACCGGATAACGTATCCATAAATAGACTATATACCACTCTTTACGAACGACAGAGCAGCTTAAGCTAAGAAAATTGTTTCTGGAGATGACTGCCCAAGAGCGGA
This sequence comes from Colletotrichum sp. COLG31, assembly GCA_009800995.1. Taxonomy (NCBI): domain Eukaryota; kingdom Fungi; phylum Ascomycota; class Sordariomycetes; order Glomerellales; family Glomerellaceae; genus Colletotrichum; species Colletotrichum sp. COLG31. Next base: position 1,080,370 of record VNWS01000002.1, read on the forward strand.
CTCCCACGCGTCAGCATGGATCTGCCCAACAGCAACCCGTTCCACCCACATACCCTTCCTTTCGACCAACATAATGTTTAGGGCCCACCATCTTCGGTACTTATACGCCGTCGTATCGAATATTTCTTCGTAGTACTCTTTGGCAGACGGGTACTCCGGAGGCAAGTCGGTGCTCGGCGTAGCGTCAATGTTAGCTTGCAGGACCTCGTCTTGATCGCTGCGCGACAGCAAAATTATTTCCCATTTCTCTTGGTCATGATATTTCGAGAAATTGATGCCACGAAGTGTTCCGCAGTGTCGTCCATTGCTGTCATACACCCAGCCTGCGCGGGTCAAATTTCCCCGAAAGTAACGACTGCAAGCCGGGTCGAAGTTCGGGAGTTTAATCTCAAAAGGTTTGGCAACGATGCCATGTGCTTTGAACATGAGAGTGTTTGGCGGGACATCAATCTCCAGATGATCAGAATCCGGCATATTTGGCTGCTTCTCAGACGGTGATGACGCAAGGATTTGGCCGTTGGGGCTTCCTGGTTCGCCAATCTTCTTAAACCCGGTTCTCTCGCTGATCCAGTAACCTCCAACCTCAGACTTTGTAGTCACTGCTTTCCCTATGAAATTGTCTTGTCTCCAGGGATCCCAGAACACATACCCGTCCCACGCCGTCCAACACCAGGTAGGCGACCGGCAGAGCTGGACATCCGGGTCATGCTTCGCTCTTTCTCTTGGTCGAAGCACACCGCCGAAAGGCATCCCCCAGAAAAGGAAAGACTCGAAGTTACTTTCCGGGATAGCACTGACAAACGACCAGCCATACATCTCTCCCATTTTCGAAAGCATCCCGGCAAAAGCGCTCAGCGAATCGGAATGATAAGAGAGATTTCTGTTTGAAAATTCTTTGACAAGACTCTCATAAAAGTCTCTCCGAGACATGTCGACAGAGCGTGAAAGAAGACTGGTGGAGCTGTTGTCCCAAAGTCTCACGTTTCGGTGGGAGTACGCAGTGCCGCTTTCCGAAGCCCGACGAGAAGAGCAAACCCAGTACACTTGGTAATCGGTGAGGTAGATCCGGTTCCTGGAAAAGACAGCTTCTTGGAAAGTCCAAGCTCTCGTCTTCCACTTCGAGTTCCACATGAGTGGCAAGAGAGCGGGAGACTTGGCTTCCAGCAGTCGAGCGCCAATCTTGATTGCGGTGTTTGGTTTCTCACGAGGATAAGAGACGCCCGGCAGACCTTTGTTGGCATCCTTTCCTGTTGTAGCGATGATTGTTGCCACGGCTGATTGGTATATCAGGTGCATTCGAGGGATGTATCGTTCTTTGAACGCGTCATCATCTTGTACAATGCACAAGGAGTCTACCCAAAGATAGCGTTGCTTGATTTTGGCGGTGAATACAATGGCGTCCTGGATGACTTGTGGTATTTCTCCCATAAAGCCGTTCAAAGAGCCAGGAAGTTGTAGACTGTGAAAATTGGCCTTCTGGCTCCGAAATGCTATGAGGCTTCCCCAGACGTAGCTGAGGGCAACGTAGCGACAATTCCAGGGCTGATGGACGAGGCACATATCTTGGACATCAACCAGCCAGATGCCTGTGTTTCCCTCGAAATATGGGCTTATCCCCACGTTGCACTTGTCATGTAATCGACACTCCTCAACCCAGGAGCTGATCAGATCGTAGCTCAACTCTCTAGTCGTCAAGTTCTGGGTGCTGTCGTTGGTCCCGTCTTGCAAAGGCAGGCCGATGAATCCTAGTAATTTGTAGCTTCCAAAGATTCCCCCTGGCATAGACTCAGATGTGATATCGCAGTAGACTTTGATCAATGACGAAGATGATGCAGCCTTTTGCTCGTCAACGAGTAGATAACACATTTGATTGGGATACTCTCCTGGTTGCCAGTGTGGGTCTAGGTGAACATAGAATGCTTGAACAACTAGTTGGCAGAATGAGCAATCCTCGCTTTTGGCAACAATGTCGTAAAAAAGGCCGAGCTCCAATTCTATAGCCTTAGGTATGATGTCGAAAAAGGCGTCCAGGGGAAGGGTGCTGCAACGACTGCAGAGGTGGCTTGGCTGATCCTGGAGATCCGGCATGGTTGCGTGGAGCATGAGTGCTCCCTCCAAAGGGGACCCTGGCGATGACTGTTTACCTCCGTTTGGAGACGCCGGTGGTGAGACCGAGTCATCCAGATGAAAACATGCAGCAGTACAGCTGGATAAGGTCGAGGAGCGTGATGTGTTGTGTGAGGGGGATCAGCAATAATGCAGGCTACTCAACGTGGGACCAGCGCCGTATCCAATGGTCTTGCTGCCTGCTGATTGCGGGTACCGCATCTTGCATACCTACCCTCACTAAGTGCTTCTGCGGTCGTCTACGGGTTAGGTGTGGGGCGAGAAGCACAGGCGCAAAAGCTCTAAAAGATTGAAAGTACGGTGAATTCGTATTCACAAACTGGATGTATCAATATGTGCAGTTAAACTTTTACCATTCTTGATGAATTATTGGACAGTCTAAGTACATTTTGCCAGGAATACCGTCCTCAGAATCGTTTCCACGCAAGCTGGTTCTCGTACATGAACACAAGCGGCCTCTGCGGCGCACCCTCCAGCAGGCTCACGGCCTTTCCCTCTAGCCCTATTTCTATCCGCCTGGCCTGTCTAGCTTATGCCTTGCCTTTCCATTGTTTGAGCCTCCGGATGTCGAGGTCTGGACTGGGGCTTGGAAGAAAAAATATGACGGCAACAGTACGATCAAGAGCTTCAATCCTCGCCCATCTTATCATCCTCTTCGTCGATGTTGCGGAAAGCGTGTTCGTGGGCAATCAGGCTCAGGGCGCAGTAGTTGGGCTGGATCTTCTTCTTCTTCTTCTTCTGGTCCTCATCGCTCTTGACAAAGCTCCTGGCCTCATTTCCAATCGAGATGATGAATGACTCCAACACGTTGCGGGTGATGTATGTGCCAGGTGTACCCCAATAGCGAGTGCCCACACGAATCTCCTTGGTGATGGCATTGGCCACGCCGGGGCTTTGTGTCTTCGTCCGCCAGCCAGCGACAGTGACGGAAACTAGGAACACCCACCAGATGTATCGAGGACGAGGACGAAAGTTGGTCAGGAACTTGAGCCTACGTCCATGAAGCTCAAGAAGAGTGTGAATACCTTGACTGAAGCTGAGTGTCTTCTCTTCAGTGAGGGTCGGATGGGAAGGATCGATGATGATAATTTTTTACTCCTTCACTTCCAATTTCTCCCACGCGCGCAGGCGTTGCTTGAGCTCCTCGGTGTCTTTCAAGGGAAAATCGAGATCAGCAGGCTCCAGATCAATATCCGGCACGATAGCCAGCACGCCGTCATCCAGGGCTTGTTCAATGTCTTTATGAAGGAAGAGACCGTTCTGCGCTTTGAACAGCTCCTTGAGGGTACCCGCGCCGAAAATTGTGTCCATCGAGTCCCTGAAACGATGTGGAAAGAGATGTACAGTATGAAATATCTCGCTCCGATTCCATTCCGCGAGTACAGGATCCCAGCAGCAATTTTTGTAGGGACGATCAGGACAGTACTTCTTCAGCATGTGATCTGTGAATGCGAGCTGGTCCTTATTATCACGTTTGCTGACCGCGATGTTGATCTCCATGGACTGCTTATGGGCGAGGTACTTGGTGGACCACCTGTGGTTATTGTCTTTTGCTAGCCAGTCCTCGAGAGTCTTGACTTCACCTTTGTCCTTGGCCTCAAGGAAGTTGACGTGTGCCTCCAATGCGACCTCATACATGTGCATTTGCTCGATGTCAGCGCTGTCGGACCAGAAGCGGGAACCGGACGACTTCAAGGGCTGGACCTTGACTCGCTTCTCCTTTAACTTATACGTGAGAAGCTGGCGCTGGTAGTCGAGTTCCTTCTGCGTCCCGTTGTTGAGGATGTGAAGTCTGTCGGACCAAGGGACACTGGGCGCAGGGCCCTTGCCCTTGAATGCTTCTGCCATGGCGCCGGAAAAGGAAGAAAGCGATGCTGGACGAAGACAGCAAAAAGAATGTCTACCGACGGCGAAGGAGGACAGAGACGACGGACGAAAACGGCGATAATGGTTGCCGTTTGAGAATGGAAGAGTGCTGTAATCTAGTGAATGGGTAAGGCGTCAGGCGAAGGTGAAAAGTCTGCGGCCAATCTTAAGTCTGGAAAGCAGGCAGGTACGTGGTGAGCGGACGAAATCACCCAAGGAACCTACCTTCCTTCCTTGATAGAGTTTATTTGACACGTCTCCGATACACCTGAGAGGCAATTCTCATGGCTCTTTGAGTTCACAGACGCTCTTTGAAAGGCTTTCAGCTGGATCTTCACCCTGAGACATAGCTAGGAGAAAGCCTGTTCTTCCTGAGAGCTGCTGCGACCTTCCGCGCCTTCTTTGTTCGCCGCATGGTGATCGCGTTGGTCAAAACCATGGTCGATGTCTCGCGGCTGAAAATGCGAGACAGAAGCCAAGTGCCGTCGCTGGAATCTTCTTGAGCCAAAGGCCAATGAAATATATTAAACAGACGCCAAAATTCTGGTATTGCCATATTAATGCAAGCTCCAGGTATTCCGGACGTTTGATTAAAAGACCTTGATGTGCCTCGGCGGTGCTGGAAGAGTGGGATACTGATGCGAATAACCATTTTGTCCTCGTGTTTTGGGGGGGCTATGTATTCTGGGCAGGGCTTAGAATCTGTCGAGATCTAGCCATATTGGTAATTTCAACAACCTTTCGCGTTATCCCAGCCACCCATGATCCAGGTTTTACACTTGTCCAGCAATTTTGGGGTGCGTATGACTACTTAAAGCCCAGTGAGGTACCCAACTCGGGCAACCCTTGCCGCCCCTCGTTTTCTCGCGACCACAAGATACCTTTCTTCCATCAAATAACGGCCTGGCCAATAGCCTCGGCCAAATCAAGCACCTCGGGCTGGGGTTTCGTCGCGCCAGATTGAACAGTCGAAATCCACTCGTCCACGGCCTTAATAAGGCTCGTCGCCTTCCTCGTGTAAGTGCCTTCCGCGCTTCCAGACGTTCCCCCGTCGTCTTTGATATCCATGCGAAGGTAGGCGAGTCTTGCCTGAACCAGCGCCTCCAGCATCACGTCGCAAGTCGAGGCATGAATCGGGTTCTTCCTAATGTTCTTCTGCAAGGTTCCGCCGCCGACGACTCTGGTAACCAAGGTCTTCGAGAGCTTGACGAAGAAGTCCTTGCGCCGTCCGTCGAGATTTTGACTATGTCTGCTGTAGCTGTACTTGAGGTTATTGGCCTCGCTCATCAGAGTGCGAGCAAATTTCGCGAGGCTGACTCGGTCGCTCTGCAAGCCATCCAAGCCGAGGCTGCGGCAGAGGTTGTCGGAAACACCTGCTTGAAGGGGTCTGGCGTTCTCGAAAGAGAAGCCGGCGCTGAAAGCGTCTTTGAACGTCTGGCTCAGATGGGCGAGCGCCTTCTCCAGCTTTTCGTGTGCGTTCATTTCGGGGCGAGGAGTGCGGATGGCGGCGGCGCCTGGCATCGGTCAGCATATCGAAAATCGAGCAGAAGTGACGATCCACTGGCTTTGCTTGAGGTGAACATACCGATTCTTTTCTCGCGGTTCTGAATCATCTTCGCAAGGCCACGACGTCCCCTCGCTTTGCGCACCGCGCGTTCCGAGATGGGTTCGGTGCTCTGGATGGCATGGCCGACGGCAGGAAGAGCTGGGGAGGGTGCAGAGGTTGGATTCTCGCGATCGATTTCCATCTCGTTGAAGGAGGATGTCATCTCGGCGATAGGCTTTGGGTCTGCCATTTTAGAGACTTGCCAAGGGAAGCGTGCTAGCAAATGTTGTTGGAGGTGAGAGCAATTTTCGAGGTTGCGGGAGGATTGGAATGCCCAAGTTAGTGTGGTGTAGTCAGCGCCTGAAGAGTTTTCCTGGGAGCAAGTTTTTGATGTATTAGGTGATTTTATGAATACTATGAATAGCCGATGTCGAATCGGGGTGAGTCAAGGCTTTGTGAAGCAAGGTGAATAGCGTCTGGCTGAGCCATGATGTTTGTGGGGAGTGTGGATCTGGACGACTACGGCCTTAGCAAAGGAAGATTAGTTGTAAAGTCCAGAAAGTTCACAACTATGTTGGGACAGGAATTTTAGCATACAGCTCTACTCCAGGAATGGAAAGACAGAAGATATGATATGCATCATCCTATGCTATGGATTTCAAGTCTCTACATGTCCCTTTCACATCCAGTAACATGCAATGGATGTTTTGTTTTCATGAGACACAAGGAATGTGTTTTTTGCTACGCTACGCTGTGGATCCTACCGTCGCTTTCGCACAATCGCTAAGTCCCTCCAAAAATATCATGTCAATATCTCAAACCGATTCGTGTTCTTGGTCGTCCCCAGGTTGCTGCCTAATAAGGAAATTCATTGGATAGGCACGCTCGATTGCGACGATTGCGACACCGAGGTCGTCGCGTTCATCCCTCTCTCGCTCGGGACACCCCATAGCAAGGAAGAACCCGTTTCCAACCTTCTCATCTAACAGCCCTACTGCGCTTTTCCCCCAGTAACACACGGCCTTAATCACCTGTTTCTTGGTGTTCGCAGCGTGAGTTGTGTGCTCATAGTTTTGCAGGCATCGCCATGACGCAACCAAGGCCGCAGACAGGAATGACCACCAGACAAAAGAAGTTCGGGGTCGCCCGGACGTCATGAACCTTAGCTTGTGGCTGTGAAGCGAACCAAGTTCGCGTTCAGCAACCCCATATTTCGTTGTGATCTTACACGTGTCCTGGGCCAGCGGGTGCGCTACATTAATGACAATCAACTGATAGTCCTGGACGTTCTGGTCAAGCCAGTCGTTGAAGCGCTTTTCAAAGAGTTCGGTCTGAGTTTGGTCGATGTCTGACGGGGGTTCCATGCCGAGGTCAGGGACGATCGCCAGAACGCCCTCTTTAATCGCCCTTGAGACGGAAGGAGGGAGGAAGAGTCCGTTGTCGGCCATGTTTACATGGTTGGATGGGCAGTCGAATATCCTAAGCATATTATCTCTGGACCTGTAAGGGAACAGAAGGGTGGAATCGTGGTAGCTCAGATCCGCGTTCGTTCCACCGAGCACAGGATCCCAAACAGAGTTATTCTCCAGACCGGAACAGTACAGCTCGGCCATAGTCAGACGCATTCGTTGATGGTCAACCCGAATACCATCGTCTAAGTACTCTCTCCCAAAGTTCGAATAGTTGAATTGTAGTTTCGCTTGTAGAATGGCCGAGGGAGCGGAGGTGTCTGAAAATGCACAGCGTCTGGCGATGCGCTCAAGCTCCACGAGCGCCAGAAACCTGGTTGGATAATACTTGTGGGGTTTCAGGTCCGTCGCCCAGTCCTCAAAGTTAACGATTTGATGGTAGGCTTCACTTGCCGCAGCTTCCAAGGCATCAACATGGGCCACGAATACGGTGACTCTCTGCAGCAATTCTAAGCGTTGTGTGTACAGGATCCAGAAGTCTGGCCCCTGGTTGGGACCGAGGGAAGATTTCATGGCGTCCGTGTTTGCCTCCACGGCTTTCGTGTATTCTTCAACTTGATGGACTAATCTTTGCAGAGTCCATGAGCTGTATTCATCGGCGTTCGTCCAAGGGACCGTACGTCTGACAGCTGCAGCCTCTGAGAAGAGTGGGCGACCCATTGTGATCGAAATCGGTGAGACGTATTGGGCAGAGAGGTATGAGATAGAGAAATATTAGACGGTGAAGTATCGGACAAAGAAGTATTAGACAGGGGAGAGGATGGGAGAGGATGAGAAACTGACACGATGAATTCAGTCGTGGGTGTCCATTGAATATATCCTATACGATTATGACTGACCTTCAGTTTTCTATTTTGATGGTTCCTTAGACGGCTGCCAAGGCAGTCAGGGCTTCCATGATACCTTTTGGACCATTCGCTCAGCGAACTTCGGTGTCGCAGGGATTTTCTAAACGACGATTGGAGTTGTTGACCTTAAGGGCATGGAAAGTGCATGCAAAGCTGTGAAAGTAGCTCCACAGATCATTACCGGGTTTTAATTCGAACCATGATCCGTAGTGGTGTTGGAAACCCTCCTCCTTTATGTCTCCAACTCGCAAGGGTTCCCACTCCAAGTTGCGCTGTCGGGAGGATATGAAATGCAATAATACAACACGCTACATTGAACATCTCCAGTCTGGTCTGTGTCGATCAATGTAAATTTTGCAACAAATCATCGCAATTCATCTAGTGAAACTTCTTGGTACTTTGCACTACTCTACTGTCTTCCACAATTTGCGCCGTTGCAGCGTTAAAATCTTTCGATTGGCCGATGTTATTCTTCGACCTATCTTGATACCACAATTGGACGCAAACTAAACTTCCATCACATAATCTGTCTGGTAGAACTTCGAGCATGAGTCAAAAGAGTAATCGAGCAGACCCAAGAGGTGTTGAAATGCGGTAACGACTGCTTGTTCAGAGTGATCGAAATGCAAAAGCTCAACGAATGTGACACGCCGTGCTCCTCCCTCCATCCTGCGCGTCGCATTTCCCAGATAGTGCCGAATGCACTGCTACTCCTTCCCGAATGACAGTCTTAATTCCGTGTCATTCCAAAGACCTTACCCCACGATTTGGAGAATCAGCTAATGGCTGACTGATTATCTTAATAAGGTCTCAGAACAAGTATCGGTGCCTTCAAGCTAGAGAAGCTACTTGTAGTTGCACTTGGTAGTCCGCTTGTAGCTGTCCCATGTGCACTTACTGCCATTCCGAGGGCACTAGAGAACAAGGTCAAAACGTTAGGGCGATTCAACTTGAAGACCTGCGTACTACAAGGAGTCGAAACTCACCCTCTGGTTGGCAAACCTTGGGCACCGCACAATGGTGGTCTTGCCCTTTTGCCCCTTGAATTTGCACGTGTCCTCCTTATAGTTTCTGCCTCTGCTGCATTTCTGCGAAGAAGACAAAATTGAATCAGCATCAAGTCATACCGGGATGAAGGATTGTGTAGGATGGGAACGTCTGCTAACCCCAGTGTACGTTATGAACGTGTTCATGTCCTCTCCGCCGGAGACTCCGACGTCTATGCCGCTGCCATCAACATCAACGGGATTCGCCGCCGCGCCGATGGCAGCGAAGAGGAAGAGCGCAACTTTAGCAATCTGCATGGTGAACGGTGTCGGATGAGGATATTGCAAAGACAGATGGGATGGATAATTAATATGGGTAAAAGTGTCTCCAAAGCGTCTGAGAAAGCGATGGTGTCGACAAATTTCAACATCAGATAGTCGTTTAGCCTCCTTTTATAGGAGTTCCGCGATCTTTGAATCCAGTGGCCAGCAAGTCACTAGCCTCTGTGCCCAGCGTTGCAACAGTAATATCCTCTCTTCCCCGTTGTTGCCTTTGACTTGCACGCGATGATATACATCGTTGTTAGCTTCATCCGCAGTTAACTGTGATCATCTGCATAATGATAGACAAGATGATAGTGATAATCATTGAGCCACTGCCATGTATTAGACACGGTAAAGGTAGCACTGGATCAGCCCGTAGCCCGTGTCATGTGTTGGACCATGCTGACATTTGGTGTTAGCATAAGCAGCGGCGTTGGACATGATAAGACTCGCGTAACAGATTATCGTGTATCGACACCTTATGAACTTTAGTCTCGAGAAAATTCACAGTCTCGTCGCTGGATGTGATCTTCTTGGGCGTCGTTATCCACTCATGAGTTCACAATGACTGCAGTGTCGCCTGGTCCTATGTCACAAGTTTCGTGACGCTTCCACGTCCACAACAGCATTCCTATGTCCAACCTGGGCATCACAATAGAAGGCCATCCCACCGCAGCTCAAGATTGATTTGTTCTGTTGCCGAAGAGGAAGTATTCGTGTCGCCTCTACCTTGAAAACTTCGTGATTTTGTTGTGTCATAGAAAAGTCTACAGCGCATCGAATCTAATTACTCCGATAAGCCGCTACTTGAGCTTACGCATATCATGTATCTATCTGCCAGCAAATTTGTGAGTCTCGAATGCATATTTCGGATCCAACAGTGTAGGTTTCTTGGACTGGGCTGGCCCTCACCTGCTTGCTCGGTGACACTCGGTCATCTCGGTGAACAAACGCCGATCAGGACCCACACTAGCACAGTCGCAGCACCGAAGTCCAAGCTTCCTTCCACGGCTCCCAATCCCGTTTTCTGCGAAGCTCAACATCACACCCTCCCTTGCACACCTCAATCTACCGCTCCTAAATTCAACGCAATGCTCGCCTCCCGCACCCTTGCCCGGGCGCGCCCATCCCTCCTCCGACCCCTCCGCACCCCACCACGCACCATCACAACCCCCCACCGCAACACCTCAACCTCGTCAACCTCCCGCGCCGCCGAACGCCTCCTCGACCGCGTCCCCTCGCGCTTCCAGCGCTACACCACCGGCCTCCGCAAAGCGCCCCTCTCCCACATCGTGGCCTTCCTCATCCTCCACGAGATCACCGCAATCGTCCCGCTGCTCGGCCTCTTCGGCCTCTTCCACTACACGGACACACTCCCGCTGGAGTACGTCACGGGGCACTGGGCCGACTACGTGCGCGACGGCGTCGGCAAGGCGGAGCGCTACTTCAGTCGCAAGGGCTGGTTCGGGTTCGGGGCGGAGGATCGGGGCACGATGACGGGGGCGCTGGACGCGAGCGCGGGGCGGCTCGAGACGCGCGAGGTGGAGAGGAGGTGGGCGAAGGAGGAGGGGGCGGTCACGGGGAGCTTCGAGTACAGGACCACGCGGCCGACGGAGGAGAGCGCGAGGAGCACGCAGGATGTGCTGCAGAAGTGGAAGGAGGATGGGAAGTACAAGGTTGTGGTGGAGGTTGCGATTGCGTGGGGCATCACGAAGGCGCTTCTGCCGGCGAGGATACTGGTTAGTGTGTGGGCGACACCGTGGTTCGCTGGTGTGATGGGCAGGGCGAGAGGGTTATTTAGGTCCAGCAAGTAGAAACAAAATATCACGATCAATCAAGAAATCGAGAGCATTATGTTGGGTGTGGCTTTTTGTTGCCTTTTTGTTTATATTTTTGACCTTTGAAGACTTTTCTGTATCAACCTATCGACGTGACGGCATGTGTCCTACGCATCCTCCGTGTAGGAGAGCGTTTGGGACATCTAGAGCTTGTTCGGAGGTAGATGAGAAATCTAAGGCTTCTCGTAGATCCAGTCGAACTGGGCAGTCTTCCACTGAACGGCCTCGCCGTCCTTGAACCAGAGGGCAATCTCCTTCTTGGCGTTCTCGACGGAGTCGGAGCCGTGGCAGACGTTGCGGCCGACATCAATGGCGAAGTCGCCACGGATGGTGCCGGGGGCAGAGGCAAGGGGGTTGGTGGCACCGAGGATGGCTGGAGGAGAGAGCGATTAGCAGGAGGTTGCAGGAGCAGGAGAGTGATGCAGGACTTACTGCGGCCGGTCTTGACGGCGTCACGGCCCTCCCAGATCATGGCGCAGATGGGGCCAGAGAGCATGTAGTTGATCAGACCGGGGAAGAAGGGCTTCTCCTTGAGGTCAGCGTCTAATGGCGGTTAGCTATGTGTGGTGACGGCGGAAAGCGGCAGGTACGAACAGTGAGCCTCGAGGTGCTCCTTGCCGGGAGTGACAAGCTTGATGGCGACAAGCTTGAAGCTGTAGGAAGCGAGTCAGAATTGGTTGCCACGTATGAGGTTGTAGGGCGTTGATGGGCTGACTTACCCACGGCTCTCGAAGCGAGAGACGATGGGGCCGATGAGGCCGCGCTGATGGACAGTTAGCTTTCTGCCGCGATCAATTGGCAGCGTGCCGGGGTGGTAAAGCGTACCTGAACGCCGTCAGGCTTGATGGCAATGAAGCTATCTCGAGGTCAGCTCAAATTCTTCAAGTTTGGTTGTGTGCCCCTCTTTGTCCGCCCGAAACATCCCACGATGGCGGGGTAATTTTCAGGGTAGCGGCAGGGCTTCGAGACAAAGACAGGCAGCATCGCAGTGCAGCTGGCCGTCGGGAAGGCNAAAAAAAAAAAAAAAGCACTTACGTCTGCTCGGTAGACATCTTGGGCGAGTGATCAACGACGACTTCGGGTATAGAAGAGGGTTGTTGTTGGTAGATTGTGGTTGTGACAACGGAGGGGACGACGGGAGAAGAAAGGTCTGCTGCTGACCGCTGGTTTTGTTGGCTGGGGGAAAAAATTATGTACAAGCCGAAGAGGGCAGCGAGAATTATGAAAGTTGGTGGGGGCAGCTGTTCGATGCTCCTACGGATGTCTGCCCACTCAGGGAAGGGACTGCCGCCAGTTGTGCGTGCATTACCGCCGCCGGGGTGTGCATCTGGGCCTGCATTGTTGTGCTGTTGCTTCTTGTGCTTCGAGGCGGGGTCTTCGTCCTGCGGCATGTGGTGGGGTCCGGGTTGGGCCATGGCGGCTGCGTGGCTGCGATTGGTGCTTGACGCGCTAAGCTAGCTGAGGCGCACAGTGAATCAAGCTTGTGACACGGCAGCGGTGCACTGTTGCTGGGCACTGTGGCAGACCGCCTAAATTTGGACAGCTCAGCAAAGCAACCTTCCAGAGCTGTGGGTGGAGGGCGTGGAGGAGCCATTGGAGGAACATACCGGAGGGATGGCGAGGATGGAGATGATTCGAATCAAGAGCGGGAGTTCTCGTTAGAGGAATGCTTGGATGTTCGAATTGACAAGCAATTGATGGCGTCTACGCCGGACCGGAGAGTTGTTTTCTGTTTGTTTACCTCGCTTTACCCTCCCGGCCGACTGATAGGTGATGCGACCTGATGCAAGGCACCCGACACCGAGACAGTGCGCTGAGTTCCAAGCTCAGGCACACACGGTGCTTAGTCACTCTTAGCTGCATCAGCCGTCTATCTCGATATCTGGAGACCCCTCACCGCCTGACTAGCATATCAAGCCGTATCCAATTGAACACATGAACAACACCAAAATCGACAGATATTAGATCCATCGTGAAACAGATGCGACGATTGTCCCGTTGAAAAACACACGTGTCAGGCGCATTGAACCCTGATGGACTGCAGTATCTCCCCGTCCTCGACACCCATGGCGGGGTAGGTGACATCAGAAAGAAATATGCAACAAAGGAGAACTGTACCTCCATATTCGAGTATGCGGAGTTTCCGACCAACCCCTGTTCCCACTCCGTTGCAGCTCCAGGAACAGCGCTAAACCTGAAAGAGAGCTACCAAGGGGACAGCTGTTGAACTTCGGCCGTCTCACAATTGGCAAGTGGCCGCCCATCAACGACATTCCGTCCCATCACCCCCAAGTACTCGAATCCATCCACGAGAGAGCGCAACAAAGAAGGCCTGGCTTCTTCTGCTCTCATGTTCTACTCGTGATTTTTCTACCTTCTCCCTATACTTACTTTCCCCTACGTCTTTCATACGAACAACCAGAGACAGATCCCCTCGCCATGGGGTCGACAGGCAAGCTGTCCTGCAAATGGACAACTTACCTTGGTCTGCTGGCCGCGTTCAGCTGCATGATCCAGCCTGCCGGTAAGGAATTCGGTGACGCCATGATTTTGTGACGCCATGACCCTCTTCCTACTTCAACTTCTTTGTTGATGAAACCATTTGCTGATGGACAACCGCAGTCATGGTCAAGGAAAACGATTTCAAAAAGTGCCACCAGTCTGGCTTCTGCAAGCGCAACCGCGAGTACGCTGACAATGCCGATGCCCTGGGTCCCAACTGGGCGACTCCTTACAACGTCGCTCCCGAGTCTGCCAAGTTCGCCGATGGCCAGCTGCAGGCCGTCATCGTCAAGACGATCAATGATGCGAAGGACACCGTCAACCTCCCTGTCACCGTCTCTTTCCACGAGTCGGGTACCGCTCGCGTGAGCGTCGACGAAGAGAAGCGCCAGAAGGGCGAGATCGAGCTGCGACACAACAGCATCGTCAAGAAGGAGCGTTACAATGAGGCCGAGAAGCACGTCATTGTAGGCGGCTTGAACCTGGACAAGGAGGCCAAGGTTGCCTACCAAGACAAGGAGCAGATCACCATTCAGTACGGCCCCGACGCCAAGTTCGAGGCCGTCATCAAGTTCTCGCCATTCGGTGTCGACTTCAAGCGCGATGGCTCGTCCCACATCAAGTTCAACGACCAAGGTCTGTTCAACATGGAGCACTGGCGTCCCAAGGTCGACAAGCCCGCCGAGGAAAAGAAGGAGGGCGAGGAGACCGTCACCACCGACGTCAAGACTGAAGACGAGAGCACCTGGTGGGATGAGACTTTCGGAGGCAACACCGACTCCAAGCCCCGTGGCCCTGAGAGTGTCGCCCTCGACATCACCTTCCACGGATACGACCACGTCTACGGTATCCCCGAGCACACTGGTCCCCTGTCGCTGAAGCAGACCCGTGGCGGCGAGGGCAACCACAACGAGCCCTACAGACTGTACAACTCCGATGTCTTCGAATACGTCCTGGACAGCCCGATGACACTCTACGGCGCCATCCCTCTCATGCAGGCGCACCGCAAGGACTCCACCGTTGGTGTCTTCTGGCTCAACGGTGCCGAGACCTGGATTGACATCACCAAGGGCGAGACCAAGGCTAACCCCCAGGCCCTGGGAGCCGGTCCCAAGACCGACACCCGCACTCATTGGATCTCCGAGTCCGGCATCCTGGACGTCTTTGTCTTCCTTGGACCTACCCCCAAGGACATCTCCAGGACCTACGGCGAGTTGACCGGCACCACTGCCATGCCTCAGGAGTTCGCCATCGGTTACCACCAGTGTCGCTGGAACTATATCTCCGATGACGATGTCAAGGATGTCGACCGCAAGTTTGATAAGTTCAAGATTCCCTACGACGTCATCTGGCTCGACATTGAGTACACCGACGGCAAAAAGTACTTCACCTGGGACCCCGACATGTTCAAGAACCCCATCGACATGGGCAAGGCTCTCGATGAGCACGGACGCAAGCTCGTTGTCATTATCGATCCTCACATCAAGAACGAGGGTGGCTACAACATCAACAAGGAGATGAACGACAAGGGTCTTACCGTCAAGAACAAGGACGGCAACACTTTCGAGGGCTGGTGCTGGCCTGGATCTTCCAACTGGGTCGACTGCTTTAACCCCAAGGCCCTCGAGTGGTGGAGCCAGCTCTACAACTACGACAAGTTCCCCGGCACCATGGAGAACACCTTCATCTGGAACGACATGAACGAGCCTTCTGTCTTCAATGGCCCCGAGGTTACCATGCCCAAGGACAACATTCACTATGGCAACTGGGAGCACCGTGACGTCCACAACATCAACGGCATGACTTTCCACAACGCCACCTTCGAGGCCCTCATCACTCGCAAGAAGGGCGAGCTCCGCCGTCCTTTCGTCTTGACGCGTTCCTTCTACGCCGGCTCTCAGAGACTCGGCGCCATGTGGACAGGTGACAACCAGGCCTCGTGGGATCACCTCGCCGCTTCCGTTCCCATGATCCTCAACCAGGGTATCTCCGGCTTCCCCTTCGCCGGTGCTGATGTCGGCGGTTTCTTCGGCAACCCCGAGCCCGATCTGATGGCCCGTTGGTACCAGGCCGGCGCCTTTTACCCCTTCTTCCGTGGCCACGCCCATATTGACGCCCGTCGTCGTGAGCCCTACATGCTCGCGGAGCCTTTCAGGAGCATCCTCACTTCTGCCCTACGCCTCCGCTACACTCTTATGCCCTCTTGGTACACTGCGTTCTTCCACGCCAACCGCGACGGCAGCCCCATCGTTCGCCCGATGTTCTGGACCCACCCCGACGTTGAGGCCGGCTTCGCCATTGATGACCAGGTCTTCGTTGGCAGCACCGGTCTTCTTCACAAGCCTGTTGTCGAGAAGGACCAAGAGGTTGTCAGCATCTTCATCCCTGACGACGAGGTCTACTACGACTACTTCAACTACGAGAAGCTCGACACCAAGAAGGGCGAGTACATCACCAAGTCTGTCGCCATCGACCAGGTAGCCGTACTGATGCGCGGAGGCCACATCTTTCCCCGCCGCGACCGTCCCCGTCGCTCCACCCAGCTGATGCGCTTCGATGACTACACTCTTGTCATCAGCGTCGGCAAGAACGGTGACGCCGAGGGCGAGCTCTACGTCGACGATGGTGACTCGTTCGAGTTCGAGAAGGGCCAGTACATCTACCGCAAGTTCAAGCTCTCCGGCAGCACGCTCACCTCCGTCGACGCCGAGGGCCGTGACGCCAAGTCTGTCAAGCCCGGCAACTGGCTCAAGGCGATGAAGGAGGTCTACGTTGACAAGATTGTCATCGTCGGAGCTCCGGCTGGCTGGAACGTCAAGGAGGTCAACGTGGAGTCCGAGGGCAAGACCTGGTCCGTCCCCGTGCAGTACCACGCCGCCGAGGAGGGCCGCGCCGCGTATGCCTTTGTCGGCAGGGTTGCCGCCCGTATCGGCGCTGACTGGAGCATCAACCTGTCCTAGAAGGTTTGGGTTGAGAAGAAGCTTTGGGTCGAGAAGGTGCGATGGGTAGAGTCTATGGCACGGCCGATGGTCATGAAGCTTGGTGGCAAAACCATTGCGCCTGCAAGCAAGACCTGGGTCAAAAAGACAGATCTCCAGGAGGTTACTGTGACCGAGACCTTTGGCTCTTTCGAGGATCGGTTCTAGATTTTGCTTTCATCGTACCATTGTAGATGACCATGGCAAAGGGCGGTGTAAGGTGTTCATCACAGGAAAGGACCAAAAAGGCCCCAAGAATTGTAGACATGGGGTTGTTTGCGCGGATCGCTGCCAGGATGGAAAAACAGCAGATAAACAACGGCCCATCCAATAGACAGACCAGAATTTACTAAAAAGCTTTGTTAAAGAGAACCTCCTGTCTATCCCGTGCACTTGTTTACACTCTACCATTCGCTATGGTCGTCGTCTTCAATATTGCTGTTGTTGCGGCTCCTATTGTCATTGCTGTAAATGTCGAAAATCATTAGCAACACGAAATGCAGCCGCGCAAACGGAAGTCAAATTTGGGTGGTCTCTGGTTGAAGGAAATGAAGACCACACTGCCCTTTCTCCAGTGTGATCTCGGTAAATAAAGGGCAAGGAGGGATCTAGAACCGGGTTTCGAGAATTGCGTGTTGGGCATCCCTGGTCACTCACGGTCGGTCGGTGGGTTCGCTCGTTTGCTCGTTTGCACGCAGCGCAGCGCAGCAGCGGAGGACGCTGGAGATCGGAAGTGGGCTGGCTCACCCCGTGGAACCTCATTCACGACAGCCAGCGATTCCACCACCGCTGGCTGGGCCCCGGCCGGAGACTTGTTGAGCCCCGAGAGGAGCGACGAGAGGCGGCTCAGCCTCGCTCGTCTGCGACGTCGTGCGGATAGTGAGGTTGGCTACGAGGAGATCCAATCATCATGTCCACCAAAGATGTTTGCTTTACTGCTCCTAACCCCTGAGATGCTGGCTGAATTTCGGAGTCGGAATTATCTCCCTCTCAAATATGCATTTCGTTTTCCCGAGTCATGGTGCAAATATGCCTTGCATCTGCACGTGAAAGTTGCATTGCATATCTGGCAACAACTACCATCTCGCCAAGAGCAGCTTGTCGTTGTGGTGAAAAGTATCACAAAGTGTCCGTATGGCGCAAGCTTAGTTACCTCACCTAGAGTAGATCCACGGGGGCATGGACCCGAGACAGCATGATGCATAGCGTGCTCGTTGCGGGCAGACGCAGAGATAAGGAAACTCTCTTCATTGGATCCCCTTTTTTTTTTCGCTTCCCCTTTCTCATTCCCGTTATCGCGCACACGGTCGTACGTGGGCTTCTTGGTTTAGGGGTTTTAGGTGACCCTGCGCATGTGAAGAAACGTCGCGCGGCTCTCGATTGGGCTTGTTTAGCCACTTGCGCTAGACGGGCGGCTGCTTGTTCCCCGGCGGCTTCACAGAACGACAGGGAGCTTTGGTAGGGCAAGGAACGCCGGGGACGCAGGCGTGATGTTGGGATTGCAAGACACCACGGGCCCTGGGCCGCGTCTTCTCATTCGTCCGGGAAGCTCAGCGAGTAGAACAGGGCTTAGGCGGTCTGGTTCAGTTCTCTCATCTTATTTTGAGAATTAAACCATGGGTGTCAGGTCAAGGTTGCGAGAGCTTGAAGATCGGCTGTGAAAAAAGCACTGTAAAAAAGCGGGCGGGAATGTGGCGGTTGCCGACGATTGATTCCCTGCCTTGACGGCCGCTTGGGCCAGGGCAGCTGCTTGCTGTTGAGTTGTCAGGTTGGGATTCACGCCGATCAGCGCTACGCTGGGAGTTGAAGGCGGGCGTGGGATGACTATTCGGGAGATGTGCGCAGTTCGCGCCTGGGATCACAAAGCTTGACATGAGAGCTGGAATGCCTCTGGTGCATCTGAGTGGTTTCGCGCGCTGCTTTGCAGCTCGGCCATGACGACATTTGCTGATGTGTCGTCGTCTCCGCCGGTTGGTGACCTGAATTGGAGACTCTTGGCTTGTGTTCGTTGCCAAGATGGCTTGCTGCATCGCCACGGTTGAGTTGCGATGAACTGAGGCTCACATGTTGGCCAAGTTGCCTTTCTATCCCGTCGAAACCAACTTCAATTGTCTAGCACACCTCTTGGGAGCTATTTTGGGAATTCGGGCGAGAGAAAAATTCGTCGGCGCAGAAGGCAAAGTCAGGTTTGGTACCTGCATCCAGCATACCTTCCACGCCTGGCGGTGGTGGTACGGTGCCTTACCGCCGGAATGTCACTCGCGACAGTGGTGGCAAAAGATCTCAAAGTAGCCGGCCGACGGACGAGCGGGACGCCCAAGATGGTAAGCCGTCGGTGACGTGGTGGTTTTGGGGTGTGAGGGTCGGAATATCTCACGCGCTAAGGCAGCTAGAGGTGCACGAAAAGAAAGATTTTCAGGAGGGTCGGATTCTGGAGGCGCTAGAAGGCGTTTCTTGGAAATGGATGGGTGGTGAGGCGTGATAAGGTCTTGTTTCACGGACTGATTGATGTTGGTCTTGAAAATGGTGGTGGTTGAAACGGCCGAAAATGCGACTGCAGACGGCTTGCGTCGTGCAGCATTGGCATCAAGCATGAATCAGCAGTTCATGAGACCCTTGGGCTCCCTGCATCTGATCGCTGCTGTCATCTTGGTCGTCGGCCATCTGTGAGTGATACACTTGCATTCACAATGGATCTGGTTCTCCGAGATTCGCGTTGGACCCGCGGAGAAGAGAGTCCAGGCCCAGAGAATCTGGGGGAGCGTCGAAGAGTCGGACAGACTGCGACTCCGTGCCTGAAGATGTCGTCGGACTGTTGTGGACGCGCCAAAAGCAGGGACGGAGGACAGTGACGGCATCGGAGCATCGAAACAGTGGACGAGAAGGTTCGGGGGTCGGTGGGCCGAACATGATTAGGGGCTCAGCGCCGGGTCCTTGGAGTCTTGGCAGGGGAAAGAAAAACGGGCAAAGGACCAGTTTTACCGTCTTCGAATGCGGAACATGGGAGGACCAAGTGACGTCAGCCGTGGCGGGTGGGTCGACTGGGAGTGGGGGTCCCTCACCCGCGCCGAATGAATTCCCTCACAGCTTGGGTGCGTCGCTGATTCTGAAGGAGGAAACGCTGGGGCGGGCTGCTGCCAGTGGACGGGATCGATCAATGTTCCGTGGGCAATTGCTCGCGATTGGAGAGCATGGAGCAGCAGTCGTCGAGCAGTGTCGCGCACCACCCGACAGCGGATGCCGCTGCCAAGACACGCCGGTTCTGCGAAGGGTGCTGCTCCAGGAATGGATTGGCGGCGGTTCTCGTGTTTGGGCCCGTTTGGTCTTTGATTAGTGCTGCTCGACAGTTGTTTTCGCGCCTCGGACTCTTGTATTTTCCCACCCTCGCAAAGGTATTCTGTTTCTTTGGACAGGTTGTGAAATACATCTGTCGTCACTGGCTGGCGTTGTCGGTGGTTATGCTCGGCCTCTTCGGTGGTTTTCCGCCGTGATTAAAGCACCCACGCCGCCGCCATCGCGCTAGGGTTTCTGTTGAGGTGGCTTGCACTGGCACCGGGAGGTAGTGGCGGCCATGTGTAGTTCGACTGCTTCTGGCACGCCTTCATATGCTCGTGGCTGCCGCTGCTCGGGAGGAAGACCGGCGGCAGTTGCACTGGTGATCGGCGAGTGTCTGTTCGCGGGAGGGACGGTTCAGTGCAACGCGGCCGAGAGCCTCAGTGTCTCAATGTCTGGGTGTGCCAGGGATAAAGTGTGCGGGTGTTTGTGCAAGACGCGTGGGATGGCGGACGGGATCGCGATCACGGTAGATCGTGGGTTCATTCCTAGTGGGACTATTTTTCAGCTTTGCTGTCGGCCGCCAGGTGACCGTGGGTCGCCAGCCTTGTGCATTGTTGCTGGCGTTCGGGAATCCAATAATGCAGAGTTCTGTCTGGATCTGTGGATGTGACTGACGATGGTCTCCGCAGAGTGCATGTGCAACGATGGTGGTGTTGGTGTTGGTGATGGCGAAGATGACGACTGGTGGGTGCTCTGAGTGTGTCGTTGACGGTCATTGAGGCGCTAGAGAGTTTGCAGGTTAGGCCTGCCGTGGACCGAGGAAAGCGCGAGGAAACAGTGAGGCGACACGGCGGAAGGCGCGACGGGAGGGCAGATGGCCAAGGAAGGTGTCGACCTGCCTTAGCCTGAGGGAAGGTGCGCCGCACCTGCTTTCCGTTGGAGGGAGGCAGGCAGTTGGCAGTCGCGGCAGTCGATCGACGGCAGGAAGCACACAATGCATCAGACGAAAGCACCGCCGGCTGACCGCGACACATCATGCAAGAAAGCACATGTTCCTCTTCTACTCTTTAAACTGAGCTGTCTTGTTCCCAATCGGACCGATTTTTTCGAGGCATTGTCCGATATGACCTACAGGCTACAACACAACGCAGTCAGGCCAAAACCAGCCCCAGTAGTGGTGGATTCGAAGTCTCACGACTTG
This sequence comes from Colletotrichum sp. COLG31, assembly GCA_009800995.1. Lineage (NCBI taxonomy): Eukaryota > Fungi > Ascomycota > Sordariomycetes > Glomerellales > Glomerellaceae > Colletotrichum > Colletotrichum sp. COLG31. The sequence goes on from VNWS01000002.1 coordinate 1,101,331, forward strand.
AAGCTGAAAGAATGGGCCGCGGCAAACCACACTACGGTGTCCAGGATCCCGCGGTGCATGGTGCAATTCCTTACATGCGAAGAAGAAGCAAAGTTGGAAGAAAAAGGCATGAACGTGGATGACCTGCTCGCCCTGCTCTCACGATGGCTCCCCAGTCGCGCCGCACCGACCATGCACATCAACAACTACCACTACGTGTCTTCGTGTCAGACACTACGGTTCGTCGACGCGCTCGAAGACGGGGAGATCGAGCATCAAATTGGTCGAGTCGATGGACGTCTTTGGTCCGGAGCACATATGCAATGGCCTGCAGGGTCCAAGTGGAGACTTCGCGGTTATATCGAGAACACCAACGGGCCTGACTTTAGCAGCGCTGCTTGGATAATGTTATATCTCAAGGACCTGCCGAAGCAGCTGCAGTCCGGCATCCAGTGGCGACACAAGAACTGCTCCGTTAGCAAGCACTATATGCGCAGAAGTGATGGGCAGTGGTATTACTACACGACGTGGAAGGATACGGAGACGGATTGCGCATGGGAGGCGCATATTTCAATCAGGAACACACATCGCTACTCCGACGACTTCTCATTCCCTACCTCCCTGTTTCGAAAACTTGATTCGTAAGTGGCATTCCCAGCCTATAATCATCACAACCCTAACATTGGAATGGTAGCATCATCATCGAGCAGCGCATTGGCGATAGCAGCAGGAAATTTGTCGTGATATCGAACTCGAGTTGGCTATACGGTAACGACCTTCTGAGCCACAAGACGCAAGTCTGGGAAAGTGCCCTACACGAGCAGACCATGAATTGTATTGTATTGTGTTGTGTGGGTACCTATTTTGCCTCTCGTGGGGCCTCTAGGACAGCTAGCTAACGTAGGTAGGAAAAACTCTACTCCTAAGGGCGAGATAAAAACCCCCTACTAACTCTAGGTTTTGCTAGTATAACTAAGAGCAGAACCTTCCCTATAGGGTAGTAAAAGCTACTCTATACTCTTATAGCCTTCTTATAAGCTAATTTAGTGTTAGGATTACCTAAGTTCCTCTATGTTTTAGGCTTCTAATATGGTGCTATAGGTCCCCTATAGCTATAAGGGCCTAGAGCTCCCTATTAGATAATACTAAGTATAACCTACTAAGTAGGTGAGAGACTGTTTCCTTAGCTAGGCTATAAAGGTAAAGGGGGGTTAGAACCCCTAGGACGCTTCTATAGAAGAGGAAGCTTTTTAGGCCTATCTTCCCTATATATACCTATACTAGTAATAAGCTATAGGCTTTTAGGAGGGCTTAGTATTACTAGCAGTATCTCTTAAGGCTTAGGTATAGCTTAGTACTACTAAGAAGCTAAAGGCCTTTTTAGTTAGACTAACTAACGCCTTTAGTATTCTTAATAAACTAAACTATAATAATATTAGTTAAGATAATAAGAATAACTTATACTTTACTAACCTCTATACTAATAATAGTTCTAATAATAACTTAGATAACCTAAGTAGAATAACTATATTTACTACTATATCTTTTACTAATACTCCCTTTAATAGCTATAAGATCGCTAAGAACCTCACTAATAACATAACTATATATTTACTTACTAAGACTAATACCCTCACTCTATTTAAGCTCTATGAGGAGACCTATGCGTTTATATTTAAAGGGCGCTATTTAACTATTACGTTCTAAGGTATTATACCTAATACTAGTGCTACTAGCTACTCTACTACTAGCCTATAATAAGTTAACGCCCTCTACTATAAACTACCTAATATTAAAGTTAATAAATATACTATAGGCGCAGTCTTAATTAGATTTAGCCTAGGAGATCCTATTAATAGTATTAGAATAGTTACTGTTCTAACCCTATTTAGTATTATTAACTTCTACGTTATACTAATAAATACCCTATTTCTCCTCTACTTAGCTGATATAGATAAAATAGGAGTTAAATTTAATAACGTCACTAATACTATAGTGAAAGGTAACCTTATTATCCTAATTATATATAAATAGGGATATCTATAGCTACTACTAGAGCCTAAGAAATCCCTTACTTACTAGTATCTTACTGACGTTAAACTATATTAACTTCACTACTATTTTAGCTACCCCTCAGTTTAATAACTCTAAATGGTCCTTAAATATACTAGCTATAATACAGACTTATACGTCTTAGAGAGATTAACTAAACTCTATAAATACTATTAATATCACTTAATCCAGCTAAAAAGATTTAAGTTTACCCTAAGAGATAACATTAAATTTAATTATAAGATCTTTATTAATATCTACTACCTCAATAGGAATAATCCTATCCTCTACGTTATTAATGCTACTACTATATTTAATACTACTTACTTCCTAGACGATATTTCTATAAAGTTAATCTAGGAAACACTTTAAATCTGCTGGATTAACGTCTACTAAGGCCCTCCTAACTAAATAACCTATAATATAGATACTAACTTTACCTCTTAGGAGTTCAGATAAGCAGCTAAGATAATAGATATTATAATTAAGGAAGTCCCTATTAAGGCTTACTACTCTATTAGTAAAGTTAAATAATACTATAGGATTTTATGCTATATATATAAGATTATCTATAATAAGGATAAGTTAATTCTATATAATTTAGTACTATAAATAGCTATATAAGCTATTAATAATATAGTAGGACCTAATAGACTTATCCTAACTCTCCTTATCTTTAGCACCTACCTATAAATCACAAGAGATTCTATGCCTATACTAAGTATTACCTACTATACTAATATAATCTATAAAGTAATAGATAACCTCTATAGAATATATATAAAAAGATTAGTCTCTATTACGCTTAATAAGTAAAATAGACCTTTAATAATAGGGATTATAATAGTACTACTGCTATAGTCTAAAGTCCTTATTTATTAATAGAATAAAGGATAGCGAGGCCTATATTAACTTATTACTATTAATAATAAGAACCTCACTGTGGAAATACCCTATAGACTATAAACGTTCTATTTAACCTCTATTTACTTATTTCTCTATAATAAAGATAATAACCTTATTACACTATAACTAGACAACATAATAATAAGCCCTCCTCCTATTATAACTTAATAAGGCTTAGGTTAACCCTAAAAAGGATAGGAGTTAACGTCTAGAACGCAGAACCTAGCTGCTGTAGTATATATATAATAAATAATATAATTATTACTATTATAAATACCTTCTATCTAGAAGTTAACTGTCTAACTAGGACTTTTACCTTAAAGGATAAAGCCTTTATAACTGCTAAGGAACGTGCTAATTATACCCTTACTATTAAATTATATATAATTAGTAAGATTATAACCTTAGGTACCCCTTTTAAGGCTTCTATAAAGAAGGAGATTAATAGCCTTATTAAATAAGGCATATTTTAATTTATTATATATAACTGCAATCAGTATATATATCTTTATATCTTCTGTTCTTAAATTGTTAATAAGATTAAAGGCAAGAATACTAATACACCCTATAAAAAATCCTAACTTATTGTTTAAGGCTATAGTAATAATAAGAAAGTTAATATCCTAATATAGGCCCTAATAATCTAATATATAAGTTAGCGCTTAATCCTCACGCTTGCTCTATCTCTACTATATAATAGATATTAACTATAGTTATAAGATATCACTTAAGCCTATATTTAGTCTACTATAAACCTCTCTCGCGATATCTATATGCACCTTCCCACCTAGATTATTAATTAATACCTAAAAGGAATAATTATATATATCGTTAAACTGCTATATAGTATCACTAAAGTAGGAACTTACTAATAGGCTATAGATTATTACTACTACTATAAGAACCTATAGATAGTTATATTAACCTATAATCTATACCTTTTAATCTTATTAACAACTAATCTAAACTTTAGCCTAATAAGTATATAAACTAATAATACCCTCTATCTATCTAATGAGGCTTTTAGCGCTTATAAAGAGGACGAACTTATTAAAGCTAGATTTAGCACTAAGCTAAAGCAGTACCTTACTATTAACTAACTGCTAACGTTTAATAGTAGCGTTACTACTTTTAATAATAATAGCTCTATTACGCTTTAGTAGAAGGATTAAGGCAAGAAGATTATCTTAATTAATATAAATAGAGTAGATCTAAAGCGATAGTATATTATATAACGCGCTAGAGGTATATATATTATATCTATATGCTAACCTGAGGCCTATTTTAACCTCTTAACTGCCGCTTAATATTAAGACCCTTCTATTACAGATATTACTACTTTAAACGTACGTCTATAATAGCAACTAAACTTAATCACTAGAGGTTTAATATTTATCCTAATTAACTTAGCAACTATAAAGATTTTTGTTTTTATTAATAGATTATTTATAAATAACTCTAACTTAATATTATAATTAGGACTTATTATTCTTATCGCTAATAAATACGCCTAGAACGATAAGAATAGCTTTATAATCGCTAGTAACATTATCTATTATAGTTTAACGAAAAGCAAATAAGTTATATAAAGCATACTTACTTTAGAAGTCTATAGGATAGTTACTAATATTAATATAGCTCATGCTATTTCTACTACACTTAGAACTATTATAACAAAGCTATAGATTTCAACTATCCTAATAATTATCTGCACTAACTCTTACTCGCTATATAAGTATCTTATTAAACTCAGCACTACTAGCGAGAAAAGACTAATAGTTAATATTATAGCTCTCTAATAATTATATAAACGCTATAAGCTTATAGAAATTCGCTAGATTAATAGTAATAATAACCCTACAGATACGTTTATAAAAGTAAAGCTAAACTAATTATTAGAACAACTGATTTCTATAAATACCCTCACTATATAGATAGAAGGGTAGGTTACTAGACCTTAAGACTATTTATAACCCTAACGTTAGTGATTATAACGTCCTACTTACCCTATTACTACCTATTTCCAACCTAACTGCTAATATTCGCTCTATAATTGCTTATATTAATAATATTATACTACTATCGCTATAGGTTATTATAAATAACTAGTTTAATTATATAAACGCTAGTATAAAGAAAGAAGTGCTAGTATAGGTTTATTATAAGTTAATTGCAATACCTATATTTACTACGCCTATACTCTACACCTATTACTTAGGTTAGTAGAGATTATATAGACACTTATATAGTTGTAGCTAATAGGCTGAACATCTTAGACCTATTAAGCGTAGTAATCACACTAGATAGAACCCTCAGAATATAACTACTTTAAACCAGCTTATTATACCTATATTACTATAGTAGTAGACCCTCCCTAAAGGAGACCCTAGATCGATCCTTAGGATCTAATACTAACCTTCCTCTAATAATATATTCTTACTGCTTATTTCTTACTACTTCTTAACCTTCTTAACCTTAGCTTCCTTCTTTTTCTTCTATTTTATCTAAAGGTACTTCTAGGCGATATATCTAGTCTTATTATAATTATAGCAGTATTAAGTATTCTTATGAGGTTATATAATCTCTATTAATAATATATAGTTACTATATATATAGGATATCTTAGTAGGGCGCCTTTACTTATAGTTATATATCTTACTAGTTCTAGATATTCTAATATTACTATCTATATTACAGCTAGAGGGCAGTATCTAAAGTTAGTAGGCGCTATATTCTTTTATAGTATATAGAAGTTATTTAAGCTTAATAGCAACTTCTTATACTCTAAGGAGCTATAAGTAGTAGTTATCTATAGCTATAAGTTTAATACTCCCTTAAGTAATATAACCTTTACCTAGTCACGCTATTTAGCTCCCCTAGCCTTAATAAGAGTCCTCTTAAATTATAGTAAGAAGGAGGCTAGCGTTTAATCCTCACGCTAGTATATTATATATAGTATTATAGTTATATAGGAGGAGGCACTTAGGTCTAAGTATATATAGTTTAAGTACTTTAGGAACTCTTATTAGTTTTAAATACTACTAGATCCTTTAGCGCTATAGAATATAGTAATAACTTATTATAGTTCTATATTAAGGTATAAGTTAATATAGTACTATATATTATAGTTACTACTAAAGAACTATATATCTAGTTCTAACTTATTATATATCTAGTGTAACTAAGTAGTATAATTCTTTCTCTTTCCTAAGAACTTTATTAGATTTAGTAGAGGCTTATATCTCTCTAGGTTCTAGCCTTCTTAGGTCCCTTTAATTAGCGCTAAATTAGTAGCTACCTAGCTAGTAATAAAAGAGATAGGCTTATTGCTTATAAGCAGTATAGTACTAGCTCTAGAGCTTAGTACTTATTATATGAGAGTAGTTATAAGCTAGAACACTTAGTTATATATTAGGTAGAGGCTACTATTAATAGCTTCCTATACTTACTAGTTAAACTCTACGTTCTATATATACTATACGTCTTTCTTAATACTTTTAATTAGATCTATTATATTAGTAAAGGAGAGATAGTATAGCATATTACTACCTGCTATTATTATTTTTAACTTTAAAATATATAAGAGGTTTAGCCCTATATTTATTTAACTTAGAGGGGCTATTAATTAACTATTCTAAAGTAAAGAGAGGAGGGGGATTTATAGTAGGGAACGTGTAGCTATCTAGGTGTATATTTATAGCTTATATAGTTAGGCCTAGTAGAATAGGGCGCTCTAGTAAAGCTAGAGATAAGACCTAGGTATAGCCTATAATATCTAGTAAAGTGTTCTATCTTATTATAGTTATAGCACTTAATTACTTACTTATTATTATTTTATTAAGCTATAATAAGGTCTATAGGTTTACTATAGTATTTATAGGTAGTGCTCTACTATATCTATTACTAGTTATTATTATATAGTTATTCTATATACTATTAGCTTCTTTAAAAGTGCTAGAAGTTATATAGTTACTACTAGTATTACTTTCTAGTATTTATAGGAAGTTATTATTTACATTTTTCTTTATATCTCTTATAGAGGTAGTTATTTATCTTAATAGTAAGGTTAGTATACTAGAGGAAGTCTTTAGAGCAATTATTCTTAATAATTTCATCCTTAACTTTATCCTTAAGTCCTTAATAGAATATAAAGATCTTACCTTTATCTATAAGGTTAAATTACATATAGATATATTAAAATTCTATAGCGATTTCTTTAGTAGACTTTATTTATTAGAGTTTAAGTAGGTGACGCTCAACTTATTATTTCTTATTAGGATCCTAGAATAGAGACTTTAGGGCGTTCTTAAATCCCTAGAAGTTACTAAAGATATTTTATACTTCTATTAAGAGTTTCCTTCTCTAAGTATTCTTTAAAGAAGGGTTTAAACTACTATAAGGCTTATCCCTTAAGGAATCTGAAGGTATAGATTACCTTCTTAGCTTTATTCTTAAAGCTACTATAGTAGAAGTTATAATAGTTCTTAAGTTAGATAAAGAATCTTTTAAGGTATTAGGATAGGATAAAATAGTCTACTGTTTTAGTAGTAACTAACTTTAGCATAAGTCTATATATACTAAGAGGAATAGTAAAAAGAGCAGAGGAATAGGGAAGATCTTTATTATTAGTATTACTAGGATCATAAGAGGCTAAACTTTAAGAAAGGGCAGAACTCATTCAATAGAAGCCTAATTTTAATAATTTAAGTAGCTTAAGTCTATAAATCACTTTCTCGTTCTTTTAAGCCTATTTTCAGGACTTCTACTCTATTATAGGTAGGGGTATAGTTTTCCTTTTATTCTTCCCTTAGCTATATAGCTTTAGATATTCCTAAATAGTACCTAGAGGCAGATTATTACTCTTAAAGGTGCAAAATAAGCCCTAAGAGAGCTAAACACTTCTATACTATTTAAATAGATCGCTACTAATATATATATAATATACTAAAACACTTATAATAAGATATAACTAGCTAGATAATAACATAAGACTAAGAGAATAATAAGAATAATAACGTAGAGGGATTTATAGACCTAATATTAGGATGAGAGAGTGTAGTAGCTATATACTTATTTTCAGAATAAGATAGAAGATATAAAAGACCCTAAGAACCTCCCTATCAACTTTAGTAACTAAATCTAATAAGTACTTTCTTTTCTTATAGATACTAATTATATTAGGACACCTAGTATTCTAAAAGAAAACAATTAGAATTATATAAGATAATAAAGTAGATTATAATAATATAAGATAATAAGAAATAGTAGTAGTCCTACTAACCTAATAAGTAAAGCAGGATTAACTAGTTTAGTAGAAGATTAATAAACCTATTTAGTAATAGAGATACTAAGAGTAGTAAGCTACTAAGTAGTAAGCTACTAATCTGAGAAGACTAAAGTAGTAAGTTACTTATTTTAAGATATAGAGATATCTTAAACAACCCTCGCTTAAGAATAAGGGGATTTAGATAATAGTAAAGACAAGCTATCCCTTTTTCTTTTATTTTATTTTCAGTATACCTTTTACTATAAATCTCTTTCACTCTACACTATTCTTAGAGTAATATTATAAGTAGTAGTACTAATCTATTTATAATTTATAATATATTAATTACTAACTTTATAATAACCTATAATATAAGGGATTAATATTTACAAACCTATATAATAATATCTATATCTCACTTATATAATTCTAGCCTAAAAATAACTTCCTCTAGTAGTAAGGGTAAGGAAGTAGATAACTAGTACGCTAGCCTAAGTTTTAATACTATATAGTTATAGGCTTTTAAGTTTAATAATTAAGGCAGTAATAATAACCTTAGGGATATTTAGCTTACTAGAGATACCTCTTCTAAAGAGGTTTATAACTATAGTCGCGCTATAACTATTAGGAATTATATTCAGCTTACCTAGCTTGTTAATAAGTAGCCTACTATAGCCCTAATAACTCCCTATTTAGTAGGAGCCCCTAAGTTTATTAGAAATAATATTTCTAACTTCCTTAAGGAATTTAAAAACCTATTAACTCTATCTAATAAGAGCTAACTTAATATAGTTTAGGAAGTCTATATATACTACACCCCTAACTATAGCAAGGCGGTTAAGTTAATCACTAAAGAGATAGTTAGTTAGGAAGTTATAAAGGACGCCTTAATAAAGGTTTTCAGATTAGCAGACCTAAAGACTAGATAAAATCTAAATAAAGAACTCTATAACTTAGTTAATAGTGACTAACTAGAAGATAACAACCCTACTAGTATAATAACCCTACTTTTAATAATCTAGACCCTATAGTATAGAGCGTAGACCTATAGAGACTCTAAGCTAGCTGACTTAAAGCTTATAAGGATTATATTCTATAGGTTCTCTTAGAGAGCAATAAGGGCTATAGCTAAAGAGCTTTAATATTAAGTTATAGACCTACTTACTACCCCTTAGCTAAAAGTAGAGGGTGCTCTAGTTAATTAGGCTAAGTCTTAACTTGCTCTATAACAGTTATCAGGCTACACTAAACCTAAGCTTATATTGCTACCCTAACTATAACCCTAGATAAAGATAGTTATATAGAGACCTACTAAGGCTAAGATAAGTAGTACTACTAGCTAGGCCTTTAGTACTATAGTTGAAGCCCTTACAGATAGTGTTAAAGGTCTATCTATTAACTAAGCGGAGCTAGAGGTAGGGCTGATAGAACTTATAGCTTAACTGATATAAGGTAAGACTTAAAGCTCTTTAATTAACGTTAGTACTCTTAATATAACCCCTGCGCAGGCCTAAGCCTAATCGAATAGGTATTTACAGACCTATAGAGGTTAGAATAATAAGAATAACTAAGGATATAGAAGAGGATAAGGGTATAGATATAGAAGAGGGGGAACGAGAGGTTAAGGAGGATATTACAATAACTAGAGAGAATAGTAGTATATATGATTTTATACTAAAGGAGTCTATTAGTTTTATAGAGGAGTATAATATATTATTACCACTTATATATAGGTTCTAAGAGCTATAGCGAGGGGAATCTGCTACTATATACTGCCTTACTAGTATATTAAAATAGTAGATAGAGACTATACCTAAGTAGAAACTAGGATTATTAATAATAGATATAACAGATAATAGCCTAATAGATAAACAATCTTCTTTTATATTCTAACTAATAAGACTGTTTATCTAACACTTATTATAGTAATAAAGGCTTTAGGGCGTGACTTTTTCCTAGGGCTTATAAAGGATATTACTAATAATATCAAGTATAACGCTGAAATAGGAAACTAGTGTTTAAGTAGATCTATAAATACCTCTATCTCTAAGGATATTACGTTTATAGATAAAAGTCTCAATATTATAGAGATTATCTTCTCTTTAGATAGCTACCTAGAGATAGTAGCAGCTATAGAAAGGATATAAGGACCAAGCTACTAAAGAGAGCCTTATAATATATAAGCAAAGAAGCTATCCTAATTAGCAGACCTACTAGTAGTAGTACTATTAAATATTAGCATCTAGGACTAAGTTTTTAAAGTTATTAACAATAAAGATAATAATACTGAAGAAGCAGCTCCTAGGGAGATAGACAAGAGTGAACTACACTATAACGCAGATAATAATAGCCTCAGACGATTTACTACATGCAGAAGCAGGGCGCTTGCATTAGAACTATATAACAAGCGCGCTAATAGTAAAGTTTTAGTCCTTAAGAGCTTCCTCTGCTAGGCCTAGCCTAACTATAATACTGCAGTCTATAAGCACGCTAAAGCCACTATATAAGAGCATAAGGAAAGATTAAGTAAGGAGGTATGTAGTATATTTATAGTAGTAGATAAGAACCTTCTATAGCACTTTAATAAGGTTAGTAATAGAGATAATACAATTAAAGAACAGATAGACTGCTGGAACTTAGATAATAGCATCACGCCTGCCTCTAACTAAGTCTTAATATCAGCAAATACTTCTTCAGTATATTTGCAGACCTATTATATTAATTTTACTACTAACACTATTAATATAGTCTTTAGCTTAAGTGTAGAGCATAAAGCTACTTAGGATATAATTATTAATACCCTAAGATAGATTATAGTTTACAACTTTATTATTACCTATTAGTAGCTAACTATATCGCTCTATTTGCCTATAAATACTTAGATTAGGGGGATTATTAATAGCAGGTTAGCTATTAACCTTATTAGCGAAGGTTATATCTGCAGTATAGGTCTCTAGAGCAAAGTTATTAGCACTAACTTAGGGATCAAGGGGATTACTAACTATAACAGGCATATATAGTTTGCTAGGGCCCTAATAGATAATATCTATATTAGCGACAGCTATATCTATAATATTAGATTCTTTATAGTCCCAGAAGGCTTATATAATAAGGACCTTATGCTTAGGGCACCTTTTATCTTAAAGACTAAGATATCCCTAGAATATTTGAGAAACTAGGTTATAGGAGTTCTTTAGTCTATAAATATTAAGATCTATATCCTACTATCCTTCTATACTAAAGACTTAACTATATAATTTCTAGATATTATCACTAATATAAACTGATTTATTAAAACTTAACGATCCTATTTAACCCCTATAGATAAGGGGAAATAGAGGCTACTACTAAGGTTCCTAATATAGTAGCTAGCTTTTATATAATAGGAGTTAATTAGGATATTAAGGAGGAGGAAGAAGAGTTAGATATAACGCTAGTAAGCATCTAGCTACACTAGGATATTACAACCTTATAAGCAAACTTTATTAATACCTATTATATAGCGCTAAGCGATATATAAGACCAGCTTAAAGAGGAAGAGATAATAATAGCTGTGTTTAATAAGTATAGGGACGCCTTTAATAAGATTCTTAACTCTCTTATATAAAAAGCTATTATGCTAAAACTTAATAAGATCTGTATAGTAATAGCTATGGCTAGCAGATATACTATAGGCTGTAATAGTTGCTCTCTTAACTGCTAGTACTACGTTTGCAGACTTAAGAAGAAGAGAAAGCGTTAGGATTAGAAGCAAAAGAAGAAGAAGTCTCCCTACGAACGAGGTATAGAGACTATATCTGCAATAGAAGCAGTCCTCAGGGTAGGCTCTAAACTAGCAACTATACCTCATAATCACACCGCTTTAGCACTCCTAATAGAAGATATCAACACTCTTTATAAGACTAAGGACTAAAAGATTCAACTAATTATTAATACTATATCAGATAGATTAACTCCTAATAGCAACCCTAAATAGAAACTAAAGGTATAGGCTAGAGCGAAAAATAACCTACAACCTAATCCTAGTAGTAGATTTATAGACCTAATTATACTGAAGTTTTTATTAATTAAGAAAGGGTTATACTTAATAAAGGATTATCTAAAGGCTATATTAAAAACAGTTAATTATTTATTCCTAGAGGAAAAGAGGCTCCTAACTACTATCCTCACTATGAGAGAGAAGGCTTTAGCCTAGGAATTTCTATATTATAGTTCTATCTACCCTTCTATTACTCTACTATAGTTAATATATATAATTCCTTATATAGTATAGCAAGCTAAAAGCATCTCTATCCTAAGAGGCCTAGAACAGGATATTATCACTATTCTAAAAGATAGACTTAATAAAGGTATCCTTAAATAGAGCTATACTATATACTATAACCCCTTCTTCCTAGTTTATAAGAAAGATAGCAAGATATAACTTATTAACTCTATAATAAAGTTAAATAGCGTGACAATTAGGGATACTGCTTTACTACCTATAGTAAATAACTTTTTAGAAGACTTCGTTATATACTAACTACTATCCCTCCTTAACTTCTTCTCTAGTTATAACTAAGTCCTATTAGACCTAAAGAGTAGGGATCTAATAATATTTACTATACTAATAGGCCTTCTTTAAATATATATACTACTGCAAGGAGCTACTAACTCTATCACCTAGTTCATAAGGGTTATAATTTAAATCCTATATAACTTCATTCTAACCTACTATAAGGCCTTCCTTAATAATATCGCAATTAAAGGACTAATATCTAGGTATAATGAAGATAAAGTAGAGGGACTACCTAGTATTTACAGATTTATTCTAGAACACTTAAAGAATATCAATAAAGTTCTAGTTAACTTAGAGCTTACTAAGTATATAGTTATAGTTACTAAGTTATAATAGGCTTAAGAATCTATCACAATTATTAGTTATATTTATAGGATATATAGTTGCTACCTAAAGGAAGTAAAAATTATAAAGATCTATAAATAGCTTGCTTATTATAACCTTATAGAACTAAGAGCGTTTCTAGGTATTATTTTGTTTTATTAAATTTAGGTAATAAACTTTTTAACTATAATAAGGCCTCTAATAAACTTACTTAAGAAAGACACTCCTTTTATATAGTTAACTAAACAATAAGATATAATAGACCTTCTTAAGGCCTATCTAACCTCTACGCTAGTCCTTATTATAATTAATTATAGACCTAATAGAGGGCTAGTCTACTTAGCTATAGACATAAGCTATTTCAGATAGGGCGGAGTCTTTAGCTAGTTTATTAGGAATAAGAGAGCAGTCTCTTAATTTAAAAGCAGCACCTAGTTAGGCACTAAGCTAAACTATAATACTAAAAAGAAAGAGTTACGAGGGGTTTTAAAAGCCCTCAAGAGAGTCTGTAACTATCTCTATAGCTATTACTTTATCTTAGAAATAGATGCTCAGACCCTTATAGTATAACTAAATAGAGCTGTAACAGATATCCTAGGAGCCCTTATTATTTACTAGATTATATAGATCAGGATATTTAACTTTAAAGTACGATATATTAGAGGAAGCTAAAACACTACTACAGACAGCTTGTTATAAAAACCTAGAGGCCCTTCTAATACTATTAATGAGAAGGCTAAAGGAGAGATTAATAACTAGATTGATTTACAGATCTTCTTTACTAATATTGAGATAAAATCCTTCTTTAATCAGGTATAAGTCTATAGGGATATAGAATATATAGAGGAGGTGCTAGTTAGGGACTATAAATAAGAAATTAACTATTTGATTTTAATACTTAGTATAGTATTAGACGATTTATAGACCTATTCTTTAAAGTCTAAGCAGATCGCCTATTACCTTACGACGCAGAGATAACCTCTAAGAATTCGCTCTAGCAGATTCTAGAACTTCAAGTGTATAGCTTTAGGACACACTATTTAAGATAAGCTTCTCTTTATCTATCTAATATAGACAAAGCTTATACTAAGATAAGTTATTAATAATTTTAGATTGCGCCACACTATAATTACAAAAGCCTATTAAGAAAGCAGCTATTAAGGTAAGGAAGCAGTTATAAAGAGACTATTAGATTAATATATATAGGACGGACTGCACTTAGATATAGCTAAGGCTATTACAGGTTGCCCTAACTGCTAAAAGAGAAGGGGGAGATAGCTGAACGACAAATAGATTTATAGCACCCCTAAGGGTCTACTATTCTTAAGGATATCTCTTAACGTATAGAGAATTAGTAAGTACTACCTTATTAAATTAAGAGATCTCTTATCTAGATAGGTTAAAGCAAAATAGCTAAAAAGGGCTATATTAAAAGAGATTACTAAGTTTATCTAAGAAGAAGTTATCTATTACTATAGTCTCTATAGCGAGCTAGTTATAGATAGAGGCCTAGAGAATAAGGATGCTATTATCGTATTTAATAAGAAATATAGTTTAAGAAGGAAGGTTACCTCTACCTATAACCTGAGAGCAAATAGTGCTATTAAAGCTAGATATTAACCTATTACCTATACGCTATTAATATAGACTAAGGGGTAATAGGAGATAGACCCTCAACCCTACCTTCCTACTACTCTATTTATAGATTAAATAAGCATTTATACTTTAATAGGCTTCAGCCCCTTCTATTTGCTTTATAAGTATAAACCTATTACTCTAATTAAGACCCTTATGCTAATATAGCAGATTCTTAATTAAAATAATATTAAGACGTAAGAGGAAGAGGTCTAATTATATTTATAAGCGTTCCTCTAGCTTGAAGAGGATAGAGAAAAAGCTAAGAAGATAATTATAGATTAACATAAGAAGACAGTAGAGTACTATAATAACTAGCATACAGCTATAATAAAAAAAGAGAGGCTTAAAGTAGGGGACCTTATACTGGTTTTTAACGTAAAAGGTTTAATTAATAAGTTATTAATTAAGAAACTTAACTATAGGTAGTAAGTTCCTTTTAGAATCTTATTAAGAGCATTAAACTCACCCTTATACTAACTCTCAACTTTAGGAGGGGATAAGATCACAAGCTAAACCTTCAGGGGAGACTAACTTTACAAATTCGTCCAAGCCCCAGATAGATATTAGGAGCTAATCGACTTAGACATTTACAGACCTAATCTTAAAGAGAGCCTCTAAAAGGTTTTCCTAGCGTTCAGCTAAGAGGCTTATAATATTAACCTGCCTAAAGATAATAAAGAACTAATAATACCTAGTAAGTTAAATAAAGATAGCAATATCTTTACTATAATAATAGTATAGTTAAAACAATATTTAGAAGACCTTAAAAGAGCTTATAAGGAAATTAAGAAAAGATAACAACTTATAGTGAAAATACTAAGGATAGACTCTATAAAAGAGAAGGAATATACTGAGATATAGGAACTAGATAATATATAACGATTTTCCTTTATATTTATAGATTAATTTTAATATTTACAGATATAACACTTTACCTGTTTTCTTTCCTTATTATTATATAGTGAGTTTCAGACTCTAGGGATAAAAGTCTTTAACTCAGGGGATAAAATAAAGGATAAGGAGAAAACTACACTATAACAGTATTTCCTTTTATACTTAACCTCTTAGCATACTGCTTTATATTTACACTTATTCTAAAAATTCCCTTTATAATAATATTTACCTTCCCTAATAGCCTTAAGTATAGTTAGTAAGCTAGAGACTAAGTGACTCTAAGATCTATTAAGAAGAGAATCTCAATAGAAGATAATAGGAAAAGATATAGCGCATATATTAAAATAATATATTAGGAGAGAACTCAGCAGCCTGTGCAGGAAAACTATTATTATAATAATCGTTAAAATTAAATAAAAAGACCTACTTAATTATAATATCCTGAGGGATCTGCAAATTAGGAATAAGCTACCTATTAAACTTACTATTCTTCGTCTTCTTTCTATTTCTTTTAACACTATATCTATACCTACTTTAGATGCTCTTAATACTATAAGAGCACTAGTTCTAAGTCTTATAATAGAAATAGTTTATATAAGGAGTTCTAAGTAGAGAGATATATTTAAAATATAGTTTATAGACCTAAGTATTAGTCTTAAGATTCGTTATAGTATAGGCGTATTCTTTATAGTAGCTACAAGGCATAGTATTACAACCTCTATAAGCCTAAATAAAGAAGCTATATAAAGCTACAACATACTTAAAGATCTTAGCTATCTAAACTCTATAGATAAACGCTAAATTCTAATAGATAAATATATAATAATAAAGCGCTCTAGACCCCTTAGTAATATAATTTATAATCTTAAAGTCCTAAGGTCTAAGATAGGTCTTCTAGAATAATAATCGCATAGCGCTAAGAGATATATTATTAAACATCTGAAGAGTAAAAGTAACCTTAAAGTATTTATTCTAGAGGACGTTAGGAAGAAGCTATATAAGGTAAGCTATAGCTTATAAGAAGTTTATTAATATAGGTGAAGGAGGAGGAAGCTATAATATATACCTATAACTAGTTATTAGAGAGAGATATATATAACAGTATATTATGAGATCTAGTAGAAGGAAGTAGCTTAGCCTCAGGGCTAAGAAGCTAGAGGATTCACTTACTAAGAAGAATCCTAAGTTGAGGCTAGTTAGTATTTTTAATACTACTGATAAGGAAGTTATAGTCTGCTATTATAATAAAGATTTATAGACTAAAGATAATATTTATTTCTTTTATAGTACTTATTTAAAGGAGGTAGAAGGGTTGAGGTAAAAGGGTGAGATAGACTTAAAAAGTTAAAGATAGAAGGAAAAAGAGAACTAGTTAATAGGTTTAAATCTAAAGACTAAGGAGATTAATTAATAGATCTAGAAAGAGGTTTCCTTTATTATTTCCCTATTTGAAAGTAATAATTTACTGCTTTATACTTATTATCCTATAATAGCTATATTTACTAGAAGGAGGGCTAAATAAGAGAGGACCCCCCCCTCTTATTTGCTTCCTTTCGCTCCTGCTGCAGGCTTATAAATAACCTTTCTGTTATAGTAGAGCTTTACTTTCTTTCAACCTAATAACTTCTACCTTATTATAAACTTCTTCTCTTATAATAAGTATTATAACTTAAACTCTCCCTATTACCTAATAACACACTCTACTAGCGCTACTACACCTTATTAGGTCTATAAAACACCTTAAGAACCCAGCTAAACACTTTCCTTAATAGATTTTAAAATAAGTAATATTATTCTTTAGGACTATTATAAGGTTAATACTTAGCTCTAATAACTAAAGAGCAAAAAGAACCTAGAAGTTAATATTAATAAAGCGACACACCTAGTACTAATTTAACTAACTTAGAGCTAGTTCTTTAGGTAATATTCTAAATCTAGAGCCTTTTAGGCTTATATTAACCTTCTTTAGCTGCCTCCTTAGACCCCTAACGCACCTACCCCTAACAGCCTAAGCAGCTAGATAGACCTAACTAACTTAGTTATAAAAGAGATTATAGTGAAGTACTAGCCTGCTATTATTAAGAAGTTAGTAGAGAACCTAGTGGATTATAAATAGTAATAGAGATCTTTTGTAAAGCTATATAACTTTATTAGAACCCTAGAGACTAAGTTGCTGTCTAACCCTAAAGACATTACTACAGCTCTACTCTATAGTATTAGGGATATCCCTTCTAAAAATAGAGCCCTAGGTCTACTAATTATTAGAATAGTATCTAATTATACTAATAATAACAAGCTTATAGTATAGGCTAATAATAACTTAGACTTATATGACACTATAATCTATATCCTTACTACGCTAAAGCTTAAGAAGTAGCTCTACTTAGGTCTACTAGTTAATCAGTAGACTAGATATTATTAGTTTTATAATACCTAATAGAACAGGGGAGAAGCAGAGGATAGACTTTAGGTCCTATTTAAAGGAGTTACTTAGATCTATAATAACTACTTAGTAGATATAGCAGACATCTTATTAAGATAACTTATAGTTATTAATATAAGGATTGAGAACCCTACTATCTAGACCTTAAGCTAATACCTTATTAACTAGTTTTATAACTTTATACGCATAGGGACGCTATTAAAGCTAAAAGGATCCTTAAGAGTAAGGAAGATAGAATAGCTTAATAAGCTCTCTATAGAGTTCACTAATAAACTAGTTCTAAGCTTAGAATAGATTATCCTCAACGCCTCAAAGTATCCTCAATATAATTAGTCTGTAAATCAGGTAGAGGTTATTAGGAACTTATCTGAGAACGAAATATAAACTCAGATAAGTAACCTCCTATTAGGTGTCTTTTTTACTTCTAAGAACCTAGAGCTAATAGATAAAGATTCTCCTGCTAATACTAAAACAAATATCAGCCTCACTAATAATAATTTAGGTCCTAGCAGCCCTATAGATAAGGAACTAACTAGTTAACTTATTACTACCTCTCCTAGTTAGATTAAGGGTATTAGTATTAGCTAAAATATCTAGAACCCTACTATAAGATCTGTAATTATTAAGTTATTAAAGGCTGAAAATTATTAGAAGACAAGGAGATATAATTAATACTTCAAGCTTAGATCTGCAAATATTTAAGACTTACTCTATATAGCGCTATTTATCTATAATATATATTAATTCCCTAAAGCTAATAGTTTCTAAAGCATCTAGACAGAATAGTCCTATTTAAACCTCTAACCTCAAGACCTCTAACCTATCCTTGCTGCAAACTAGTATTTGCAGGAAGGGCAAACAGGCTTTAATAACTTATACCTATATCTTTTGCTACAATACAGCTAAGGGCTTACTATTATAGAAGGATCTAAAGAAGAGACTATGCAACAAGCTAACTACTATGTAGACCTCTATAATGCTTCTAGCACTCTTCAGCAAAAGCAGAATCTTAACAATTATAATATCTGCATGCTTATCTAACTCTTCCTAAAGGGCTTGCAAGCTTCTGTCTACCTCCTGCCTGCTAGGACTAGCTAGATTCCTAGAGATCTAGTTAATACTAACACTATATATCTAGCCTATAAAGGGTGCTAGAGCCTTTAGGATGCTGATGCCTTAGTGTTTCTACTGAACTTTAGCAGTTCCTATTGGGCTATGCTAGTGGTGGACTAGATCCTCAGATGAGTCTATTTCGCTGATTCAGCCTGGAGCAGCAAATGCAACAAGCTATTTGCAGATGTAATGAGGAATCTGGCCAGCTGGTACTACTATATAGGCGCGCCTGAGGATCTTGTTAACATCCTCCTTTTGAATAGCTATATAGTAGGTATAACGCAATAGAGAGATAGTTACACCTGCAGTCTTTATTATACTGACTAGGTATAGACTTTTATTTGAGAAGGTCTCCTTTCTACTAGCTTTTCCTATCTGACTGGGAGTGACTAGAGATTTAAGGTCTATAATAAAGTCCCTATTATATCTCAAACGATCTCTGCTATTACAGCGGAATTCTGCTACTGTAATAGCATTTATAATAACAGCCCTTTAAGATGGGTCTAGCAACTCTAGGAAGAATTTGACTAAGCTCTATTTTTCCCTCAACTGCTTCTGTAATATAGCATAAGAAGTAGACTAAGCAATTCGCAGACCTAAGAGCCTGAAGATTAGGAGTCTTCTCATGAGGATTCCCCTCTTTCTAACCCCCCTGAAGGACTCCTCGACGATATAGAACTCGACCTGGTATATTATAGCCCTGAGGCTTTATCTTCATATTAACGTTTAGGTCTAAAGGCAGTCTCACGTCATAATACGCCTGCAAATATATCAGACCACCCTGGCTACCCTGAGCGGCCTCCCCCCCTCAACAAACATAATTATACTTGAGAAGAGTATATAGGCCAGCGAATTAATCGTTAGAAGTGGATGGAGGATAATACTCCGCCTGGAGTATACCACTACAACTTCTTAAGGCCTGCTAATTAGGGAGGCTGGTTCCAGCTGTTTCAAGGTCTTGAGTGGGATAAAGCAAACAAAGGACAACAGGAGGAAGTTTGACAGAATTCGCGATATAGATTGCAGCAGCAGACTGTTGAGCTGGAGGGTCCTGCTCGACCAGAGCAGGGATAGGGATAACAGACGCAGTAGAAGAGGGGTGTAGCTTGGATTTCCTTTATTCTTTCTCTTCTTTATCTCTCTCCTTTATCTTTTTTTTATATATATTTGAGTCCCTCTATAGAGGTCTTATAGAGGAACTTAAGGGGACGATTAGGATGGGATAGGATGGTCTGCTGTTTCAGCTATAGCTGACTTTAGCGTAGGTCTACGCACGCTAAGAGGAACAGCAAGAAGAGCGGAGGGGCAGAGGAGATCATCTTCATTATTATTATATTATTATTAAGAGAGGCCTAACTTAGAGAAGGGGAGGACTCATTAAATTCAAGTCCAATTTTAATAATATAAGTAGCTTAGGTCTGCGAATCACTTTCTCGTTCTTTAGAGCCTATTTTTAGGACTTCTACTCTATTATAGGTAGGGGTGTAGTTTTCCCTTTGTTCTTCCCTTAGCTATATAGCTTTAGACCTTTCTCAATAATAAAGTCTATAAGTGATTTATCTTGAAGAGTCAGCTTGAGGCATACTCTACTATACCCTTCAATAGGCACTTAGCTGGATCCAGCTAGTAGGTAGTTATTATAACTAGCACCTTATAGGTCTTTAAAGTTAGTAATATCGTTAAATATATAGATTAAAGCGCCTGAATCAAGCAGGATGGAGTCTGTAAGTGAGTAAGTCTCAAGGTGTTAAATACTATACTATAGCGTCTTCTATATAGTTATTTATTAGAGATTTTTATTAGCGCGTTATATAGGTTATAGTTAACCTCTCTTTAAGTCTTAATAAGAGCTATAAGGCCCTTTAGAGGTCTCTAGTTAGCGAAGGCTTTTAATAGGAATAAATAGTAGCAGTCTGCAGTGTTATAACTATTACTAAGGCATCTAAGATAGTTCTTCTTCTTGTAGTTAATTAGTTAGTTGTTATTATTATTACTATAAGGTCTTTTCTAGTTGTTGCTGTCTTGATAGATATTGCTGCCTTATTTATTAGATATCTGTTGTTGTTAGGTCTTCAAATAGAGCTTCAAACCCCTATCTTCTTTAATTATAGTTATTAGGCTAAAAATGCCTCTCTTTTATAATCTTTCGCTAGTACTGTCGTTAAGGGTGAGGACTATATCTCTTAAGTCGCAAATAAACGCTGCAGGATCAAGCTTGCTAGCGTTAGCTAAAGGGCGTGCCTGAACGCTATAGCTAGCAGCCTATATCTCGAGAGGAGTCTTTATAACTGCCTTTGCGAAACGTTAGTACTATGCAAAGGAGTCAAGAGCCTCAGGGACCTTGCTGGCGACAGCCTTATTAATAGCTATATCTTATTGCTCGATCCAATCTATAACGTCCTTCTTTATAGTGATCTTCTTTATACTAAGTGCTTTAAGGACTTTATCTAGCGCGTTAGTTGCACGTCCCTTCTAGATGTAGTTATTAGTGCCCACATGCGTCTTAAGACCTATAATCCATTCAGCTAGAGATTTATCACTTATATAAACGCTTAATAGTAGAGCTTTGCTGACTGTCTTGCAGATCTAAGTTATAAGTGCTTTGCAGTTCTTAACAGCGGAATTATAGATCTTGATTCAGTAGTTATATTTAGTCTATAGCGTATTATATATCGTTCGGTCTTCAGTTATAAGTTCTGCGTTCAACGCAGGAGTCCTAACTTCGTCGTTAACGTCTAGGGTCTAGGAATCAGTAGATATAACGATTGAGTCAGGATGGCAGTAGCTTCCTGTGATCCTCTTCTTCTTTATAAAGTCAGACAACTTCAGTGGTTGGAGCTTCAGGAAGTTGTCGTTAAAGCTGCGCTGAAGAGGGTCTTATAGGTCGAGGTACTGCTACAGATTATAGCCTTTAGCTTTGCTGTATAGCTAATCAAACTAAAGATGCTACTTGTTAGGGCTGTTGAGATAAAGCTTGGGTTTATAGGCGCTAATCTTAGCTGCATTAGTAGTATAGAACGTTATATTTAAGGGTAATAGGTAAAAGACTACTATAGGATTTATCTCGCGATAGCTTTAATAGCATAAGTTGGAAATCAGACTGTTAATTATTAAATCGCACAGTAGTATAGGAGTTAATTATAATATATTGTTATCCTTGTTTCTATCTTCTTCTCAGGGAGGTTCCAGCTAGGAATTATTTAGTCTCCCTTAGGTCTATATTGCCCAGCCACCTATAAGATATATAGAGACCTCTAGATCTAGTATATCTAAGTTCTAAGACCTATATGTAGCTAGTGCACCTATTTATAGATCTATAGGCCTAGAAGAGGTTTAATCTGATATAGTTAGATAGACAGTTAGCTAGTAGAGGGGACTTCAGCCCTTTAGCCTTATCTTTATCTATACTATCACTAGCTACTAAGCTAGTATTACCTACTATAGTAATTAATTTCTAAGTAAGTATAAGGGGGTATAGGTATTTAGATCTAGGCTAATATATCTATCTAGAGGTTAAGTCTACCTAAGAAGTAACTTAGTTTACTAAGTAGAGAGCCTTAAATGCCTTCTAACTAGCTACTTAAATCTATCTTAGTTCCTTCTAGCTAGAAAGAGTAAGATATCTATTAGTAACTAAAGGCCTTACTAAGTATTTATTATAACTTACTAAATAAAGCCTATAGTAGTTAATATACTTTAGTATAACTATATAAAGTCTAATTTTATAGGTATTTAAGGGCTTACTATAGTTTTTATAAAGGGCCTACTAAATATAGTAGTAGTTTAAGTAGTAACCTTAATAGCTAGAGGAGTGTTATTTAGAGGCCTACTTCCTTAGTTAAAATAGGTAGGTAGAGTCTAACTAGCTAAAGAGATAGAAGCTCTCTTCAGCCTCTTAAGGGAGGGTAATAATAAGGGTTTATATAGCTATAGCTAAGTTAAGGCTAACTCTAGTTAGTTACTAAGAGAGAAGCCTCTACTTTATCTATAGTAGAACCTCTTCCTCTGTTTTAGAATTAATACTAACCCTACTTCTATTAAGGCCTATAAAGTAGAGTAACTAGAATAGAATAATATACTAGTACTACTTTATAGGTACTTTTACTTTCTTAGCTATAAAATAGCTTTAGATCTCTAAAGCTCTCTAAAGAAATAAATTTTAGATCTCCTTATTCTAAAATCTAAGAGATAAGCTAGTAGTAGTATATTAGACCTTAATAATATCCTAGAGCTATAAACTAAGTTTCTTAGTTACTACTATTTTAATTATATAGAGGGTAAAGGTCCTAAATATAAGGATATACTTAGCTAAAAGGTAAACTAGGAGATAGAGGTTAGAGGTCTACTTCACTAGGTTAGAAGCTCTAAAGCTCTAGCTAACCTACTAGTCTATTATTACTTTTAGCCTAGAAGTAGGGCTAGAAGTAGAGCTAAAGTTAAGGGCTCTAGTAGCCTAAATATATATTTTCTTAGTTTTAGAAGTAAGCTCTAAGAATTCTATAGCTATAAACTAAGTAAAAAACTTAACTAAGCCTTAAACTATAACTTTTAGCTAAGCTAAGGCTATTATAATAAGAGTATCTAGCTTTTATACTAGAAGGTCTAAAGCTTTATCTTAGAGAGCTTAGTTCTCTTAGGCCTACTAGAGAATAATAGTAGCTAACTATAGCCCCCTTCCTAGGGGGTAGATAGGGGGGGGTATAAAGCCCTAAGGTTATAGGGGTAGAGAGGTAGGGGGAGGGGGAGTCTATAAGTAACTATAAATAGAGGATAGAAGGCTATTAGAGGCTTACAGGAGGCTTACTACTAGCTATAAGGCTATTATAAGCGAGGGTTCTAGTTATTAAGATATTATATTTAGAGATATTAGTGTTATAGTGTAGAGCCTAGCGTAGCACTAACAGTAGGTGCTAGCGGGGCGGTGTGTAGGAGGGAAGTGCAGCACAAGTCAGGAGCGAGAATTCTTTCCGAGTCACCAACGATGTTATGGCCGTATCCCGCCTTGTCCAGTGCAAGGACCTCACGGATCATATCCAAGCCCAGATCGGATCTTTCAATGTGTCGAGCCAACCTTTGGGAGAACAGGCCTCCCGCCGTCTGGGCCTTCAGGTCGGCAGCACCGGAAAGATTGAGTCGCTCAGATTCGAAGATGATCCTCTTTCAGACACCCAACTCAGAGACCACGAGGTCGATATCAAGGTCGCCGCCTGCGGAATCACCATCAATAATCTGGCGTCAGTCCTCAGCAAGACAGAAGAATCGCCTCTTAGATGCGAAACTTCCGGCGTCGTCACCAGAGCGGGAGCTTCGTCCAAGTTCAAACTCAGTGACCTTGTCTTTAGACTGACCGTTTCCAGGTCCGTCAAGACACACATTCAATTAACAGGTGGTCTACTTGCCATGCTGCCTAATGCGCTAGCGTGGACCTGAGGCGCGTCTATTCCAGTCGTATACACAACAGCATACGCAACCCTCTACGAACTCAATAACATAAATAAAGGCGACACTATGCTGATTCACTATGGCTCATCCCATCTAGGCATAGCTCTCATTTAACTAGCATAACTATAAGAGGCCGAAGTCTTCGCAACAATAAACACCGCCAGGGAGCGCGAGAACCTAGAAACAGTTTGCAGCATCTCCTGAGACCATATTATTAGCACCCACAACAGGTCAATCAAGAAGACGATCGACGCCCTAATAAAGGGTTACAGTGCTAGCATCCTCATTAACACTATTAATAACACAGAATTCCTCAACAGAGCCATGGATTGTGTCGCCCCGTTCGGACGTGTCGTCAATGTGGGCGGACAAGACGGCGACTGCAGCGCTCGCCTGCCGAGAGGTCGCAACATCCGTTTCGAATCCTTCGATCTCGCTACTTGCACCGCTTTCGACTCAGCGCGCACTGAGAGCATATTCGGCGTATGGCCGAACTCGTGTTGGCCAACTGGAAAGCCATCAGCAAATCGCTGACACCGTTATTCTTTCTTGCAAGTCCACGATGCCTTCCGCCAATTGAAGTCAGAAGAACAGGATGTCAAAATGGTCCTGGAGCCCCACAATGAGGATATGGTAGCCCGTTAGTCGCTTCAACCCTGAGGCATCGTATGTCATCGCCGGTGGTCTTAGAGGACTTGGAAGATCCGTCGCCTGACGCATGGCACTTCAAAGCGCTAAGAACCCCATCCTGCTCTCCAGACGCAGCCCTATTGATGACTCCGCTAAGGACCTCGTCAAGGAGCTCAGGTCAGTATGCAACAATATGGCCACACCTGTCTGCAACGTTACGGATGAGGAAGCTCTCAAGAAGGTTGTTTCCAAGCTCTCAACTTCTCTGCCGCCTATCAAGGGCTGCATTCAGGGCTCCATGGTGCTCAAGGTACGTTCCTAGACACCCATGCAGTCACTTCGCATGCTAACGATAACTCTTCTAGGACAATCTCCTCGAGAACATAACGCTGGACCACTAGAAATTAGCTATTCTTCCCAAGCTTCAAGCCTCTTAGAACTTATAAAAGGTTCTCAGCGACAAGCCTGACTTCTTCGTCTTCCTCTCTTCAACTGTCAGCATTACGGGCGGACCGGAACAGGCTAACTACGCCGCAGGTAGCACCTTCCAAGATACATTCACCCGCTACCTGGCATCACAAGGTGCCAATGTCGTGTCGATTGATCTGCCAATCATCAAGGGTATTGGATACGTTGCTGAGAAGCTGTTCGACTACCTCCGGTCTTCCGGCGTGACTTACATCACGGAGGACGAACTCCGCGCAGTGCTCGACTACCACTGCCGCCCAGTAAGCGACCTAGTGCAGCCTTCAGGCGCCCAGGTAATTCCTCGACTCTGGCTGCCACAGGAGACCGCCGCCCAAGGCTACCAGACTCAGTCTTGGGGCGAGGATCCTCTCTTCAGCCATCTTGAGCTCGGACAGGCCGACACGGGCGTAGTGGGAGAGCGTACCGAGACCGACAAGGCCGTCACCCACAGGCGCTTCTCGCCAGAGCATCTTCTTTGGAGGAAGCTGAGAAGGTTGTTCTTGATGCCTTGCTTCTGTGCTGTGTTATTACTGGCATTCCCGGCACGCTTTACTAATAAGGCCTGCTAACAGGATCAACACCCACATCACCTTGTCGCGCGGGAGCTGTCAGTCACGCAGCGGGCCTGTTAAGGCAAACCTAAACTCAATTATACTGCTAATCACTCGAACGATTGCATGACGTGACTTTCCAAGGCCGGCCTCGACGCAATACAGAATCACACACTTCAGCTTGGCGATCTGTTAACAGGTTGGCCGCCGTATGATCAACCCAGAAGCCGCTGACGAACCTGGGTATAAGCAACTTCATGTTAACTTCAGGTTCGGTTTGAAGGTTAACCCCTTCATTTAAAGGCTGAGTTAATGTTACTTGACAAGTTGTAATTCAAAGAACCTGATTCAATGGACCCGTGCCGATCCGTGAGTCTAGCAGCAGTGTGTGATGTGACAGCCAGGCAGCCTACAAATAAGGTGAAGCCCAGCGACCTCGGGAATCTGGAATACTAGCTCAATGGCCCCTCGGCCCCGCCACACCCTTGGCGCATCCACTGAAGCGATCCATATGCATGAGAGCGTTTCGAACAATAAAAAATATTGATCTCAATACGCCAAGAAACCAATGAGCGTTCCTTAAATGATAATTCAATCCTTTTCTATCACACCTGTTCTTCAAGTGTTCTTCTTTTGCTTGACACTGGAGCTTGTTCGAAAAGGCTCGTCATATTTGTTTATGAAACCAATACAGATTCACGACTGCATACCCTTGGTACGACAGCAACGTATTTTAGGGTGCCCGTGTGTTGGGGGTTGCTGTCCTTGAGTCAGTTAGCTGGCCTTTACGACGGGTTCTAAACATGAGACGAGGATGGGGCGGCGACTCTACATGACCTATAATAAAGTTTACTAGGTAGGTTTGAAATGAGTGAGGGCCAGCCTCAAAGAAAGCCCGGAGGCTCGGAGACGACTGGTCTTAGACATGATACCCAGCTCTTATTTGACGTCCGGTCGCTTTCGCATTACAAAAAGATGACACTATTCTGCCTAACAGGATATCTTTTCCCTCTTCTGCCCACAAAATCTTTCAATATTGATGCAGAGACGTTGCCGTCTGAGCGATCCAATTCGCTTCGCCGCGGGTTTCCAACTTCAGGCACAGCTTGTTCGATCTCGTGGTCAACGAGTCTGTGAGGTAAATTCTCGTGTTCCAGGGATTCTCACACTGTACTGCACACCTGAAGCAACGAGAGGCACTGGGCAAGAAGAATTACTCCCACAGATCGGATGAACACGTGGGATTTACTATCACATGGCATCTTCACCCCGAATGGATGTTAGACCCGCACAAGCCCCTATCCTCCGAGAAACTAGGTATCCCATATTTAGAGCTGTCATTTCTGACAACATACCTGGCCTGGTACTAACCATACTAAAAGAGATGACAAAAAGCTAAACGTACTAGAAGAACTATCTATAACCTTACTCTAACTCTTTCCTTAGGGTGCTCTTCTTTGTGGCAGTTTCCTCCAATTAGGCAATGCTCGAGTTGTTCGTGATATCAAACAGCAAAACCTCAGCGCCAAGCTCCTTGATGAGCCACGACCGAAGCTCGACTGCGGTAAGAGAGTCGATTTCGTACGCATGGAGTGGCTTGCCAGTGTCAAGGTTCGAGACCTCGATGCTGAGCATCCTGGCCAACTTGAGGCAAGTCCCCAAAATTAGCAGCGCGGCAGAAGATCTGGCGCATTACATAGATAAACCTCATTCAGGCCTAATAGTTCGTCAAGTCCGCCTCAACCGAGGGCTTCATATATATCATAAGCTTAGCTTTTCAAGCCCTTTATGGTCACAGGTTTAGGCAACTCTCCATATCAGCATATGTTTCTTTCGTTTCTTTTTATACAAACCCACTTTCGTTATTAAACATAAAGTTTGACACCAGACACTCTTTACTGCTCAGCTTAAGCATGTTGTCTTTCACAGCAGTAGCAGCCTTTGTCCTAGAGGAGCCCTACAACAATTATGCTCCACTTATGACAGCAAGGCTCACTAAGGAACATTACTGCTTCAAT
This sequence comes from Colletotrichum sp. COLG31, assembly GCA_009800995.1. Lineage (NCBI taxonomy): Eukaryota > Fungi > Ascomycota > Sordariomycetes > Glomerellales > Glomerellaceae > Colletotrichum > Colletotrichum sp. COLG31. Next base: position 1,129,613 of record VNWS01000002.1, read on the forward strand.
CGTGCCTTCATCAAGCTATCGTCCTTTAGTTATACCCTCATCTAGCCGTCATCCTTTAGTTCTACTATCGTCTAGCCGCAGTCCTTCAGTTTTACCCTCATCTAGTTATCGCTCTTCTCTTCCTCTTCAACTCACATCTGTTCTAGAACTCTAATATCAAGCTAACCTCCTTTAGCGCCCCTAATAATCTTACTATCTATCGCTAAACCTCCTATTTTATTAACAGCACTATTATTAACAGCTCCACCAGCTATAATAACAGTAAGCAATAGTGACACCATTATAGTCCTAATAGGTGTAACAGTAGTTAGAGGCGCTAGAGGTAGTTTCTTTACTATTACTAGTTCATTAGCAAGCCCTATTATAGTTACAGCTAGCATAAGCGCAGTAACTAGCTCTTTACAGGGCGACCACCCAGACAACCCCAACAATAAACCACCCAGCTCTATAACTAAGGCCCCCTCCAACCGCCTAGTTCCACGCCGCCATCTAGCTCTACGCTACAAAGCTCTACTCTACCCAGCTCCACTACTCAAGTACCCACAAGTACCTCCAGCGCTTAACCAAGCAGGACCCCTAAGGCGTATATTATCTTCAGCAAAGATGGAGCTATAACTTAGGAAAGAACTAGCTTTATAGCGCTTCTCAATAAGGAGCTCAGTAAGGGTAACTACTATAAGACAGAGAACTTAGTAGTATTATTTATAGTTGCTAATATCATAGCGTTATAGAACTTAACCCTCATAAAAGACCCCACTATATATAGGAATACTTCTATTAATAACACCTTTTATCTTTTATTAGAACCTTTTAGCTAATCTCTTCCTTAAGTTATAGGTATTTAGCTTAATTAGCTATATAATACTAATAACAGGCTAGGCTAGCTTATCCTAAACAGCAGGCGTGATAAAGATATTCACAAAAAGTAGTGGATAGAGTTGCTAGATAAGCATAGAAATATCAAGAAGCGCGCTATAGTTAAGTAAGACAAGGCCCTAGTAGAGCTTATTATGTTTTTGCAGCCTTCTTTAGTGGACATCAAAGCACTCACAAGTTATTCCTATGATAATAGTGCGGGAGCTGGCGTCACCGTTTACATACTAGACAGTGGATACTACACCAAGAACAGCGTGATTGAACATGCCCTTCACCATAATATGTAGTGACTGACAATATTTGTTTAACAGGAGCCGCATGGCTAAGGCGAGGCCCGACAATCTACATGAACCTGGGAACCCATATCGAGTACGACCTCGACAGAGCCAAGGAGACTGCGCACGCCTTCCGCCTCTTTCTCGATTGCGCAGCCGCTGGGTTCGTTGGCGAGGACAAGTTCCAGATCTTGTGGAAGATGCCTCTAGTCTTGACCGAGGAGGACGGTTCGGATCAGGCAAAGTTTGTAGGGAGATGGGAAGAGTTTACGGACATCCTACGTCCCGAGCTCGACGGGGACCGCGCAAGAATCACGCACTGGTTCACCGCAGAGCCCAAGTCGATTCTCGAGTCTGGGCATATAGTCTGTTCCATTCATCAAGGCGGTTCCAACTCATTCCATGAAGCTCTCTGGTAAGACTATCACCCCTAATCCCACCGCTCCAAGGTGGACACGGCATGCCGACTCTCTGACTGCCACGTAGTGCCGGTGTCCCGCAGATAACACTGCCAGCTTGATTCGACTGCTACGATTTCGGCTGGAGGGCGGAGCTTCACAGGATCGGAAAACTCGGCAACAAAAGGTCCAAGGCATCGGTAAATCGCAAAGAACTGGCAGAAAGTCTCGGAGAGGTGGTCATTGGCCCGAAGGCCAAGGAATATGAGCAGCGGGCCAGGGCAGTCTCAAAGCGGCACCCAGAGTGGGAGGCAGGGAGAACGCCGCGAAGGAAATTCTCGCACTGATCAAGGATGAAAAGAAGTCGTGACTTGTGGATTTAACTAAATTTACTAATACATATGTCAAGTATGTCTTTGATTTCACATCATTTTAGGTGCGTGTGAATTTGTCCCCAGTTGAAATACCTAAATGTAAAGAAATGTCGTTTAGAAAGAAATGCCCCTCAATCTGTATTTTGATATGCTACGAAACCACAGATGTTTTCCTATCTAGTATCACCCATAATTAGCCGTTAGTCCAAAGATTAAGTCCAGTTTTTACCCCCCGTTCTGGAGGGAGCCCGGCGTGGAGAGTCTTCGGGTCCACGTCGTAGGAGTTGTTATAGTTCTTCCAGAAGACCGCATTTCCAGGGACCGCCCTTATGGTGAGAGAACTGCTGTTCCGACAATCCGCAAACTCACACCATCTCTGGTCCTCCGCCGTCCAATTCACGCTCAACTCCGGGAATGTGGTCCCGCAGTCATTGCATGTCGCCTCGAGAATCGCGAACAGGGTAGTGAGCCGCCTCAGGGGTCTGTCAGGCTCAAGCGTGATGTCGTGGTGAGGACGAAACTGCTGGCCTGTGGAGTACCGAGTCAACTGGAGCGGCTCGTGCTTTTCCAGACTCGTATACCCTTGGAGTTCCGAAGCGCGAGCAATGATCCGTTGAACTACCGGGTCGTCATCCGGAAGAACAGCTGTGGTGCTTGTGCGAACCTCGGAGATCAGCTCGGTATCGTTGTCCCCCGTGATTGAAGATCTCTCGTAGAGAGGAGCGCTTTAGAGTTAGTAGGGCTCATTGTGCAAAACGAGTGGTAAGACATACCCGAGACGCAGCAAGTAGTCGCGCTCATATTTTGGAATGAACCCGACGACATACATGACAAGCGGGTCATAACTGAGGAGTCGAACTGTGTAAGTAGCCGGTCTTAATTGAAAAGGAAAGACTGAGTGAAACTGCGGCCATAGTGCAACAATTGACACAACAACAACGCTACATAGAAGAAGCCGGTTGCTATTGAGAAACCCTGTGTGTGCCATGATGTGAGAGTATCAACGACACCACGCAAGATGACCTGTGATTAACAGATTGCTACGCTCGCAGCACGGAGAGAAGCTCCTTATTTGTGTCCTTTCCTTTACACAGATGATTTAAGGTTGAGAAATTACAAGTTCAGGTTTACTTGTGTGAACAACGGCTGAGGCAGTAGACTATTCTAGAATGATTTAGAGTTTGTTTTTATCCGGTCACATCTGACTCGCAACGCAGTAAGGTTTCGTACTGTGCAATTAGTGTTTCGTGTTCATCAATTAGTGTTTGGACTTGACTCAACATGCTAGATCCACTTGCTTCGTTTTAGATGAATAGCAGCTTACATTCTCTTCAGCTGAGACCTTCGCTAACAAATTGTTTCTGAAATGATGTGTCACCGCTCGTCAGCTGCCAATCCGGCCGACAATACAACACCAAAAACTTGAGGTGTGACACTGGAAGGCAGGCCATGATGTATATAAAGGCCTGCCCAATTTTAGCGGGTCTAATCCTAGATCATCCAACTCAGTGACAACTTTCAATCTTGATCTTAAACACACAACATATACCAGCACGCGCGATGGCCGGTTTTGGCATGAAGGGCGGCGCCGTTCTCTATGCGGACGGCACAGATGTTGACAGGAGGCAATGCACACGCGTTGTGCCGATGAAAGTCCTTTGTCTTGGACTCTGCAGAACAGGAACCATGTGTAAATAGTTTTCAACTCCCCGCCCTGAGTTGATGTCTGTGAGCTGACCTGAACACCTAGCCGTCCGACTCGCCTTACGCTCTCTGGGTTATCTTGAGACTTACCACATGCGGTCCGCCAGTACCGAGACCCCGCGTGACTGCGACCTTTGGATTGAGGCCCTGAGGGCAAAATACGATGGCCAAGGTCGTCTCTTTGACAGGAGAGACTGGGACATGCTACTCGGTCACTGCCAGGCCGTCTGCGACTTCCCTGCGGCGGCATTCGCACCCGAACTCATCGCAGCGTACCCTAACGCGAAAGTCATTCTGACAACAAGGGACGTAGATGCCTGGTACCTATCGACATCCAAAACGATCAACCGCGTCGTCCACGACAAGGAGTTCTGGTGGCTCTCACGGTTCGACTGGGCCTTTCGGCTGTACCGCCCAATGCTGCTGATGCTATGGGATCGGTTTTTCAACGGAGACTTCGAAAAGCGCGGGAAAGGCGCATATGAAGCCCACTACGCGATGGTGCGAAGTCTAGTGCCGCCCGGCCGGCTTCTTGAATTTTCGGTGGAAGATGGCTGGGAGCCTTTGTGTGAGTTTCTGGGTGAGGAGATCCCAGATACACCGTTTCCGAGGACCAATTCCGCAAACGACTTCTTAAATGGCATGGCTGGGCGACACATGCAGAAGAAAAAAAAACTTCAAAGTCAAGGATTACTATTAGGGCTGGCTGCAATGGTGTTGGGGGGTTTATTCGTGTTTCGTAGCCCTATGAGCTGTTTTTCGTCGTGAACTGGCCATAAGACACTTGCTCAGGACAACGGTGATGTTGTATTCAAACAGACATTTTCCAATGTGGTGGTAAGCTTTTTCTAGATTGGTAGTAACTTCTAAAGTCAAACCGCATGTAACCATGAACAGTGACAGAGGCGCACGAAATAGAACAAGACGCGGCTGCCAGTTATTCCATACTGATCATCAACAAAACACGTCGCATCAGGGAAACCGCATGATCATCTTGGTGGGTGTTACTCTGATGTCAATTGCTCCGATATTGTGGTCAGGAGGATGAGACAAGTGGACTGTACTCCCAAGACACGTTCTTCTGGAGTGAGTACAGTTGCACCATGAACAACTTAAGTGTAGCATAGAATTCGTCTCATAATTTGTGAACAACGGGAGTGTAGCACCAAAGTTTTTTTTTCCATAATAGCGACATAACTAGTGAGCACCTAAATTTCCAATCCGTAACAAAGCAGTTCTAATCACAATAACTGTAAATGAGTGGAAGGTGCTACAAGGCAAAGTCGATCCCACACGATAGAAGTTGAACAATGTTTGAAATCACTCCGCCGCGCACATGTCCAACCCCTGTGTGCCATGAAGTGACAAATGTTGTCCACGATTGTTAGAAATCGGGTGTGAAGCTAGTGAGGAATGCCCTTTCCAGGAGGCCTCTTGACGGTCGGGTTGGGATCGAGTTTTCCATATGCCTGTTACTTAGTCAGTCATGTAGCCCGTGTGTCTCTTTTGATGAGAGACTTCAAATAAGATCAGAACAGAGGACGAACGCGTTCTTCAATGCCAGCCTTAGTCACGACATTAGGAGTGGCGAGACCGACGGCCGCAAAGAGCATGAGGGTAATCGTGAAGAACTTCATGGTGAAAATTCGGTGTGGGTTTCTATGTAATGGCCAGTTGGCAACAACGGGAAGTGGTTGGTTGAGTAGAAGATGAAGACAGACCTAGGCTCAGTTTCGAAAGGAGCACATATCGATCTTAAATATTCAAAGACGTAGGTGCTGAAGTTCCTGCGTTTCATTCATCTTCTCTGCTCTAACTAGTCTTGAACTTTTGCCGCCCGCCTGTGCCCACTTACAGCAGGGTTGGCAAGTGGGCGGCAAAAAGGAAAAGTGGAAAAGAACTTTTGACTTTCTGTTTTAATCTATTAGCTGAAAAACTAGAGACACAAAAAGCCGCAGGTCCCGGGGCAGACCCAAGCAGTCTTGCAAGACCCTTGGCTTGTTGTGATTCGTTGATGAACGTCTAACATGACTCGCCTCTCGTTACATGATCAGTCCTCAACAGACCGGCCCTCAACGCAACAGGCCGCCATAGCCGTACGAGGTAGCCCTGACCTAAAGTGATCAATCCGTAACAGTCTGTTCTACACTAACTGTCGTATGACAGGGATTTAAATGACCGAGGAGGGACTTGGCGAAGCAGTCAACGGATACTAACGTAAAGCGGGGTGGGCTGTTATTAACTTTCTCGCCGATGCAGTCCTATTCACTACTACCCTAGCCATCCGATAACACGAGGCATCAGGGTTGACTTTGCAAGCGCCACTTCCCATGAGTTTCCGAGATATACGAAGCACTGAAAACGGCTAAACGAGTTGAGACTACCGATTATGCTTGGGCAATAACTAGAAAATGGCTGTTAACAATTAAATGCTTAACAATACGGTTATGTCTATGCCACTTCCCGTCGCTAATAGTTTAACTAGACTGAGGCTATTCATTAGATTCAGGCGATTTTCAGTGTAATTGAAAAGTAGCCGTTGACACTAGAACTTTCAACGGGGGCTTTGTCTCCGGAGCATGACGAGTTTGATTAATGTAATGAAACACGACAAAACTTAAATGACATTATTAGTAATGCAAACTGAACACCTTGCGTGTAAAAGTCCGTCCTGACTTGGTGTCTCGTTTGTTTGTCTTCTGTTTCTCGTCTGTGAATAATTTGATATTGTTTAGACGATGCGGTCTCCTTCCTCCCCTCAGGAGCATCTGCTCCATGAAAACCACTTTAATGCGGTTGAAGATCATGAGAAGTCCTTTGAACTAGCTGTTCAGCCAAATGAATCTGTTCAGGAAACAGGACTACAATCAGGTGCACGCCATGGCACGAAGCCCCTTTCCAAGGCCATGGGCTTTATGCTCTTGGCTCAATTGTTCAATTCCCTGATGAACGTATTCGTTCGCGTTTTGGAGCGACCTCCTGTCGACCTACATCCACTACAGGTAAGTTACAGCACAAGAATACATGCATTGTGGTCATAGTAGCCTAATACGTCTTCCAGCTCTTGGTCATCCGCATGACCTTTACTAGCCTTTCCCTCACTGGTTATATTTACCACAGGTCCCACTCTCTATCTTCCATGCTAGGCTTGCCTGGAAACAGAGGGTTACTGTTGATACGTGCATTTGGTGGCTTTGTGGGAGTTGTTGGTTTATACTGTAAGTTATGGTCTCGTCTCGCTTGCGCTTGAGGGAATCTGCTAACAACATGGATTCAAGCATCTCTGAGAAACCTCAATGTCACCGAGGCTACCGTAATCACCTTCCTTACGCCTTTTGTCACCAATATCATGTCATACTTCATCCTGAAGACGCCTTTCGAACGGCATGATGTAGCATTGTCTGCCGCTGCACTACTCGGAGTTGTGCTTGTAGCGAGTTCACGGGGTGTCTCGAAATCGACACCTGACCATGGTGCAATTTCTGATCAAGGAAGCGCACTTGAGAGGATTGGTTCTTTGCTTGAAGGGCTGCTAGGAGTAGTTGGGTCATCGGTAAGTACAATGGCAATAACTACACCGCGGCTTACAGAATGCCACTGACGTTCCGTTCTTTGCTCAAACAGGCTGCGATGCTCAGTATTCAAGCCATGGGCAAGACTGAAGATTCGTTTATTGTTATAAACTGGTACGCGACTTTGACCTGTTTCGTCAGCGCTATTGGCCTTCCCCTGGTGACCTCCGAGGGCTTCAAGTCGCCGGGGGGCATCTGGGACTGGGGTGTTTTGCTTTTCAGCGCTTTGAGTGGACTTTTGTTCGTAAGTCGTTGTACCTCTTCAATTGCCACTGCCACCTGCAAGACCATCAATCATACTGATGATAGTGTCGCTGTAGCAAATCTTCCTCACAATGGCGCTGCAAACGGCGCAGTCCCAGGCTGTCGTGAACATGGTGTACATGCAGCTTGTTTTTGCGTTGATTTTAGACTATGTAGTTCTAGAAGCCATTCCAGGAGGGATATCCATAGTTGGAGCAGCCTTTATCACATCGGCCGCTTCTGCCATTGCGTTCCGGAGCTCGAGGAGGAAACCACAGCACTCATCCTCGGATGGGCCGTGATATTTCTTATATATTGATCCAAATTTCATTTAAGCCCGGTAGAATTCGTTCAGGTTGAGCAATATTGAAAATTAATTCGTGGTGTTTCTGTACTTTTCGAAACCATCCCTCTGCCACCTCCTCTCAAAAATGTCTTTTATGGTGTATTGCTGTGTTCCTCTGTTACATGTCATAGGCGGAAAGCCTGAAATACCTGTCCCGTCCGGAGGTGCCCAGTTTGATGTATCTCCAACAGAAGGCAAGACTACAAAACAGCCCCAACAATGCGAAAACATGTTCCGCCCAAACAATGCCGCTCGGCGAATGTTCATGGCTAACAGACGCCATTTCATCTACAACTGCAGTGCCCAACCCGTTGCCGTCATCTACAAAGCAATGCCAGATCCCACAGTCTATTCCCTCTTTGTCGGGGACATAGGTTCCAACCAGCGACGAGTTTCTCAGTCTGGAGCCCTTCCCATCCAATGCTTCGACAAATAACCACGGCCAAAAGCCTTCCGTGATAGCCTTCGTCTCAAACCCGCTTCTCTTCGCCTCAGCCACAACCTTGAAATCCCCGTCCTTTGCTGTGGAGCCCCAAAATCGCCAGGTCGATACCTCTGTCGCCCCGTTCCAACTTGCGTAACATGCCGTGGAGGAACTTGGAGAGGCTGTCTTCGAGTATGTCCATAAAGCGGGAGGTTCCTGCGGATTACCAGTCCAAGAATCTGGCTGGATTTTGAACGCTCTGTAGTTCTGCCACTTCTGCCGTAGCCGGGCTGCCCATACAGGGATCCCGGAGGCTGTGTACTCAATCATGGCGCCGTTCTCGGCGTAGTTGACGAGGATGTTACCATTTGGGAGCATCTGCAGATTGCCCATGGCACGGCTTGAGAACTCCTCTTCCCCTACGTCGCCAATCTGGGTTGGAGGGAGGAGCGCAGTCAGTAAATGAGCAGTATTGACTGTGTGATTCAGCAGCACAATTAGGCCAGATGAGATGGTTGGATTGACGGTTAAGTCATCGTTTCCGTTGTTGAATAAGGATATCCCGGTTAGATTCGGCTTCGCAGGATATGGAGAGAAAATGCGGGCGTCGTGTTGTCTGCGAAAATCGAAGTCGTCAAAGGAGAAGGTTGAGCGATCGCCGCCGAGCTGCCAGACGATTGAGCCGTCCACGTGAGAGATTAACAAGACGGCGTCAATATGCCGACATGAAATGATGTAATCGCCGTTGTCAACCTTTTCGACAGAATTAATGTGAAAATAGTCCCATGCTTGGAGCTGTGATTGTCCGTTGCCGACTGCCCGCTCATCGTTGAACGGGACATGACTTTGCGAGACGTCAACGTGGTCTAGCGAACACCAGTTAAACAACATGGTGTCGTTTTCCAAATCCACTTCCTGGAAGCACGAATCCAAGATCCACATGCCATCGCGGATACGAGGCTGGTACAATGTGAAGAGTGCGGTGTTGTTTGTTGTCAGACGAAATTCGTGTAGGTCGACAGAGACGCCTGCTGTGCCAGGCTGGACCGTTTTCACGACGCGATACTTGTTGTTCATGATGATGCCTAGCCCGCTACCGTGCCAACCGCGTTGCTCGCCTTTCCAGTAACAGAGATGGTTTGCGTTCTTGTACCGGCAGAGTGATAAGTTTTGGACGTCAGTCATTCCAGCGGATCCAGACGCATCACGGCCGCTCCAAATGAGATTCTGCGGCAGAAGCAAAGGTTAGATTCGGCAGTCTCAAATACTGGAGTTCACTACTTACCCCGTCAACATCGAAAATATGCGGACCGCTGTCTCCCGGGTGCCCTTCTAGATAGTATGGCGATATGAGGATGTATCCCTCATCAGCCGTGTAATCGTTGTGAGGCCAATAATTTAGATGTGGTGGATTCAAGTCAGGCCTCTATGAATCAGACACGGGTGAGTGTTATTTCCGCAAGGTTGGTAGTGTGAGTCATGCCTACCGATAGGTATGCTGGTAGGCCACTGGAAGCCATTTCCCTGGGTCGTAAAGAGAGCTGTCTCTATGCGCTTTCGTTTTCGTTCATGTTGTTAGAATTTAGGATGGGAGACATCTGGCGAGTGAGAGCGTGCAGGATATAGAGAATAAGGTGTATTGGAGAGAAAGCTATTCTGGATGGCCCGTCCGGATCGAGGGATTATATCCCTACGATCTGGTTACGTAATGGGGCACGTGACTCGCTCCAAGCCCAGGCTACGGCTCGAAGTGAGGGCATCGCAACAAGACACATATTTCGTTCGTGCTTCTATAAGGTCGTGAAACTGGGCACATGGAGTATACGTGGCAATTCCGAATACAGCTGTCTCTGAAACTGCGTATTAAAGTTAGCAGCAGTCAGTGCGACAAATGCGGTTATTCAACTAATGCTGAAGTTCTCTGTTATAGGTGAGACCCTTGTGGGCGAACTGACTCGCACTGAATAACAACACCACCTTAATAGAGCTGGCTTACTTCCTCGATAGGTAGACGTTTATCCCACACCTACAACTCTCTAGCCGAAGACAAGGATTTTTCAAAGTTTATAACTAACTGTTAGTTTCGCAAGGGATGGGCTATTGGGGTCTCTATAGGGAGGTTTTTGCTATATAGCAATAGTTGCAAAAGCTAGTTCAAAAGTAGTTGTTATATTCTAGAACACTTCCCTCCTATATATCGCCCCGCTAGCACCTGCTATTAGTACTACGCTAGGCTCTACACTATAATACTAATATCTCTAAATATAATATCTTAATAACTAGATCACTTATCTATAATAGCCTTATAGCTAGCTATAAGCCCCCTATAAACCTCTAGTAGCTTTCTATCCTCTATTTATAATTACTTATAGACCCCCCCTCCTCCTACCTCCCTACCCCTATAACCTCAGGGCCTTATACCCCCCCCCTATTTACCCCCTAGGAAGGGGGCTATAGTTAGCTACTACTATCTTCTAATAAACCTAAGAGAGCTAAGCCCTCTAAGATAAAGTTTTAGACCTTCTAGTATAAGGGCTAAATACCCTTATTATAATAGCTCTAGCTTAACTAAAAGCTATAGCTTAAGGCCTAATTAAGTCCTTTACTTAGTTTATAGCTATAGAATTCTCAAGGCCTATTTCTAGAACTAAGAAAATATATACTTAGGCTATTAAAGCCTCTAGTCCTAGCCCTACCTCTAGCCCTACTTCTAGGTTAAAAATAATAATAGACTAGTTAACTAGTTAGAGCCCTAAGGCTCTTAACTTAATAAAGTAGACCCCTAACCTCTATCTCCTAGTCTACCTTCTAGCTAAGTATATCCTTATATCTAAGACCCTTACCCCCTATATAGTTAAGATAGTAGTAACTAAGGAACTTAATCTATAGCCTTAGGATATTATTAAGGTCTAATATACTACTACTAGTTTCTCTCTTAGGCCCTAAAATAAGGAGATCTAAGCCCTACTTCTCTAGAAAGCTCTAGAGATCTAAAGCTATCTTATAGCTAAGAAAGTAGAAATACCTATAAAGTAGTACTAATATATTATCCTATTCTACCTACTTTACTTTATAAGCTTTAATAGAAGTAGGGTTAATATTAAATCTAAAATAGAGGAAGAGGTCCTACTATAAATAAAATAGAGACTCCTCTCTTAATAGCTAACTAGAGCTAACCCTAGCCTAATTATAGCTATATAAACCCTTATTATTACCCTCCCTTAAGAAGCTAAAGAGGGCTTCTATCTCTTCAGCTAATTAAGCCCTACTTACCTACTTTAACTAAAAAAGTAGGCCTCTAGATAATACTCCCCTAGTTACTAAAGCTATTACTTAAACTACTACTATACTTAATAAGCCCTCTATAAGAACTATAGTAAGCCCTTAAATACCTATAAGACTAGACCCTATATAGCTATACTAAAATATACTAACTACTATAAGCCCCACTTAGTAAGCTATAATAAATACCTAATAAGGCTTTTAGTTACTAATAGATACTTTACCCTCCCTAGCTAAAAGGAACTAAAATAGATTTAAGTAGCTAGCTAAAAGGCGTTTGAGGCTCTCTACTTAGTAAACTAAGTTACCTCCTAGGTAGACTTAACCCCTAGATAGGTATAGTAGTCTAGATCTAAATACCTATACCCCTTTATACCTACCTAGGAATTAATTACTATAGTAGGTAATACTAGCTTAGTAGCTAGTAATAATATAGATAAAGATGAGGTAGAAGGGCTAGAGTCCCCCTTACTAGATAACTACCTATCTAACTGCTCTATTCTACTACTCCTAAGCAGGAGGGTATCTTAAAAGCCTAATCATAATATCGCTAATGCTTACACCCACCTAGACCTTAACTCAGAGATATAAGCCTAATAAGGCCTCCCTATAAGTGCTATATATAGCTTAATATAATATAGGGAAGATAAGCCCAGCTTATATAGCTCTACTAAAGCTCTGCTAGATAGACTAGATCGATATAATACTTATCTAGAAGCTCTAGATAGGCTATATTAATAAGATGCAAATTAATATATATCTAGGATTTAATCTATATATCCTAGTAGACTATTAGGATAGCATAGAGACTAGGCTCTAAGTTATAATATATATATAGAAGGGGATAAGGCTAAAGACTTAATAATAGAGGTCTATCTAGACAAGAGATATTCTATAGCTTAGAGTAGGCAGACAGACAATCGTTAATATCTATAGGCTATATAGAGACCTTAACGACTAAATAATAAGAGCCCTACTAGAGTATAAGGCGCTAGAGAGGGCCTTTATAGTAGGGGATTTTAATGCCTGCTATCTATCTTAGGAACTAGGATCTACTAGCTAGAATAATAGGAATAACCTCACTGCCTAGGCAGATAATAATAATCTCTACTATATTAGAGAAGCAGAGACTCCTATTTATAACTGTAGGTATACTCTCAACCTAGCATTTATAAACATCCCCTTTATACACTTAGTAATTAGCCTCTATCTCTACCTAGGGGCTGACTATAAGGTAATTATTACTACTATCCTACTTACTAGCCCTTTATCTAGCGTATAGGGGCTAACAAAAGGATTATTATAAACGATTAGTATAAATCTAAATAGCTGCTTATTAGTCTCAGACTCAGCCTTACCTCAGTTTGTTAATATAATTAGAGTAGGGGCTATTACCCTGCCTATTCTAAGGGAGCAACTTAAGACTAGCTGAGATCGATTAGTATGTCGTCTGACTGCTAGCCCTCTTCTCTACTGCTATCTAAGCGGTAGGGAAAGCTTAAGATAGCTGCAGATCTAGGGCCCCCTGGTGGACTAAAGAGTGCTTAGAGGCATACTAAGCCCTTTGTAAGGCCTGGTTTTAGCAATCTCAGGAAATAGAATAAGGATGCTTAACACTAATCCTAGAGGAACAAAAGAGCTTCTTAGGAGCAGTCTGGAAAGCTAAGTGAGACTTTTAGGCGGCTAGGATTGAGGGGGCTATAACTGATTAGGACCTCTATAAGATTATAGGCTGGCGGAAGGCTAGCCTTGCGGTTAAGCCTCCCCTAGTAGCCTCAGAAGGACAGCTCTTTAAAGACAGTATAGATAGGGCCTAAGCACTACAGAGGGCCCTTCTATAGAGGTTTAGCGATAGTGATAACCTCCCTAGCAACCCCTTTGAGGTCCTAGTAGTCCTGAGACGCTAGATCCTATAGCAAAGCATAGTTACTAGGGAGGAAGTAGCTAAAATAACACTTATAAAGGCTATAACCCCTAGTATTAATAGGATTATAATGCAGCTACTAAAAGCTTGCTAGGACTTTATAGCAGAGCCTATCTAACTACTCTTCTAGGCCTGCTTACAGATAGGATACTACCCTAAGCCCCTCTATAGGGTAGAGGTTATTATAATAAAGAAGCTAGGAAAGACTAACTATATGCACATTAGATCCTAGAGGCCTATATCTCTCTTATTCTATCTGGGGAAAGGCCTGGAAAGACTTATAGCAAGAAGGATAGCATACCTTACTATCCTAGAGGGGGTATCTAGTTAATAACAGATTAGGGCTTTACCTGGGAGGGTAGTAGTAGACCTAACGACCTGCCTTATATATAAGATTAAGAGGGCCCTCGTAGAGGGGAATATAGCTACGCTGGTTACTATAGATATAAAGGGGGCTTTTAACTCTACCCTTTAAAACTAACTAGCTGTTAGACTACGCTAATAAGGGTGGCTGACTACCTTAGTTAGGCTGATCTATACTTTTGCGTCAAACTGGACAGCCTGAGTGCAGCTTGAAGAGGCGATAACTAAGGACTTCCCTCTAGCTTGTAGGCTACTATAAGGCTCTCCCCTATCTCCTATTATCTTCCTCCTCTATATAGTAGATATTCTAGCTGAAGACCTTAGGCTATGCTTTAGGTATGCAGATGATATAGGCTTACTAGAGGTTAGCCTACCTCTTGAGGAGAATGCTAGGGCTCTTAGCTAGGATATAGACTAGATCTTTAACTAGGGCTTAGAGAATAAGGTCTCTTTTAACCTAGCAAAGTGTGAGGCTATCTACTTTAGCAGGAAATATAACTAGACTAGCAGCCTACTAGGAATATTAGCTAGGGGCCTAGATATATAGCTCTCAACTAAGCCTGTCTGCTAGCTAGGCGTCTAGTTTAATAGGAGGCTCTTATTTAAACACTATATTAAAATAAGAGTACCTATAGTAAAGAAAGCAGCTTAGCACCTTTAATATATAATAAATATAAGAAGGGGACTCCTAGCAGCTGCTATATATAAGGCTGTAGTTACCTATATCCTCCCTGCTGCTCTATATAGCGCTGAAACTTAGTATAAGGGTAAAGCGCAGAAGGGATTAGTATAAAAAATTACTATAATTATTATTATAGCAGCATAGGCTATCCTGCTAGTATAGAGGATAACCCTAACTAGCAGCCTCCTGAGGGAGGCTAGCCTACCTACTAGAAAGGTAGCCCTCAAGGGGACCTGCTTATGCTTTATAGTATAGCTATAGAGAATTAACTATTAACACCCCCTAGTCCTAAGAAGTAACTAATAGGGGTAGCAATAAATAAGACTAAGGTATATAGCAGACCTTTTACTAAAGTGTCTGAGGCTAACACTGCTATAGCTATAGTACCCCCTAAGATTATAGGATCTTATAGCTATAGAGGCTAAAAAGGAGGCAGCTAGAGCCCTCTAAGCTTAGCTAAAGACTATCCTAGAGAGCTACTTAGTTATCTTCTCAGATAGCTTTAAGGTATCTAGTAGAGCTATAGAGTTTAGCTTTATTATCTATTGAGGTAAGAGATATATTGCCTAAAGTTATAGCTAGCTAAGCTTAGTAGAAGTATTTAATAGTAAGGCTGAAGGGGTGAGGGTAAGGCTCTAGCAGGCCTTCCTAACCTCTTAAGGCTAGCCTATTTATATCTATATTAATAATATAAGCGTTATCTAAGGGATCTAGAGCAAAGCTCTAAACTCTTTATAAGAAGCATTCCTTAAGATTAAGGAGGCTGCTATAATATATAATATATAAACCTACTAGGCCTTAGGGCACTAGGAAATCAAAGGAAATAAGGAGGTAGATATTACAGTCAGCTATCTAATAGTAAGGTCTGCTAACAGAAGCTGAGGATTAACACGTTATAATAGTATACTAAGGTTGTAGTCTTAGGTTATAGGTCGTAAGCTAATAGTAGATTAGGTCTTTAGAGGCTAAGGTGATTAGTCTTAAGCTTAATAAGTAATTCGCAGTAAAGGTAAGCTGAGAGTATCTATGAGGATAAATACTAAGTTGATTGCTGAAGAGCTATAGGAGTCTAACTATAAGCTAAGCTTAAGGTTATACTATATATAAGTCTTAAATAGTCTCTTTATCTAGCTACTAATTCCTAACTTAGTACTAGTAAGCACTTAGTAATTGCTAGTAAGTGCTTAGTAGTCCTTACTAAGTGCTTAGTAATCTATACTACCTGCTTAGTCTTATCTTATTATTATATAACTTATACTATAGTTCTCCTGTTTCTAAGTAAGTCCCTGCTGTTCTTATAGTTCTATAGTATAAATATCCTATCCTAGCTGCTTAATACCTAAGGTAGGTTGACTAACTGTTATTCTTATTTATAGGTTGTAATATTAGGTCCCCTCTCTAAAGGTCTTATCCTTAAGACCTAATATAAGTANGGTAGCGGCCGTAGACGTCGTCCCACGCTTCGGGGATCGCGTAGGAGAGCTCGTTGGGCCCAACGCGCACGATGGGGCCGTACTCTGTGTGGATGTCCATCAGACTGTTGTGCATGTTGCCAGCCATGAAGGAGAAGCCCCACGGGAGGACTGAGGCTGCCCATAGTTTCGGGCCTGGGTACTTGCGGAGAGGGTGGAAGTAGACATTGTAGATGGGTCGCAGGATCACGAGGTAGACGAGAGTCTGCCTCATGTGTTAGCGTTTTCCTTTGTGTTTGCCGTGACAGGATGGCTCACAAGTCCGGTGACGACAGCGCCTAACATGGGCCATGACAGCCCGAGTGTGACTTCAGCCAGCATTCTTGCGGCTTCTCGTCACGGTTTCGTCTCCAAAAGGCTGCAGATGAGAGCAAAGTTGAGGCTGGACAGTGACAGAAACTCTGCCGATTGATGACTTGCATGAAGGTTCAAGCCGATCCAGAATGCTGGGAGCAAGCCACTTCCAGAAAATGGCAGGAAATTCGATCTGCTAACCACAGCACCAGTCTTTGCAACACGCACCAGAAGCCAACTAGTCCATCCGAATCTTAAGCTTCGCACATCGCATTCTTCAGGTCCCTGTCTCCGGCTACTGCGTGGGACGATGTCCGGCCCCGAGTCGCAAGCCGCCATTCGGAGGCGGGGTTCGGTGCCGGTTTCCTAATCCGGAAACCAAGTCTGGGGAGCAGGGATCCCTCACCTTGCGCGATGTTGCGACGTTCTCTATCGTTCGAGATTGATTCCAGCCACTAGGTTATATGGCTAGATGGGCATTTTAGCAATTTGAATCCGAAGCCTAGAACTCACACATAACGAAAGCGTCCTCCGCAGTAAGATGGCATTACCAAAAACCCAAACCGCAGTGATCCAGTCGCAATCAGCGTCCAGAGAGTCCGGCCTGCGTTTGGCCGTCAGCACCTCCGAGCCCATTCCAGAACTACCCACGCCATACCATGTTCTCGTCCGCGTCCTCGCCGTGGGCCTCAATCCCACAGACTACAAGATGGTCACTCACTTCTTCATGGAAGGCAACACGATAGGCTGCGACTTTAGCGGGATCGTCGAAGTCGCAGGCTCATCGTCCATCGTGCCCACTGGCGTCCGGGTCTGCGGCGCCGACTTCCCTTACCGACCTGACAACTCTTCAAACGGTGCCTTTGCACAATACGTCGTCGCGGATTCGCGGCATACGATCAGAGTGCCGGAAGGGTGGAGCGATACGCAAGCGGCGGCTTTAGGGTCCATTGGATGGTGCACGGCATGTCTGGCCATCTCAGACCCAGAGGCGCTGAATTTGAAGGGACTGCCGTCGCGTCCCGCAGAGAAGCCAAGTCCTGTGTTGGTTTATGGCGGTGCCACGGCGACGGGCATCATGGCCATACAAATGCTGAAGCAGTAGGTTGAGATCAGTCCCTTGGAGATAGACAGAAACTCACCTCAGACAGATCGGGCTATGCACCAATCACTGTCTGTTCCGATAAATCAGCACCACTCGTCAAGAAGTACGGTGCCATTGGCACAGCATCGTACACCTCGCAAGACTGCGCCAAAAACATCCAGACCCTTGCTGGTGGGATGCCAGTCAAGCACGCCCTTGATTGCATCACGGATGCAGAGTCTGCTGCAATTTGTTACAGCGTGCTGGCCAGGGTTGGAGCGAGATACGCATGTCTTGAAGATTGCCCTGAACAATGGCGAACAAGGCGCGCTGTCAAGTCGAAGGCGGTCATGGGGTTCGAAGCACTTGGGTACGACGTTGACTTGGGCCATCCGACATACTCGCGGAAGGCGAACTTTGGACTGCATGATGTTGCTGCGCAGTGGGCCCGAGAAGTGCAGTCGCTGTTGGAAAGAAAGCAGCTCGAGACGCAGCCCATCAAAGAGGTGAGTGGTGGTTTCGAGGGGGTCATCAAAGCGCTTGAAATGTTGCAAAGCGGCGAAGTCAAGGGCGAGAAGCTCGTGGTCCAAGTATCAAGTTAGAGCACCGCATGAAGAAACCCTGTCTATGACGTGCGTCAGAATCACCTATCACTCGCTTGGGGAGAGGGCAAGTCTTTGAAATGGAGTTGATTATGACTACCTGTGCCAACGTGCGCACATCTAAAAAGGCTCTGCGTCTCCTGACGAGCGGGGACATCGTCGAAAGACATGCTGCGGTAAACATCCCACCAATATCATATGCTCACGCCCTGACATCCATGCCTGATCCCTCAAGGGTGGGAATCCTGCGAGCCGGGCTCCTGAGAGTCGGGGATCTCGTCCTTCTTCTTGGCGACCTCGTCCATCTTCTTGGTGATCTCATCTTTCTTCTTGGTGATCTCGTCCTTCTTCTTGGTGATCTCATCTTTCTTCTTGGTGATCTCGTCCTTCTTCTTGGTGATCTCCGTAGCCTCGGGGACAGTGGCATCGTCCTTCTTCTCGGAGGCGTCAATGATCTTGGCGGGAGAAGCGTCCGACTTGGCAGGAACAGCTTGGTCTTGAGAGGGAATAGCACAGTCCGTCTTCTCAGAGATGTCAGAGCCCTTGGCAGGGGCATCCTCCTTCTTGCCGGTGGAGCCATTCTGATCGGCCTTGACGGCGGTCTCCTTCTTGCCTTCGATGGAAGGGTCCTCGCGTTGATGAGCAGCTTCGTTCTTGTCCGCGATGGACTGGAAAGTAGCAGGGGCCGAGCCGGCGGGAGGGCGATGGCCAAGAAGGCGAGCCTGTTGGAGTCAACGTCAGTAGGTCCCAGACCTCGAGGCCGGGGATGCAAACATACTTCAGCAGTCTGGAGCTCCTTGGCATCGTCTTTGGTGATATCCGACTCGGGCTTGCTCTTGAGATCAGCTTCCATCTTCAGCACTGTCTGCTGCTTGTCGTGCATGCTTTGAGCAGTTGCTGGGATAAGATGTCAGCTGGGGACGAAGGGTGGAAATGTGCAGCAAATGGGATGTCATACCAGCAAGACCATTCTTGACGGTGTGGTCATTGCCGGTCAGGGCCTTCTCGGCCTTGTCGATGTCGGCAACCTCCTTGGCCGTGATGACGTGACCATTCTCGGCGAGCTTCTGGATGGTCTCCTTGTCGGTGGCAGCCATGATGTGCAATCTTTTGGGTTCTTGGGTTTGTGTGGGAGAATAGCGGAAGAAGTGGTGGCAATGAGGCAAGTTTGGTGCTGATTGAGTTTGGGTGATGTTGGAGGTGGGAGATTTGGGAACGTGGCCGGGGGAGAAGAGAGACTAGAATAAATACGCAGAGGGGTCGGCTTCCTGTCAGTTCCTTCTCCGTTTGCTCGTTCTTGCACTTTCTGCAGTGAAGCTTCCATCACGGGAAGGTGCATACTGTCAACAGGCAGCCGTGGACCCACCTCCTCCTTCTGAGAACAAGAAAGTGCGTCCCTGGGAGTTGGAGAAAAGCAGGAGCTTCTCCTGGATGAGCAGGAACCTACCTAGATCTTTCAAGCTCGATAGGTTTGATGCGGATTAGGTAGTCCTGCAACCTTTCCAATCTCAACACCACCTGCCTTGCACGTAATAATGCCATCGGGGATCTCGAGGGCGGAAACCTCGATGCCCACCCCGCCACCTAGGCTGCTTATTCATGCAGACAGTCCTAAGATGTCATGGGTTCAACGTGTCTACTGATTTTGAAAATGAGGAAGTATTATATATAACAACTGTTTAGTTGTTGATGATGATTCCGCTAAATATAAACCTCATTTTTGCTGCTGCTTAAAAGCGCCTAGAGCTCGCAAAATTCGACATGTATGCTTCCAAATCGGAAAATGTCTTCCGGTTGCTTCTGATGAAAAAACAGTTTGAACCGTCTCTAACGGAGGCAATAGTAACCCTTCTTCACTGTCGGAGCCTCTCATCACTGCAACGATATCGGCAGTGCTCCCATAGTGAGTATCAGTCCTTCCGGCAGCGCGTGAGATGAATGGCTTTCCTTTTCCGTAGCTGATCCAACGTTGAGACTCGATCGTCTCCTGGCCATCCAACTGAACCATTGGCTCGTCCTGTTCAGGTTGTGCTTCGCGGTCTGTCATTGACAGCTGATGCGTTGGATACAACCCGTAGACCCACAAACTCAACATGGCCTGGTAACATGCAAACGCGTGAAAATCTGCTCTGTCCTTTGGCATAATGCATCTCGCGGCACGCAGAACTTGCCCGGCGTGCCATGCCGCACGCCTAGCTTGTTGAGTACTTGTCCAGCTTTTCAACCGCTCGAACGCCTCGTGAGAGGACCAGTGGTTCTCGCTACCTAGTAGCGCGTCTATCATCGGCATGGGCGCCGCGGTGCAGAACTCGTTGTATTCCAAGAAGAACAACGTCAGGGCATGACTTTCGACCACCCCCGATTTGAGAAGAAATCCGGTATCATCTAGAAGCCTCAAAGCTGATGCGGTGACCCTCCATGAGTCCGGGGCACGGGATGGCCAGTCCGCTTCGCTTACGGCGTCTACGGTAAGAAAACGTGTGCGGGCTTCGACCAGGATTGGTGTCAGAGAACATGAAACTACCAAGACCGCAAAGTTGAAGTCAACCAATGGCGTCAATGTCTTTAGAACAGAAACTTCAGCTAGACATCTTGACAGGCTGAGGCCTTTCTGGTTTTCCAAGCCGTCTTTCAGACACTCGTGATATGTAATGCTCCATTCCGCGGCAGAATCTGCCAGCCAAAGCTTGGAGTTGTCCGGGAGAGGAGCAGTCATGGCGTGGCTGGGTAATGGAGAGGGTGTATTTCTGAAGGCACTCCGTTGTACACATTGTAGGTAGAAGCGGTAGACGGTTCTATTACAAGTCAGTTCCAAAAGCACAGGGAAACTTGTATTGAAAAAGAGTCGGGTCACAGCAAGGATATTGAATCACCTCTTGAAGGATTCTTGGTTCGCCCACTCAATCCATGAAAGTCGCAATTCTTCTTCGTCCCCGTCCACAGGCGGCGTGAACGACTTGTAGGACACGCGAAACAATCGTTTACTATGTCGTAGTATCTACGCCCTGCTTATTAGCTTCACGAGCTGGTGAGCAACGCATCTCTGGCATGCTTTCCGTACCGACGCAAGAATAGCCGAAGTGGCATCAGACATCTCAGTCTTTCGCTGGTCTCCACTCCAGAGTGCGCATTCGCACACCAACGTCATGGCCTGGATGTATGTCAGGCTGCGGGTGATTGCGTTGTCTCGGTCGCCCTGGGATACTGTGAGAAACCTGAGAGCGAAGAGGCTACCGGACCAACTCACCGAATCCATAAGAACCATTCTTACCACATCCATCAACGCCAATCCGAATTCATTTGCCGAAGGGTGTGTTGACAGGGCTGCACCAGTCGACATCATGGCAGCGAGAAGTAGAGGGTCGCAGTCAGCGACATTCAAGGTGGGAAGATGAATCATTCCTGCGATTTCGTCTTGCTGCCTGGTGAGAAATATCTGGAGCATCTCTCCGAGAACCCTTGCTGACGGGAACGAAGTCGCTGCCGCCAGAGCAGGGGAATTTGCGGAATACTTCTGAACCAGATACACAATCTGGTCTCGCTTCTCTGCGGTCAGATGATGGCTTGATAACGACGGATCGTATTCCCCCATCTGCCCAACCATTGAAGTCTGCTCCGTAACAGATATGAAAAGACTATCAGTCTTGGAAGAAGCTCCCTGTGCTGGCTTCCAGTTCCCCAGCGTGTTATCAAAGACTTTGCTCGCCTCATCAGAGACGACACTCTGATCACCAGAGTCACTTGGTAACGATGGCCGCGTTTCTGTTCGTAGCTTTGCCGGTGAGCTCGGGGCCAGCATAGGTGCAAGTGAAGACAACATGGATGTATCGAGCTCGTTATTGATCCCAAAGATATCGGGTGCTCCAAATGAAGCCAGAAAATCGTTGAAAAAGAACGAATCTTCTGTCCATGAGCCCTGCTCGATGCCCAAGCCTACAGCAGCTTCTTCAGCTACGACGGTTGTGGCTGAGGAATTGGTCCTCGAAGGGACGAGGGGAGAGTCGTCTTCTTGTGCAGGCCCGCGCCGATCATCGGCAAAGCCAAACGCCCCGGCGCTTCTTATGCATTCAATACCCTTTCGCCTGCATCGATTGCAAGTCTTTTGATCGTCACATCTGACCTTCGATGTTGCGCAAGAATCGCATGCCTGTGACGCCCGAGGCGGTCGGCGGGATAGTTGCCTCCTCTTGGCTGACGGGCGACCATCCCCATTAATTACGTCTTTTTCAGGCAGGATTCGCTTTCGACCTTCCATCACAACGCCGCCTTTTCTCCCTAGTATAGTCTCGGCTTTTTACTAGATAAAATCGGGATGAGTCAATGTTGTGTTGTCCTTGAAGACATTGTGTACCTATAAGAGCCATCGGTTCGTGATGGGCGTCCGCGGAGATGAACTTACGATATATCAAGTTGCCATGAAAATGAACCAAATTGAGAGACGTCTACCTAAAGGCATGATGCGTTCTTCTAGAACGAAATAGGTAGTAACACTACAACTGCTAGGCAAAAAGGGGCTGAATCGGACGGACATGGAAATCGAAGCTGCAGCGCGCTCCTCGTCGATCACTGGCGATGATGTGGGGAACGGCCCCTCACCAGCATCTTGTAAGCGGCTTTGCGGACAGCAACGAAGCCCGAGAACACGGCTTTTTGCCTGGGCGCCTCTCCGTCACATACTAGACCTACACATTTGATGAAGCCATTCTTGGGTATCGAAAAGAAAATGCAGTATTCCACACTAGACACATGTAGGCTATGTCGATGATCTATGATACTGAACAATAATACATGCGAGCATTCCCAGCCCCCCGCTACGAAAAGCCTATGATTCCTGAATTCATATTTCTGAATGACTGACGCCTACCCATGCTGCCCGAAATGACACCACTTTCAATTGAAATAGCCATTCACTACTAAAGCGCTGCTCCGCGGCACTCTCTTTCGATGAGTCGCCGATGGGACTCACTTCGGACCTTGATCTTCACCTGGAATGACGGACCATCCTTCGTCACCTTGGGTGACTGTGAGGTGTCGATCTTCGCGCCAGGTACTGGCAGAATGTCGAAACAGTAGACTAGTCGAGCCAATGAGATGTGCAAGTTAGTGATAGCTACGTTATAGCCAACACATAGTCGTCGCCCTGCATGGCATTTAAGATTTAGCCAAGACGGAACCGATGGACTTTGCCAAGATGGAAATGGCTTCTTACCTGCGCCGAATCCGAGGTGTCCCTTGGCGGGCTTGTCAAGATCCTCGTTGATGAATCGTTCCGGCCAAAATCTCTCCGGCTGCTCGTACTCGTCCGTGGAATTCGCAATCGCCCATTGATTATACGTCACGATCGTTCCTGCGGGAATTTTGTATCCTTCAAACTCGTCGTCCCGCATCAACGCGTGCGGGATTCCCGTTTCAGCAATCGTCGGCCTGGCATCGAGACCCGTCAGCGAAATACTTTGTGCATTTCCCACCATCCACATAAGACGGCTTCCGGGAGCACCAAACTTACTTCCATCGAACACTCTCCTTCACTGCTCCCTTGATGATTGGCAAGTTCGGCATGTCCTGGGCGGTCGGCAGTCGCTCAGCGTTAGAACCGCATACTTCATCGAGCTGTGTGCGAGCACGCTTGATCCAATCTGGCCACAACGCGGCGGCAGCAACACACTGGTCCAAGGATGCGCGAGTGGTGTCTGTGCCAGCTTCCATCAGAGCGCCTGCCATGAACAGGAACTCGTCCTCGGTGAAGTCCGAATCATGCTGCTTCTCGAGAAATTCCGTCATGAAGCAGTCCCGTTGTTTGCCCTGCGCTCGGCGTTCGCGAAGTTGATCTAGTTCTCGCTTGTATACCCTGTGTGACTGTAAGCGATTGTGCAGACCAGCTAGTCCGGGTGTCGGAGTCTCACGCGCGAGTACGCTTATACAAGTCGTCGCCATACCATCTCCATGGCTGCAGACTTTTGAACCATGTGATTTCGGCGAGGAAAGGAAAATGATCGACGATCGCGCGGCCAGGCATGAGATACTCGACAAACTCCTCAGACACGGCAAGGGAGTCGCTCAAATTCGCATCGTCAACGCCGGCTCGACGTCCAAAAACAACGCTCATAATGACCGAGCCGGAAAACGCTCCGTGGCTCTTCCACCATTCATCTGGACGTTCGAGGTAGTTGAGCAGCAAAGCCTTGGACTCTAGGTCTTGGAACGGCTCGAAGATGTTGCGCTGTGTAGCATTCAGAATCTGATGCATGACCTTGCGCTCTCGACGCCACAAGTCTCCGTAGGGCATCAGGAGAGTTCGCTTGCCGCGGGACACGAGGTCGTAAGCCATCGGCAGGTTCATTCTCGAGGAGTATATGGCTGCTCTCTTTTCCAGGAGCTCGTTGACAGTCCTTTTGGAGTTGAGAAATAGCCAGTTTGTTCCTCCGATGTTGATTGTGAACCTAAACGTAGGGCTCGTGATCAGCGGCACTTCCTTGTGACTGATTGTTCGACGATATGGTGACACAGTAGTTTTACTTGAGCTTCTTACATTTCGCCATACTTCTTTGCCAAGTCTTGGAAGAATAGGTATGGAAGGTCTCGTGGGATTTGATGGGCATTCCCAACCAGTGGTAATCCGGGAACCGGGTTGGGTAAACGGTATCGCTTCTTAAACTGTATCACCTTCGCGAACTTTCGAACCAGCCATGCAAATAGAAGAATTAGGATGCATGTCCCAAACGCTTGACTCGACAGCATCGTTTCTGGAGAGAGGAACCTCATCATTGCGTGGCGTTGCCGGAGATCAGTGGGTGTCAGGGACATGACAAGAACAGGCAACGCGATTCGTAAGAGAAGAGAAGCTATTGCGTGACTTCGACGAACTCATGGCTCTCAGGACCGGAGCTAGCAAGTATTTAAGGAGCAACAGCATTTCGCCCCCCGGCGTGGAAAGGTGATGACCGATACTCGCCAGTATCATTGTGCAGAAACTCCCCGATGCCCTGGAAATCTTCGGGGCATGCCGATGCCTCTTGCTTGTGGATTTCGTGTGGTGCTTGGACATATGTTCATCAACAACCAGACTTGAGGTACCGGTGGATCGGGGAGCGTTGACTCCCCGAGGTGGAGGCTCGGCATGCCGAGAACCACTGATTGGCTCAACGGCCGAGCCTCTCCGTTGAAAACGATGACATGTTGGAACGGTTTCATTACATCTTTGATCTTGAATTATGATCTGGATTGTCCAAAGTTAAGCACTTTGGAAAAGAGGAAGGGGTGCACGCTTCTCCGAGGGCCGTACCAAGTGCGGAGTCGGTTCGGTTTTTGAAAAGACCTCGACCAACCGGGACTCTGGAAAGCAGTGTCAGAGCCGATATTGTGCTTGAAGCGATTTCTGTAGAACCTAGCCAGGGTTGAGACGAAGAGCTCATAAGGAGTTAATATACTCTGTTCTTTTGATGAGAATGCCCCGTCAACCTTGATTGCTAACTCGAGTGTCAATTCAACATGAATTAGGTACTTGAAGTGATGTCTTAGGCGAAGGTTGGGATCAGCAAAGTGGGCAGGCCTTGAGATTTTGTCCCTAGCTTAGATTGCTCATAGTATCAGGCTAGATCATTCACATAACTCATGCAGGTTTGTCTTGCTTACGCACCTCGGACTCGAGCCAAGACTGCATCCACCCTAACCGACCTGTGTAAGCCTCAGCCTCCCAACAAGCCATCCTGTAGATCCTTCCCCCGCTAATGCCAGCGACTAAATTTAGACCCCAATCCTGATCGCATTTCATTGCTATGCATTCTCGCACTGAGCCCCGCACTTACCCTTAGCTTCCTGTCCCACACGTGCACAACCGGGATCAGCTGCAAGTCGTCGGATTCTCGTGCGGTTCATCTGGAGCTTCTGCGAGGCGGAGTCTAGTAACATCCACGGAAGCCTATGTTTATGCTTATTTGGCTGAAAGGTTGTTTTTTTCTTGAATGCTGCGGAAGCCTTGGCGGGCTTGTTATGGGTCGAGGCTGTTCAAGCCCTGCTGGAAACTGTCAGTGCTAAGCCCGGCCCGGAGCTGAGGCCGATCGTGAGATTTTGATGCCAACAGAAGCCTTGCGCCAGCCCCGCTGAGTACGGCAGTCCTGGGGCTATCATGAACCTTTTTGCCATTTTCATGTCGGTGCCGAGTAGATATAAAGTCATCGCTGTTTTCCGACAACAATTCACATTTCCCACCCATCTCACCGTTACACAGCCAAACCTCCTTGTCCTACACCAGAGTTTCACTAAATTATCCATTCCTTCAAACTGCGTAGCACAATCTCCAACGCAATTCTTCACCGCTTCAAGATGTCTTCCAAGCTCCTCCTCGCCCTGACCAGCATCATCTCCCTTGCTGCGTCCCTACCCTCCGCGCCTCGCGAATGCTCCCAAACCTCGGTCCCGCCCAGCGCGTCAACCGCGACCCCGGGTTTGATCGCCCACCCCCAACATTTCAACGTCTACCAGTCCGCCTCCCAACCGAACCACCCCACGGACAACGTCCCTCATCTTGACCTCCACACCAACATCACCCGCCAGGTCGTCGTCTTCACCGGCATCCCACCGTCGGCCAAGACCTGCTCGCTCGGTTGGCGCCAGGGCCCGATCGAGACCCGCGTCTTCCGCGTCGATGGCAACGGCCTCGTCTCCTCGCGCCAGCTCAAGTCCGAGGGCTTCCCGACGTGGACCACCGGCAGCGACGTGCTGATCAATCCCACGACGATCGCACCGTTCCAGGACGGTAGCGAATTTGTCCCGGGCATGGACTTCACCTTCTGGGACCAACCTGAGTTCTCCGCCCCGGCGACGCACGGCGGTCCGAGTGTCAAGTGCCAGGAGAGGATTGTCGTGGAGCTGGCGGTCAACTTCAATAACGGACAGGATGGACGCGTGTTTATGCAGGATGATGCCGAGAATGGATTGTACATCTCGTACTCTTAGGAAGGGTTTTGTCGGACGAGTTGGACTTAATGGTTTCGTAATCGGTTTACATGGAGAGTTCGGGATTAGTTTTGGCGTTGATTGGCGGCTTCTTTTGTCTTGATAATACTACCCATATTCGAGAAATTTGAAAGTTCTTCTCTGGTGTTCGTAACGAACTTGACTTGCTGGCAGAAGGCGGTGCGGCCTGGAATATCGTCATGTCTAAGCAATGACTCAGGAGTATACATTGGACCGAAAATAAACATGTCCACGCGAAGAGTATTCTCAGTAACTGACAGGCAAGTATTCTTATCTACCAGAAGTACCGCTATCAGGCTTCTCGTCACAGTATTTAGAAGGATCAGGCAATCTAAACATAGCATGAGCGATGTTATACATCAGATGAACCGGGCCGTCTCCTCGAGCATTCTCTCGGCGGAGACTTTCCAACTCGACTATCGGTGCTACGGAACTCGCCTTCATCCTCTCCATGACTTTGCGCGAGAACTCTCCTTTCTCTTCTGAGCTCATGGAACTCGCCTGTACGAGCCAGGCGGCCTGGGCTTCCTGTACCGAGAAACTTACTGGTCCTCTCTACCAATACTAAGCGGCCCATCACCGAATCGCAAAACGACCAATGTCATCTCGGGCGGGAACAACTGCCCGCCGCCGACCTTATAAAAGACGTTCAGGAGCGTCTCTTGCGTGGCCATGATCCACGGGTGCACGGCGGAGACGTAGTCGTGGATCGTGACAAAGTCGCCGCCAGCCTTCACCTCGAGCTGGACGTATTTGGCCCGCGGGCGCCGGGTATCAATTTTCGTGTCGGTACAGTCGCGGTGAAGCTCGACCCAAGCCTCCTCCCACTGTCGAATCACTCGAGCCGGAGGAGGGTTGTTGCGATCTGGGAATCCATCAGAGACACTTGCGTCACGGGGTACCAGGTAGGCTCGAGACCGGCGACGGCAGGGCGAAAGTAGAGCTCGACGGCTTCGCCTGACTTGTAATACTGGCTGGCTGCGACCTGGATTGCGGTCTCAAGAGGGCCGTTGGCCGTCCAGAAGAGCTGTTTACCGGCTGCTGATGTGAGTGGGCGTACTGGGGATGTTTCTTCTGTGATTTGCGAGATTCGCTCCATGCTACTAGCGACGGACAAGCCGGTTGTGTCCATGGTTGATGGTTGTGTGTGTGTGTGTTGAAGATGCGAACCAGAGCAGCCAGCAGGACTTTCAAAGACCCCCGAATAATATTGCTCTGCCCCAAAATCGGAAGGAACCTACCGCCCCAGCTCGGGCTGGAAGCTGCGCCGCAGTGCCTGCCTCCTCCAACGTCCATGCCACGGCCCCGCCCCGGCAAAAGCGGGGCCTTCACTCACCACGCCGCCCGACCGAAACACATTCAATCAAAATCATCACCAGACGCATTTCATTGCAAAATGAAGCAAAAAGCAAAGAATCGATCGCCGAATGAGGCAAAAGAAACGTGACAAGAGTGGGATTCGAACCCACGCCAATGGTCGCAAGCGTGGGTTGTGCCTGGGACCGGCAGGTCCCAGGTGCAATCCCACGCGCAGCGGCCACCGAAGGGAAGGTACCGTCCCCCGAAGGGAAGGTCCATCACCTTGGACGGGAAGGTCCCGACATTCGAAGGGAAGGTCCTCAGCTGTCAGGTGTGCTTCAGCGATTCCTCAACATAGACCCTCGCCCGGGCGAGGCAGTGGGTGCCAGCGTTCCTGCAGTCTGGATTGGATGTCTTGAGGACTGTCGCTGTAATTGAAAGCCTAGCCACGGCCCCGGCCGGCAAGCGAGGTGACCCGAAGGAACCTCCTCATAGGAAAAAAAATCGTTGCCGACAAACCTGCCCCCTAACAACCTCCCGTCCCGGCCGAATGACACTTGAGTACACACACCTGGTGTACATGCTGCGCATGCCACGCAAACACACAAATATGCACGCGTGCCGGCCCCCGAACGGAGCGGCGGAACGGTAACGGCGCCGGGGTCCATTCGGGGCCAAATGCATTGTCCCTCGTTGCCATGTACCTGATCTGGCGCGTGCCGTCAAGGGATCATCAATTGCACCGGCGCCGAAACCAAGCGAACCTCTATTTCCGCCACTTGGAACCCCCTCAATTCAGAGTGCGTGCAAAGCAAACCACACTCCACGGAAGATGCAGTGGGGATCGGACTTTTCCAAACACCAATTTTCATTCAAAAAAAAATTGTCTCTAACCTTATCTTGCCCCTTTTTTCCTGCTGATTTTTCTACTCCCATTTTTCAAACCCGCCCTGAAGCCATCCATCGTACCATCTAAACATCGCAGAATCACTCCATGTACAATCGGAGCCACCATCCCGCCGCCTACTGCTCCTCGGGCTCCACATCATCATCATCATCATCATCATCGCCGCCTCCTCCCAGGAAAGGGGTACTGGCACGCCTCGCGCGCTTCGGCTCCTGCTCCTCCTCCTCATCGTCGTCCGAATCAACAAGCAGCTCGGACTTGCCCTTCTTGGCAGCAGCTCTCTTCCGTTTGCCGCCAGCACCTGCACCCTCCGCCGAAGCGACATGCTTACAAATCTCCACATACACCGTGGTCAGCTCCTCCGCTCCCAAGTCATCCAGCGCAGTCTTGAAACTCTGCGGAGCATGGTGTCGCTCCTCGTCGCCGAAGTAGGTACCGGCTTGCTCGTTGACATGAGCAAAGAACTCGCCAGATTGTTTGCGGGCAGCGGCGCTCTTCGCCTTGGGAAGAGGCACGGCATTGCCACCGCCGTCACGCCAGGAGGTGAACATGGCCTCGAGAGCAGACATATTGAGCGAGGCCAGAGTCTTCAGGTCTTTGTTGGACAGGGGCGCGTTGCTGCCCGCCTCAGAGGGCCCTGCCTCAGACTCGCCAGCATCGCTAGCCGACGCAGAAGAAGCGCGACGCTTCGTGCCGGTGCCACTTGTAGGATGACGTCAGCATCACATTTGGAGAATGGTAGCGGAAAGGTCGGAGAACGAGAAAAGGCCAGAGCAACGGTAGAATAAGAGGAAAGAGAGCAAAGAAAAGAAAAAAAGGGAAGAACCAGAGGGAACAGCGTCAACCTACAAGTGGATGCTCTTCGCAATCGTGTCAAGCATGGCGGTCATCTTGACGTTCTGAGAGGATAACACGTCCATGTTATTGAGCATCACACGATCAACAGCCGACAGGCCATTGATTGCCTCCCGCTTGAGCGACATCCACAGAATGCTCCTGGTGACATCGACGCGGGATGGCAGATTGCTGAGATCACCCTCGTCCGCCATGATGGTCTGGCGAATAGTCAGCAATAAGAGCGAAACATGGACGCTAGGAAATGACAACGACCAGAAGAGCGGCGCGACCAGGGCTGAGCATCCGTACCTTGGGGTCTTTGTGTTTGGGGATCACAGGACCGATCGGGAGAGGGGGGAAGAGAGAGAGAGAGGTGTTGTACAGCCCTACAGATGTTGAGCATTCGCAACAGACAACAGCTCACGGGAGACCTACGAGGTTCGTTGTGGAAGTAAAGGATCTCAACTATTGGCCGGCTAGAAACAGTCGAGCACGACGGGGAGAGAACGAGGAGAGCTTGACTGACTCTTGGTCTCTCCGGAAATAGCTTGCCGCAAAAGAGCGAGGGTTGGAGGAGGAAAGAGGAGGAGGAAATACGGTGAGTTAAATGAAATGAACACACTCGGCAGAATTTTCTGGCAGTGCTCTTGTGACGAGGAAAGATAACCTTACCTGGAGGCCTGAGGGCAGAGTGCTCTGTCTCTGCCGTACCTGCATGATCCATCCAGACCGGCAGCGACGAAGATGGGGCAAGGAGCAAAAACCCGTCAAACGGACAAAGATGGATATTCCAGTGTGGCCCCGACGCTCTCTTGGACACTCGCATGCCACATTCCCTCCTCTCTTTCAATTACTCAGAAGAGTTTCTGTCTGCCTGGAGTTCAGTCTAGCTTGAGCCATCTCTGGGGCTTCTTAGACGACCCCTTTCAACATCCCACATTCTCCCCCCTCCTTTTTTCTAGCGATAGTTCTTCTCGAGATTGCTCGCGCCGTAGTTCGGTTGTATGCGTGTAGTCGTGGGGTGCGTTTGGCTCCAGTGTGTGGGGCCATCCGACGGGACGTAAGCCGCTCAATTTAATCACCCTACGTTGTCGTTTGCACTGCGGCTTGAACATCCCACTACGCCAACAAAGACTGCAATTCGGTAGTAAGACGGGAAATTCGATCCGTTCTCTTGTCCTTTGGCTAGTTGTCTGTCCTGGGCGTGGTCGGTGGCGACCTCCGCTATGGCGGCACAAGGTATGCGCAGCCAGCTCTGGCCATGCATCGATGGCTGCCTCTCTGCTCTTTGCTCTACGTTGGCACACACCCCCAGGCCTGCCATCTGCTGGGCGGCTTGTCCCTCTGATTTTCCTCAAGTTATATGTGTGAAGTCTTTGAGTGGGAGGCAAAGCAGACACAGCACCAACCAGTTGCCAGTTGGGCATTGGCAAGGCCTCCAAGTGTCCAGGCACCTTTCGGGAACGTGCCGACTGCAGGTCCACCTTCAGAAATATGATGGCTGCATGTTGATCTTGATGCATGCCACCCAGCCGCTTCCTGCCCGCCTGTCCCAGACCTCCTCAAGAAGGCTTGAGGTTGAGGATCCAATGAGTTCACCTAATGGTACTCAGTACGATGCAGCTGACCCACTGGCTTGTGCTCCTAAGAGGCATCTTGGCCATCTTTGACACTCTGGTTGACAGCTCCCAGGACAGTGTTCAATTTTTCAGCCAAGTCAAGTTGCTGCTGCCTGTATATGAGTTACCTGCGTTGGCGCCTGGCTTCCACCTCCGTACCAGACCTTCGATGCCCGGCTTCAGTCATCTTCAATGTTTTCTTTTCTTTTTTTTCAGAAAACTGCTCTCATTCTCAACCCCACCACCCTCATCGCATCCCAACCAAACTCCGCCTCCTGTTGTATTTCCTGGAACCTCCATTCGCGGGGCTATCTAGGACTTTTAGGTATGCATCTTCCATCTCTTCCTTCTCCAACAATTTGTGCGTAATTTGACTCCTGGTATATTTGCGGGGCGCGAACACACAGGCAGACGCGCCTTACACCATCGAAGCAAGTGCAAACGACTAGTGACCAGCGAAACCTCGCTCCTTCCCTTTCGTCTTCACCATTTACTCCCCTTCTCTCCTCAATGCAAGTAATCTTCGCAGAGTACTGACACCCTGCCTTTGCAGCGACAGATTGTGAAGACACAACGGGAGCCCCAGAAACCCAATTCATTTGGATGTCAAGTCTGTCATTCTCTCGAGCCTGCTTTGATATCTTCGAGTCTAATACTGATGCTCTTCGCAGGTGTACCATCCGCCCTGTTTTCCGAGAGTTTTACTGGCAAGCGATCCTGCGAACGCTTCGGTCACCTAGAGTCGATCTGGATCCTCGGTATGTCTGCTATCTCCGTCTGCCCTTGGACCACCTCTTCCTGCTCTTCGTCTCATTCCCTCGATGTGTTTCTTGCATGTGCTACCGCTATCGTGGCTTGGTTGGCATCGTCGTTCTTCGCGTCCACTCTTTGCGCTAGGCATCGGCTAACGTCAATACTTGACTAGGTCGCATCAACCGCAGCCATGTCGAGACGCCCTGTCTCCCACCGGCGCGACCGCAACGAGAGCTCAGCGGACTGGATTGCTCGATTGAGACATGTCGATGAGGATGCTGGCGAGAACGACTCTGCCTTCTATCGGTTGATGGCAGACATTGAAGAGGAGAGTCTCCAGGCCGTTGGCTTTCGGTTCCATGCCAAGAAGACCCAGAACGCCCAAGATCGTATCCTCGCCAAGTACAGGGAGTTCGTTGTGTACCTCGAGCGACTGCCCGAAGACATGGATGAGGACGCCCTCGATGCCGCTTGTTTCCCTCCTCCGAACCCCGCACACAATGCCGGACGTTATCGCTGGGCGGCTCTGTTTCGGCTGGTGCGCTGTTTCTTGGCGTTCGTTGTCCGTGACGCCACGCCTCGCAGCATTCGAGATGAGAACGTCTCCTACACCTGCCTTATCTCGTACCGGAACGTTCTGATGTTCTGGGTTGCCCGTATCTATGACCAGCGAGGCGAAGAGGCCCCGAGATCAAGCGACCTATTCAACTGGATCACAGAGATGATGCGCCACCTCTCCGCAGAGTTCGGTCTCACCAGGAAGCGCAACAAGCCAGGTCGGTCATACATTGGAGTTGAGGAATTGCGACTTCTCATCGACGAGGACACACGTCTATGCGCTTCTATCGAGCTGTCGGAGCAGCATGTCTTGGCTTGGCTCCTTGGGCGGTACGGCGCTTTGAGACCGGGCTCACTGGGTGCACCCGAAGAGGCCCATCGCGTCGACTCGATGAGCAGTGGTGTCCAGTATCTTGCCTGGAAGGACGTCAAGATTTCACGCACTTCAGTAAAGGGTGAATTCGATGTCAAGCTAGTTATTCGAAACCTCAAGACCAACGTTGAAGACCCGGGCAAGAAGTTTTTAGGCAACAAGTCCTTGACTTTCGTCATCAAGTCGCCCCAGGAACAAAGCAACCTGTCGCTCTCAGTGCCTCATCGCTTTCTTATCATTCTCCTTCGCCGGGGCTACTTGACCGACTACGAAACCATCAGTGATCTACTCAACGGCAGGCACAAGAATATCCGCATCAAGGCTCAGCAGTTGGAAAGCCCAGTCTTCATCGCTGGCACGGCCCGTGGTCTCGGCATTCGCGATGACGACACGCCCTTGACCAGCCATGCTTTGACTGAGTACATCCGTCGTCGTGGCGACCAGATGGGCTTCGCGCTTCCCGTCACGTTCTACAGCATCCGCCGCCAGGCTGGAACAGAGTTTTCACAGATCTTGGGTGAGAATCTCGCCCGCGAGATCATGAGTCACGACCCTGACTCCAGAACTCTTGAGCGGTTCTATGTCGACAAATTACGTACCACCGATGTCGCTGCCGTGGCTCTGGGAGAGGCAAAGGATGCTCGCCAATCTGAGATGCGAGACGATGAGTGGTCTCATCTCGCCATCACGAGACTATCCCCTCAGAAAGTTGCCGAGCTTATGCATGAAGAGCTTGATGCTCACGTGCGCCGGTCTATTCTCCAGAGCCAGAAGTATGTCAACGCCAACTCGCAGGCAACGCGCAAGCTCATAGAGCGAAGATTCCGCAGACGCGCACTACGAGAGCTTGTCGACGCAGCACACGAGGAACAGCATCGCGTCGCAACACTGGATGAACATGCCTTCTCCAAGGAGGAGATTTTCAGGCGAGCTACAGCCTTCAACAAGAAGCTAGCTGACATGGCCGGTATCGACCTGAGCCCTGATTCAGCGCAGCTTGATGATGATTCGGAGCAAGACGTCGAAGGCATCGACTTTGATAAGTCATTCGGTGCCAACGCCGAAGCCAATGAGCCTGATAACGCCCCTGTCGAAGAAAACCGTGTCGTGGAGGCAGACGCCGAGATTTTGTTCAATGACTCAGAAGAGATCGAGATGCCCGAGGAACACGGTGTTCGAGCCGAGATTCTAGACTTTGGCGACATCACAGCTAAGATACCCTATGAAGAGGCCGTGGAGATGTCGATGCGAATCATGCTTGACCACGCCACTCGCGAGCACGAGGTTTTTGGCAAACGCCCGTGCAACCTTTGTGCAAGTGACCCGTCAGTCACTGACCAAGAGATCCTCAACAAGACCTACACGGCCGACAAGTTGAAGAAGCACCAGCAAGGCCGATTTCATTCACGTCTCGGCGTCTTCCTCCGAGAGGCCAAATCTCGTCATGAGGAGACCGGCAAGTGGGAATGTCCCTACTGTGCTGAAGTCATTCCGGAAGACGAGACGCTCTCCGACCATCCTAACTTGGGCTCCATCCAAACGCACTGCAAACGAAGCAAGCCCGGTCTTATTCCTGCAGCAAAGTGGTCCAATGCAGACTTGGCGCAGAGCCATTACGATCTCGTGGAAGCGGCTGGATGGTTCGAGGAGAACTTCTCCGGAGAATTGGAGCACAAGATATCCACTAGAAAGTGGCGAGACGCAGATGAGGAACGGCTGCTCTCTAAGCTTCCCGGCTTCGCTCTCTCCGGCATCAAGGAGCTTCCCCATGCGATTCCCGTGCCCGGTTATGAAGACAACATCCTGTACGGCGGAGAGGGCACATTTCACAGAGAGGGTGACCGTGACTTGGGCCTTGCGCCCGCGACTTTCCCTCCGCCAAACCTTAGCTGGGAGAAATCCTTGATTCACGAGAACCACATGGATGTGACGTCCTCGGCCAACCCTGGAGAATCCGGCTGGGTTGCAAACCACGTGAACGAGGTGCCGGACCACCAGAGATGGGTTGTCGAACAAGTTCCCCTCCCCGGCACAGAGGGTAACCTTGTTGGCGGTGGAAAGCGATTCGCGACAAGATGGAGCACAATGCTCAGTCCAAGAAAGCTCGCAACTAGAAGAGCCCCGACCCGAGTTGACGTCGTTGACGCGGCGTCTATCGCCCGAGGGTTTTCAACAGGTCGATCTTTGCAGCGGAGAAGTTGGTGAAGATCTGGCAACATGGCCAGCTTCAACGTTCGGATAGGTCAGATGGTCCGTTGTATCTGTTCGCTGGCAAGCAGATGTAAAACAAGAAAAAAGAGAAAAACAGTAGATAGCATTACCAGGTCGAAAGACGTCCATTCCTTACAAACGAGAGTTCCATTGCGCCGTGCGATTCGATTCGCTTGAATACCTCGGTGCGTCTGTCGTCCTTAGGCGTTTCCTGCGCTATGGATACGTCGTCAGGTCACATCGTAGGTGGTCGGTCAAGAGACAGACAAGTAGACCTCTAGTGCCGACCGTGCGAGCACACCTGCCGCAACCAATCAACTCCACACAAAAAAGAAACGAAAAGTCGGACGGAGAAAGAAGACCACACCATATGTGCACAACTACAGGTCGCACGTAGATTAACAACATTGAATGTGCCAAAAGATCAAAAAAAAACATCCCACGGGAATGAGAAGTATTGACAAGAAAGGGATTCGAACCCTTGCCTATTTCTAGACTAGCACCTGAAGCTAGCGCCTTAGACCGCTCGGCCATCTTGCCTGTTGACAATCAATGTCAGAATCTTGACCATGACGGTTGAGTGAGGGCAGCAACAACATCATAGTTTCGTCCCGCCAGGTCGTCTTTTCACAAGCCAGCTCAATCCGGACCACTTGTTTTAGCTTCTGCATCAGAATCATCTCACAGAAATTACTATTTGTGACCGAACGGCGAGCCGCACAGCACGTCGTATTGAACCAACATGCTGAGCACCCACCTTAGGGCGTTTGAACTCTCCAACCCGCCAGTGTCCCGGGCGAGGTTGATAGGCTCTGAAATCTAACTCTACGCCCAAATTGAAGTGTTGTGAAAGACGTCAGCATGTGCCGAAGGCGCCTGAACGTTCGGAGCCGTCTATGCCATAAAGCTAGCCCATGCGGATGGTAGTCAAACATGCAGCTCGGCTTCCTTGAATAACAGCTCTTGGCTGAACAAGCAGAGTTCTATATTAAAGATACGTAAAGGGCATTATGCTATTCAACGCCTCGCACTGATTTCTACATTTCTCAGAATCCAAGCTCGGAGTCCAAGATGAGCGTTTTCTCTCCTAACGCCACGCTGTCTGAAGCCTTTAGGATAGGAATCTTCGCTCGGATTTAAACATCTAGACAAGGAGACCGCTTGGGCTCATCGACATACATAGGCGGCGTGGCATACTCAAGGGGCGGCTGACGTTCCTCCGAAGAGCCCGCACTTACGGCATGCTCGTCGACTTGAGCTCGGCTCTTGCGAAATCTGGTGTAACTACAAGAATCGCAATACTCCTGGTTTGATCCCAACTCTTGATCGTAACATTATCGCACGTTCAGTTGTAAGCGAGTATTTCCTGACTTCCGAAAGTTCATGAGGTAGCATGGCTTCATTGTGATCACAGTATCTCCCCGCCAGCCCTCAGCACTCGCCGCACGAGAGTAGACTATGAGATTTGTGGCTTGAAATATCCAACGAAGGCATGCTGAACATATTATGCTCCTCAGCCTCGGTGAACCCTACGGCGATGACGACCTCATAGACCGTTTGAAGACTCGGAGCACATGCCGAGCAAGTTTTTCTGCCAACAGATGTCACTCCGAAAAGTCAGAAGAACCAGGGTAGTATCAATTTGCAACGAGCTTTTTATTCTTGGGAGAACTTGAACCGCGAGACTACTGACTGCTACATTCGAGATGTGATGCTAGAAGGAAAGAAGGCAGCTGTGCCAGAATTGAGGATTGAAGCGGGCTGCCCAGCTTGAACGGAGAGTTAGACAACTTACCTCGTGTGGATGTATTCATGCCAGTACCGAGAGAGCCCTCATGGTCACGGATACCCTGAGAAGAATATCTTGATCGAGTTATGTCGAGGCATCGAGTTGGTGTTCTCAAGAGGTGTGTTCGTGTTCCTCGGGAATCGACAGTCTCACTGGCTCTTTGAACCCCGACGAGACGGGCATAATCCGCGGGCAGCCGGAAAGAGACGAACTCTCCGCAAGTTTCCTCATTGTCAACGCCCAGGAACGGAAATGATGGACAAACCCCAAAGATAGTTACACACGAATGCAACTTCATAAGCGAAACATCCGAAAGCACTCTGCATATGCAACGGAACCCCCGACCAAGCCTGCAGATCCGGTCCAAAGCCCCCAAGCAGCAACCCGTATTTCCACGTGCGCTCGCCAAACATGGCCTTCTAGAATCCCATAATCCCAAATTTTCGGGTCCAAGCAAGCTCACCGCTAGACAGTTCGCGGAATTCGCTCCAGCATCCCCCAACACCACATGGCGCAGCCCCAACAGCCCCCGACAAACATGTCAACAACCCTGGTGTTTGCTACTTGGGAGCGTCTCAGCCGGCTGGTGAACGGCCATGCACAATGCTTTGCCGAGCCTATTCAGTGTTGCTATCATTCCCGATCGGGAAAATGCACGGAGCAACCACCAGAAGCTGTTACCTGCCCTCCATTGGTTGATGACTTCCACCGAAGAGACTGCACGGCATGGCTTGATATCACCTCGCTACACAAGCCAATGGAGGCCCCCTGCAGATTTCTTATTCAACTCCTCGACAATGAGAAGGCTCTCTTCGCTGTTACACAGCACACTCGGGATACAACCCTGTTGGGTGACGGATCTCCCGCCTGTCCTGGACCCTTGTTTCTGAAATCCTATTTCATGTGCTTTCAAAGACTCCAAAATGCCGCGAGTTCCCGTCTTCCGTGATCGTCCCATCCCATCATCCATCCAGCTTTTCCGATAGGCAACCATGGATCATCCCGAGACGAAGAAACCTCACGACGAGGAAGCCGTTCACGTCCACGAACATGGTCCCTCCTCCCTCGACTCAGACAGCACCCACCTCGACGAAATCGACCAAGACTGCCTCCCCGATGGCTACTTCCGCAGCAAGTTCTTCCTCGGTTCTATGACGGCCATCGGCCTCGGCCTCCTCGCCGGCGTCTGCGGCTTCGCCTACGCAGCCCCGATTCTCACCGTCATTAACGCAGACATCGGACCGGTACGTCCTCTCCCCCTTTTACTCCCATCCCTAACCTCACTAACACCCCATCGCAGGACCCAAACATCGTCTGGGCAGCCCTCGTCTACACCCTCACCTCGGCCGTCTGCCTGACCATCATCGGCCGCGTGACCGACATCTTCGGCCGGCGCCCCGTCTTCATCGCCGGCGCCGCCCTCGGCGTCATCGGCAGCATCGTCGCCGCCACTGCGACGTCGGTCAACATGTTCATCGGCGGCACCACCATCATCGGCATCGCCGCCTCCACCCAGCTCTCCTTCTACTACGTCGTCGGCGAGCTCGTCCCCATGAAGTACCGCCTCGCCGCCAACGCCGTCTGCTACATCTTCTGCATCCCCGGCTCCGGCTTCGCCCCCGTCATCGCCCAGGCCTTCGTCCAGTACCACCCTCACATCGGCTGGCGCGGCTGCTACTACATCCTCATCGCCATCAACGCCGCCTCCCTCGCCTGCTGGGTCCTCTTCTACCACCCGCCCACCTTCAAGATGAAGCACGGCGCCCACGCCAGGATCTGGTCCTACGTCCGCGCCTTCGACTACCCGGGCGCCCTGCTCTACACCGGCGGCCTGCTCGTTCTCATGCTCGGCCTCAACTGGGGCGGCGTCGTCTATCCATGGTCCTCCGCCAGCGTCATCGCCACCATCGTCGTCGGCGTCGCCGCCCTCGCCGCCTTCGTCGCCTGGGAATCCCTCGCCGCCCTCCGCGAGCCCTTCGTGCCCATGCGCTACTTCCGGAACCTCGGCTGGGTCGCCTCCGCCATCCTCTCCGGCCTCGCCGCTAGCGTCTACTTCGCCTTCGCCCTCGTCTGGCCACAAATGGTCGCCGTCCTCTACGCCGACCCCGTCAACCGCCCCTTCTTCGGGCCCCTCCTCTCCTCCTTCGTCGCCCTCTTCACCCTCGTCGGCCAAATCTTCGGCGGCTTCTCCGGGAAGTACATCGGCCGCCTCAAATGGCAGTGCGTCATCACCGCCTTCCTCGGCGGCGTCTGCTTCGCCTCCGTCGCGACCTGCGGCCCGGACACGCCCACCCGCGCCACCGTCCTCGTCTGCTTCGGCGTCCTCCTCGTCGGCTGGGTCGAGGGCCTCTCCATCTCCATCACCACGCTCGCCGCGCCGGACCAGCTCAACCTCGGCGGCGCGAGCGGCATGGCCGGCAGCATCCGCTTCCTCATCAGCGCCGTCGGCTCGTCCGTCTACAACGTC
This sequence comes from Colletotrichum sp. COLG31, assembly GCA_009800995.1. Lineage (NCBI taxonomy): Eukaryota > Fungi > Ascomycota > Sordariomycetes > Glomerellales > Glomerellaceae > Colletotrichum > Colletotrichum sp. COLG31. The sequence continues at coordinate 1,169,317 of VNWS01000002.1, forward strand.
ATCCTGAGCAACCGCCTCGCCGAGACGGTGCCCGCACGCGTGCCCGCCGCTGTGGTAGGCGCGGGGCTGCCCGAGGCGAGCGTGGCCGACTTCATCGCCGGCTTCGCGACGGGGGAGTTTGGCGGCGTGAAGGGGCTGACGGATGCGATTCTGGCGGTGGGCACGAGGGCGTACCAGGAGGCCAGCGCGGACGCGTTCAGGACTGTGTTCTTTGCGAATATCGGGCTCTCTGTTGTCGCGGTTGCGTGTGCGCTGTGTTTGCCTAATGTGGATAAGTATCTGACGAGCAAGGTTGCGGCGACGCTTCATCAGGGGAGGGACGAGAAGAAGATGGCGGGGGAGAAGAAGGCTTGAGGGAGCTGATTAGATGTTCGTCTTCGTTACATGGAGTAGTCTCCGGCAAACCAACAGATAGTAGGAGCTGCATCGAGACTGCGGTATCCATCGTATCCCGGTCTCATCCCGAGTCTGCCTTACTTCATTAGTTTTGCACTCAGTTCGCTCCGTAATCGTCGTGATCCCGCTAAACTGTTCCCTCGTCACTGCCTTGTTGGTTGTCTCCACGATAAGGCTGACCTAGGATGTACAGACACAAGACCCCCATCAGCCACCCCCATAAGCTGACGATGATCCTCCCGCCCCCATCCAGGGTCCATCACATGCCGTGGAACCGAAGTCCTGGGTTCCGCAAGATGTCCATTCGGATGAACGCCGATGACACCCCCAAAGTCCTCGGTACCTGCCTCGTAAGCCGGGAGACAGAGACGAACCGCAGCCTCAGCAGCTGTCGTAAGCAGGCAGCAGCATGCGAATTGAGTAAGATGCCATGTCAGAATGCTCACGAATGAGAACATCCAGAATTTCCAATGCCAGTGATGAGGATTTGTGGACATGCCCGACACCGCCACGCTTGGCCGTGATGGAAAACAGTCTCAAGTCTCGAGCTGACTCCATCTGATGCTGACGAAGCTGAACATCTGAGACGAAGACATGTCGAATGACGTGAATGCTATTTCTTCGATCTATTCCTGATACGAAAAGAATGCAAGTATGCAAATGCTTGAAACATACTCTGCCATACGTTCCGCATGCACGTCGGCCCTTGGCAGCGCGGGCATACCCAGCTTGACCGGTGCTCAGATGCTCCGACCTCCACCTCCGGCGACCGATAATCTTGGCCATCGCCCTTTCAAAGCTCCTCAAACACAGGTCCCGTCTCCGAAGCCAACTTGGCAGCGACGGCATTCAACCAGGCCCCCAGCCTCACGCCCGCGCGCCCGATAACCTCGTCAACGACCTCCCACGTCTGGTCGTAGTACCCCTCGCTCAAGTCGTGCGCCTTGAGCCACTGCAGACCGGGCTTCAGCACGTGAGAGCACACGAAGGCATTGGACTCAGTCGCCCAGCCGAGGGCACACGTCCCCGTCGCGAGGTCGACGCACTGCCCGGACGTGGCATTGACGCCGGAGGCCGCGTGTCGGGAGAAAAGGTCGGCGGCCCAGGAGGCGGCGGCGGCCTTCTCCTGCGGGATGGAGAGGTGCGGGGCCAGGCCGCGGAGGCGATGGGGGATCTGGGTGTCCCAGACGGAATGGAGGGACATGGGGCCGGTGCAGCGACCGTTGGAGGGCTGGCGGCGCCAGCAGACGGGGCGGATGTCGTTGCCGCCGCGGAGGAGACCGGTTGCGTGCAGGGGCTGGTGGATGTCGCCGAGGAAGTGGATGACGAACATTGTGGCGTTTTTGCGGTTGATGAGAGGGAGGGAGGTGTCGAGGATTTGGGCCGTCTGGCGGACTAGTCAGTAGGCGAGATAAGATGTAGAGAGGAAAGGAGAAACGCACGTAGTTTTGGATGGCAGAGATGACGCAGCCGCTGGAAGGGCAGTCTTGGGGGTATTTCATCCCGCACAGGTTGGGGGGATCATCGCGGGGATCTGGTGAGTGTGAGTGTGGGATATTCAAGCTGGAGGTGGTGATAACAGGTATCTGTCATTGCTCACTGATGTAGTGGTATTTGCTCGCCCAGCCCATGTGGCCTCTGAGTGTATCAGCCCAGGTGGCGGCGTCTGAGATGTCGTAGTTGCGGTCGTTGGCGAGGAGCTGGCCGACGAGAGCAGCAGCCTCATCCGTGAGATACTTCTCGGCGAGATAGCCAACTGTGCGGTGGCCGACGTTGCCCCATGAGAGGACCGATGGAACGGCGCAGGCCAGCAGCGCCGTGGAGAGACGCATTTCGATGCAGGGCGAGGATCTGGCCTAGGTGGTGATAGTGTAGATGTTTTTGTTAGTGTTCAGTTGGATGAAGGTAAAGGTGAAGTCGTTGAGGCTGTGTGATTCTTATCAGGAGGCCGTGCTGTACTACGGTTCTGCGACACTCTAACTGTTTGCATCGTGCCTCTGGCGTGTCACTGGCTCACTGGATGAGGCACCTGAGAAAGAGTGGCTGCCATCTGATGTGGCGTCGCGCTCGGGGACTTCCGTAGCTGAGCAACCGCCGAGGCGCTGTGATTGGAGGCTGCACGGCTGGGCTGAGACGCCTTGAGCTGGGGGCTTGCTTGAGGCGTGTTGAAGCTCCAGCTGTGGTGAGCTCTCATTCTGTCAGGGTAAGGTAGCTGAGCTTCATTCGTGAGCTCAAGCTGAGGGTGCTGAATTAGCATTGCAGCCCCTTGGTGTGCTTGGTTGAGGTGCCCGCCATTGAGATTTGACACCACTCACTCACTTACAGCCAGCCAGCCGCTCACCGAGAATGTCGGGATAGACATGACGTCCCGATCGGCGCGATCGGTGGTAATGATTGTCAGGGTGAGTTCACCGAGCACCTCGAATCTTGATCTTGCCCTGAATTGCCCTGAAACCAACATCTGCCGACGTCGGATGCCCGCTGATGGATCTTTTCCAACCCTGAGCAATCCCGTACGTAAGGCCAAAACCTGAACGGACTTCGGGATTTATTTTCTCAAAGAAAGATCTTTTGTGCATTGTAGCATCTTGATGAAATGAGGAGGGGTCCAGCTCGACATGGGTTGCTGCAGACCATGTTCATCACATCGGTTGAGCATGATCGTGTCTCACAATCCCCATCACGAATGAATCACAAGAGTGAAGCTCGGGATTTCCTCACGGTTAAGAGCTTAATCGTTGTAACCGCTGGCGAGTGTTCACAAAGAGACAGACCGGACCGGAATATTCATAGGCGGAATGCAAAGGACCTTTCAGAGGCGCGACGTTGGATCCGCGAGCAAAATGAAGCCTATTTGATTTTTTACCTTCAAGTTGCACTTTGTATGAGTGATCCAATAAACTGGAGTCTTCGTCCCTTTCAAGACTTCAACTCAGCTTAATCAACGTTCTGCTTTCTGCTTTCTGCTATTTCTCTCAAGCAATATGTCTATCCATTCATCGGTTCAGAATGGGACGAGCGAGAAAGCAATCGAGACCGTGAGGCCCGAGCCAGCTCTGGAGAGATCGCAGACGGTCCATTTGAGCTATCCAAGATTTTCGGCACCGCGACCTCTGCCTACCGCTGCTGTAAGTCTACATATTCGAATCAATGGATGCTTCGGTGCTAACGCTGCGTTGTTCAGACTTCACTGCCCATCGGAGCCTTTTCGACGACTCTGACGACTCTTTCTCTGAGTTTGATGGAGTGGAGAGGAGTCACAACTACGAACGTCTACATCGCAAACTTCTTCTTCCTTGCTGCCTTTGGACTCTTCATTTCGGCTCAGTGGGAACTCACGGGAGGTAATGGCTTTGGCTACAGCGTTTTCAGTGCTTTTGGTAGGTCTACCGTCCATTCGGAATCGACAGAAACATGCGATTCGCTGTGAGGGCTTTTGACGAATCATCTAACACAAGTTGAAGGCCTTTTTTATGCGGGATACGGTGCAATCCTGACTCCCTCGTTTGGAGTTGCTGCAGCCTACGGCGATGACATAAAACAGCTCAATAATGCTCTTGGTCTTTTCATGATCAGTAGGTGCCAGTCCGGTTTTAAGAAGAAAACATCTGACATCTGTCTTTCTCTAGTCTGGTCAGTCTTCGTCTTGGCGTACTTGGTCGCGACTCTCCCGACGAACGTAGTTTACATCCTCATCTTCATCTTCGTTGAGTTGTGCTTCGTCCTGGTTGCTGCAAGCTACTTCGCCTTAGCGGACGGCCACGCCACTGCCGCTGTCGGTCTGAAGAAGTCCGGAGGAGTATTCGCATTTCTCGCTGGCCTTGTCGGATGGTAAGACTTCTGTTCTGCCTGCACAACTCCCACTAATGATGCTGCCGCTTCTAGGTACTTGACATTCCACCTGCTGCTGAAGGATTCTCTCGTTGAACTTCCATTGGGAGACACGTCGCAGTACTTCCCTAAGACTAGAAAGAAGGTTGAACAGTCGTGATATCTAAGACGTGTCAAGCCTCAGGGAAACACGGTGGGCAGATACGTAGATTAAACCTGGGGCAGTGCATGGTAGGGAACTGTTTTCCCCCAGCTGAAAGGTGGACACATTGACAGTGGGGTTGCATGCCATGTGTCTTGTAGATGATAATAACTGTCAAACTGTAATAAAATTCGGGCGCATCGTTCGTTGGTCACTCGGATATCTTGTGGATGACGACATATTCATCTTGATCCAATTAGCCTACCAGATTCCAAGGATAGCATGATGCCCACCATCGGTTGCGAAATGAGCTCACATCCATTTAGCCGGAGCTTGAGGACATGGGCCCTAAAAGCTCTCCCGGACGCAGTAACTCTGTCCCTGCATGAAGCGTTATCGCTGACGTGGGGTGTCTCCGAGCTAGTGTGGGGAGCTATGGGTAGCTCGGCTTTGGGTTCGATGGCGACATATCACAACATAGGTGTGGAGCGTTGCGCGAGGGCGTCAGTCGGAGCCGGCATCTCATTATCCTGTTGCATTCAATGAAGAGATGAGGGGTTTGATATGCACTCAGGAAATGATAAGAGACGCGTTCTCGAATCTCACCGTGCATATCAATGAAGCAGCTTGCGTTGCATTGGGACAACATTGACACTTCGTGAGATCTTACTACGGATTTTGCCATACGATCGCTTCGTTATTCATCCGTCCGAACCTGCATTCTTCCACTCCCAAAATGACAAGCAACGCTCGTTCCGTCCCGTCGACGGACCCTAGCGTCTATGATGAGTTCAAGTCGAAGTGGTCGAGCCTCCCAACAGACGAGAGCAGCTGGTTGCAGCGAGCCAAAGACGTCGCATCAGTCTTGGCTCAAGATGCAGCCGCTCGAGAGAAGGAGAACAAGTCACCTCGCGCTGAGATCGCCCTTTTGAAGCACTCGGGCTTGTTGAAAGTTCTCGGCTGGAAGAAGTATGGTGGTGGGGAGCAACCGTGGAGCGTGGGATACAAGGTGATTCGAGAGGTTGCCAAGGGCGATGGGTAAGTGCCATGGCTCGGGAAGTCGACATTCAAGCGTCTAACCAACCGGATTTAGCTCCATCGGAATGCTTCTTGGTTACCACCTGCTTTGGTCTACGACCGCAAATGTAATCGGAAGTCCAGAGCAGGCAGACCGTACTCAAGACCTCATCATCTCGAACAACTATTTCGTGGGGGGTGCTGTCAATCCTCGCGACAGCGACCATAAGATTACTTCAGATGGCGACAGCGTCGTCTTCAACGGCTTCAAGAACTTCAACACCGGCGGTGTCATCTCTGACTTGACGGTGCTCGAGGGTGTGTTGGAGGGAACTGAGGATCATCTTTACGCCATTGTGAAGACAGACCAGCCAGGCATCATCTTCTCGCACAATTGGGACAACGTCGGTCTGCGGCTCAGCGAGTCTGGCAGCGTCAAGATCGAAAACGTCAAAGCCCCTTGGGCGGATGCTCTGGGATGGAATGCCGCCGAGAAGAAGCCTGATCCCGCCATTCTCAAGATTCCATTTGCCTCTTTGCTTCTACCAACGTGAGATAGCCTAAGCCGTCGGATACCATTCAGCTGCTGACAATTTCTGTAGCATTCAGCTTGTCTTCAGTAACTTTTATATCGGCATCGCATGGGGTGCACTAGATTTTGCTTCGGCATACACCAGAAAGAACACTCGGGCTTGGCCCTTTGGTGGAGACGTAAGTCCATGAGTCCTGCTGATGAAATGCAGTTGCTGATGCTATTTCAATCCAGAACAAGGACAAGGCGGAAGATGAATTCTACATCCTGTCTACATATGGCAATTTCCTGGCTCATCTTCGCGCTGCCACGGCGTTGGCCGATAAGGCTGGCGAAGAGATTGACAATGTGTACAAGTACTCTGGAGATCCTACATCCAGAGCGAAGCTCACCGCACAAGAGAGAGGAGAGGCTGCTGAGTGGGTTGCAAGTGTCAAGGTCACGGCGACTGACACCGGTCTGAGAGTCACATCGGGTATCTTCGAGGTCACTGGCGCCAAGGCCACCGGGTCCAAGGTTGGTTTGGACAGATTCTGGAGAGATATCCGAACGCACTCCTTGCATGACCCGGTTGCATACAAGAACCGTGAGCTTGGAAGATATCAGCTGTTGGGCGAGATTCCTGAGCCTACTTGGTACACATGAGTGGTCTTTTAGATAGATTTCATGAAAGAATACATTCAGATAAGGAACGCCTCGTCGCAACAAAAAGCAGGCAGCGTGTTCATTCGCTGTAAAGAAGTCCTACTAATAAACAACGCCTTTGCGCCGGAAGGTAATATTTACAGCTTTGAATGTGTTCCATGACCAGTAACTTTCAAACCTATGCAAGCTGGCGATTTCAAGGCAGCCAGTTACATAAGGTATTGTCTGAGACTCTTCATATTACATGAAGGTCGGAGGGAGTCCAGGCAACTAGTCGATCACTAATTTCTATGCCGAGAACGAGGCATTTGGTGATAGGGATCAGCATAGGCCCCATGCCTCTGAGTAGCACTGTTCAGGGCCTTGTTGCACTACACAATATCCTGGTCTACTCCTAAGAGCTAGTCTTTTTCTCCCAACTACAACACATCAGTAAATGCATATAAGTCAATACATATTGTGGAAAGCAACTCACAGGTCAAGGAACAGCTTCCAGAGAATTGAGAACAGGACGCCCTGCAAGCCATTGGCCAGGATGCGGGTCTTGAGGCCACGGCCGAGGAAGCCGAGCACGCCGTCTCTCTCGATGACATTCTTTGCTGCTTTCGCTGTTGTGGAGTCTTCTGTTAGTGGAAGTTCCTCATGGTCCTGCGAAGACACATGAGAGGGAGCTTACTGTAAGAGATCTTGGTGTCATTGACCTGTCGATAGGTCTTCACAACTCTCAACGAGTTTGACACAGTGTCAGACACAATAGAAGCGCAGAAGCCGATGAAGGCGAGACGAAGAAGCCAAACGAAGATATCGCTCTTGTCAGGCTCGGGAATATTGGCGGTGAGGTAGTTGTACTGCAAAGGTCAGCAAAATACGCAGGTATTGACAACAGTGAATCTCACGGTTCCAAACCACGGATAGTGTCCAACGAAGGTAGCCGCAGCAGTTGCAAATGCTCCCCACCACAGACTTCCGATACCATTGGTTTTGACACGCTGGCGAAGAATGGCAGTGCCTTTCGCTCCCTGTGCTTGGAGTGTAGTCTTGAGAGTGTCGATAGGAGTCAGAATCATGCGGAAAGCGGCGGCGCTTCAATGAAGGGTTAGTACCCTTTTATGATAACATTATCAAGAATTCAATCCTGAGCGGGAGTTGCCTACCAAAGCGAAGCAAAGACGGTCTTGATGAGCGTTGGGAGCTGGTTCAAGAATGAGTTTGACTCAAGAAGAGCCAAAATACCGGCATTAGCTGCCGTATCACCGAAACGGGAGACGGGACCTGGTATTTGTCAGTCACGGTGATTGCATGGAAAGCTTCAATCTGGAGACATACCCTGAATGAGGGCAGCGCCAAGTCCCTGGTAATAACGACCGAAGCCTCCGTCATGGTAAAGAGTGGTTGTAGCAGTTCGGAATCCAGTGCCAAAGCGATATTGGTAGTTCATGATCGTGCGAAGAGGCTTTCAAGATGTCAGGGCGTATCCTCAGAACCTATGAACAGAGGGCATACCATAAGCGTCAAAACTTGCAGAACCATGGCAGCAGCGCCGCTCAAGCCACCGCCCAGGGCTCTCTTGAGTGCCTTCCCAAGATCAAACTAGGTCTCACTGTCAGCTGGCCTAGTTTCATCGCGATCTGAGCTGTTAGTTTCACTCACGTTCGTGTCCTTCGCGTCAACCCATCCTTTAATGAAAACAGCCAAGACGAAGATGGCTAGAACAGCCCAAAATCCTCTCCATAGCCACCACCCAGTCGTACGCTTAGGCTTTTCTTCCTCATCAGGACTCGGCGCAATGAGGTAGACCTGCTCTGGGTCCTGGTTTTCGTCGTGTTCGTTATCGCCGGTCCTCCGATCCTGGTATGCCGGAGGTGGGCGAGTCGCCTCCTCATCCTCGGCCGAGGCCCCGAGAAGCGGCGTGCGCTCGTCGGTCGCCTTTCTTTGGCTTTCGAGATCCGTTTGAGATGCCATTGTTATCGGTATGAAAGTCCACCGAAAACCGTCAAGCTGTGGTTTATCGGAGTAAAAGTGAACTCTTGGTTGATGTTGAAAGTTGGATTTGTCATAGACTCTCGGACCCGCGGTCGGCGGTATCGCGTGCATGCGGGGTGCTATCGCGTGCTTTGACACTGTCCAGCCCCAATTAACTGCGCCACTCCTAGAGATACCAGCCACATGGTAACCCCTGTAAGGATGTTGGGATGACTTTCAGGACTCTTGACATCATTTCATTTTGGAGAGGTTGTAGTAGAGAGCAAGAGATGTCGGGTAGTTGAATGAAAAAACTATATAGGTTTCTATAAGCAATACAGCATAAGCCCAATGCATCACCTTGAATCCATCCTCAGAGTCCATAAAAGTCTGTACCCTCTTCGCCGACGTTCAGGTTTGATACCTGGGGCGTCTTATTGATCATCCCCTCTCAAGAATAGTAGCAGAAGTGCAACGTGATCTATTGGAATTGTTTGAATGATGGCGTGTAACAGTTTGTTTCGCAGTCTCGGCCGTAAATGAAATCGCCGTCGTAGGTGTGGCTGGTGGCTGGTATTTGGTTTCAATCAGGAAGGTGTTTGCGGTGTCCCAGGCACTCAACCTCCCAGGCACTCAACCACCATCAGCAAGGATTAGTGACAGCGCTTGATAGGCCGATAACATCATCAAGTGAGCTTGGCAATCCAATGTCACTGTCATAGTGGGGTTATCATCCTGCCAGGCAATGCTTCTTCAACTAGTTGGAACGTGACTTCGCACGTCAACGAATTGACCGACATCTGTATTCTGGACTTTGAGGACATTCTCTTAGGTGATTCCAAATGGTATGCAATATGTCTCCACCGTGGCGGACACTCTCCTTTTTGTCTCTTGAATACTAACCACAGACTAAAGGCGCATGAGAACTCCGACGCTTATCCGATGCGCCTGCGCATGGAGGCTTTTATCCGACGGAAGCAGAGAGAAATTATCTCAGCCCTGGAGGCACTTGACGGAGCCACATTTCGAACAGATGAATGGGAACGACCCAATGGCGGCGGTGGCGGCCGTACATGCGTTCTACAAGATGGTCACGTCCTTGAGAAGGCTGGGGTGAACATCAGCATCGTCCATGGCAAGCTCAATCGCAGCGCTATCGAGGAGATGCGACAGAACCACAAAAATATCGCTACCGATGCAGATGAGCTGGACTTCTACGCGCTAGGGCTGAGCATGGTCGTTCATCCAAAGAATCCAATGGCACCCACGGTGCACATGAATGGGCGCTACTTCGAGACTGTTCGCGATGGCTCTGTGCAGACCTCTTGGTTCGGCGGGGGCAGTGACCTTACCCCAAGCTATCTTTTTGAGGAAGATGCGAAACATTTCCATGCAACACTCAAGTCGGCGTGCGATGAACACGATGTTGGTTATTATCCCAAGTTCAAGAAGTGGTGCGACGAGTACTTCAATATCAAACATCGTGGAGAAAGGCGAGGAGTGGGGGGTATTTTCTTCGACGATCTTGATGAGAACTTTGGGAACCTTGAACAAATCTTCGCATTCGTGCAGGCGACTATGAATGCGTTGGTACCAGCTTACATACCGATTGTGGAAAAGCGGAAAGCTCTTCCGTTCAATGACCATGAGAAGGAGTGGCAGCAGATTCGCAGGGGAAGATACGTTGAGTTCAACCTCGTTCATGATCGCGGAACGGCTTTCGGGTTGAATGTGCCTGGTTCTCGGGTTGAAAGCATTCTCATCAGCCTTCCTGTCACAGCTCAGTGGCACTATATGTACGAGGAGACGGATCCCGATAGTCGAGAGGGCAAGCTCCTTGAGGTGCTCCGGAGTCCTCGGGAGTGGGTTTGAGGTGCCGGAGATGTAGAAAAGAGACGAATTAAAGGCTTTCGTCATCATTTACCCTCGCAATTAGGCATGGGTCGCAACTAATGACTTGTGGGACTTCGCAATCGCATTCGCCGGAGTTTTCGCTTTCACACGGCCTGTGAAAAATGAATCGCGCAATCCTTCTGCACGACACTCCTAGGTATCCAGGTTTTGGAGCAACATGATGATGTTCGGCAACTGATTGAAATTCTGGGAGGAAATCCACGTGGTTTAGAAGATCCATTCCACGTGTTTGGCTGCATGATGCACGCGCATTTTCCGCTGCGGCTCTCTGGAATTCTCTTGCTAGTAAGGTAATCTCAATGATGCCGGTATCATCACATGCAGTCAACATCTTACTCAAGCCCCTTCGTATTTCAACCAACCCGTCAAATTTCCTTGACATTCTCCACCTCCCACACTGCGCCTTTGCACTGAGGCTCTCTGAATCTTCCCGTTTCGCCCGCGGAGCAGTGATAAAGGAAGCCGTACCCGTTACACGCGACTAAGACCGTTGAGTCGACCTTCCCAGCGCGGAGGACAAGTTGACTTTGCTTATGAACGACAGAGGTTCCCGAGTCACCGCAGAAGTAGACGTTGTTCTGTTTCAGTCCGCAGTTTGACACTCTTGTGTATGAGTTCGGCTTGCCGTTGAAGGTGCCTTCGCCACAAGCTGCAAGGGCCTGGCCAGATAGCAGGGCCGTTACCAACATGGAAAAGTAAGAAATTTGCATGTTGGCTGAGTGTTACCGAGGTAAGAAAAGATGACTGTGTGTCATATTCTGTCAGCATGCAGTCCGAATTTACTTACGATCTGTTGGAATGCATGCTTACTTTGCTTGAAGAGAAGCCTAAACTGTAGTTCGTGGTGATTGGGAGAGATCAACGGGTGCCTTCCATCAATTAAGTGTTTGTTCTTTGCACCTCTACTCTTCTCAGTAGCAGTGCTTCTCGGCATCGTCGGTAAGATAATATGGCAATTGATGAAGTCTCATCTCGCCAAATGCCATCAGAACCTTAAATCGGTCCCGATTGCAAGGGAACCTGAGTAATGAAGCGCATTTCCGCAAATACCAACGGAACACTTCAGGTGCCTCCCTTAGTCTTCTGATCAAATAAAAAATTCAAGGCCCAGGTTTTACTATTAGTATCCATTGGTGGGAAGATAGATCAACGATACCACCAAGTCTATCCAGTCAGAGTCTCAACAACGAAAGACTTGTTGACTGCCAAAGTACCAATAAGGGGCGCGCAACTTTAGTCAACGCATGATTCAGCAAGTCACTTGTGAGCCGAAGTTAAAATCGTGGACTTGGGTGCCTAGCTATCGCAGCGAGGATAGATAATTCAACGAGTTGTAACTGAGCACCCTCGCGACTAACATGCACTGGCGACATATTGTTAGCGTGGCATTCGTAGACATTCTGGTCGTGTTACTCAGCTGTTAACTTTGTGAACACCTACTACCAAAACCCCTCATCATATACAAGAAGGGCTGTGTGCCGCATCACCCTCACTCAAGTTTTCCTGGCATTCTGTCTGCTGGATCCACGCTATGCCAACCGGCACCGGACCCGCACTTAGTTTGTCAACTCCTGAGTGGAAGCTCAACATCAGGAGGCTGAGCAAAGTGAAAGTCTTGAATGTACGACCATCTCAGCGTCGACTACTGCTTCTGTGAGGGCGTACTCGAATGACTTCTCAAAAAATTTGTGTCTATACGTTATTATGCGTTTAAACGAGACGCGGGATTCTTAGGGCCTCATGACCCCAATCGCCCCTTAATTCCGATTGGATTAGCCCGTGGCTCCTTATATCGCTCATGTCATCATTGTGCTTCGTCACACCAGAATCACGCATGCCCTCCTCATTTTCGAGATGCGTTGTCTATCCACGACCGCAGCCGCTTCAGTATATCACTGATACCATGGATACCGAATCTCCGTCCATTATTTGCATCTGTCAAGATCAGAAGGAAGAGGCACTTGCGGCGGCTGTTCTCGGAAGCGATGACGAAGGATTTCCCGTCACCGAGACGAAAACAACAAGCTTGGACAGGGGAACAGCGAAAATTCTCATTTTGGGCCCTTCCAATGATGTGTTCAGCACGGGCGACCTACAGTACAAATTTACAAATCTTTCGTCGACCCAATCCATCATTGTTACAATCATCCACACTCAGCCGCTGCTAGACGCGAAATCCATAGATCTATTCCTAAGCCCATGCCTTGGGAACGAGACAGTCGCTGTATCACCGCTACAACACGCTGTCAGTGTTCTCCATGAGGAAGTCGGGGACTTCGGGGGTTGGCTTTGGCATCATCATTCCGCCCCTTCTTCTGATTCAGTTTCCTTGGGTTTGGGCAGTCCACTTGGAGACCAACCAAAGCTACACTATGACATCACTCGAGAATCTCTTTCTGCTACCCCAGCATTTCCATCGGCTGCACTACGTGAGCCCTCTGGGTGCCTGTGTATTGGACTTAGCTGAATAGTGATTAGAAGTTCTTCAAACCTATCATCATGGGACAGCCGTATGCATATTCGCGGTACAGACTAACGACACCAATATCAATTCACGATCATTCCAGAATGCGATTCTACTCGCAAAAGAACTTCGATTTCTGGCAGTTGACCCCGACTCTTCGCTATTGACGATAGAGTCTCTTTCAGCCACAGAGCATATTGTGCCGGCAAGGCCAACACCGCAGCCGAAGCCGTTGCCTACATATCATTTCCCCATCTGTGGAAAGAATGTTCTTCTAGTCATACCAACTGAAAACGCCAACAAGAAGGAGGTCCTTGAAAAGTACATCATGCGAAGAGCGCCTGCTGGCACTCAAATACATACCATAACATTCCCAGTTGAGTCGGGGGTTGGAGAGCAGCCCTACAATATTGCAGGCTCAGAAGGCGCTCGCAATCGCATTATGAATGCCCTTGTTAGGCTTCAGTCACCAAAATATGCCGAAACATTTGCCAAAGAAAATATCGGATCGGTCATCGCGGCCTCTATTGAAAACTATGTTCAAACGGAGGACATTGACCGCCCGGCTGACTTTGCGATTGCAATTGTTCATAACGCCACCACAGACCAGACGCGATCAAGTTCATCGCGCGGTGTAACAATCGCGCCTCGGTACGTCGATCGCGCTCGAAGGTTTGGGATGAACGGAGATGCCAATTATGGCAATGTTACGGTGGGCAAGATCATGGCTGCTCGTGTTGCTCAGCTTGATCATGCAGATTGGCACGGCGTAGTGGCTGGTATTTCCAGATATGATTTGCTAGCTGAGGCAGTTGCCAAAATCCAGATACCATGGTAGCAACCAACAAGGACGTCATTCGTCGAATCACAAGAGCTAATGCTATCGACAAGATTAATGGTCACTGTCGCTTTCAATGATGAGACACACTGGTCTTTGCCTTCTTGTCTTGCTGTTATCAGACTTTCGTGAAATAAATTTGCTGCCATTGTTAACCTGGTCGATGACATTCTTCAAGTGAAGTATGATGAAGTTGTTTTGCTGATCTCAATAAGTACTAGTCATCCAACTCTGGGTACTGCAGGAAAGCCGCCAAAACGTTGCCCTTCGAAATTTTAGTGAGTTCCTGTACTCTGTTCTCTTGTAAATCAATGCGAAGTTACTGAAATTTATGCTGTCTTATTCTTCGAAGATCCCCCGAGAATCTTTTCTCTGATTGTCCTGGCAGAACCCCCGATCCATACCCGCCATACCGCCACCACAAAAAGGGTCAGTGGTACCGTTACTACCCAGTATATCCAGAATCGAGTAGAAAAGTTCCATCCATACTCGTGAAACTCGAAGAATGTGGTGCTGAACAAAGCCTTAAAAATGATTAGGTGGGTGGTTTACAGTCTGAGTGGCATTCAGCTTGCTTACCGATATGAAAGTAGCAGGCAAAAATATCATCGTCAGTAGGGTAATGGATTTCATGATCAGACTGTCCGTGTTTGCGATGACGTTGTACGCCTAAGGGTCTACTTTAGCAGCCTAGACGCGATGAGATACTTGTGGTAATCAGTGGACCTACCAAGTTCATTTCTCCATCCAATCTTTCGGAGTTAGCTTGGGAACGTCGCCTGAGGCTCTTCATTATCTGCAGCTGAAACCGCAAGTACTCAATTGCTTCTGACTGGTAGTCTTCCTCCAATCCAAGCTGCTTAAAGTTGTCTTCTTGCCTAGAGGCCAGCCGTTCCAGGGTCTCGACACTAACTTCTTGTACTTCTTCGAGATGCCGCGCATGTCTACGAAGATCATTCAGGTCATCGAACGAAGGTCTCTTTGAGCGAGTCTGCATGTAGTCAGTACAGCTCAATGCAGGCATCATAACGCAAGGCCGAATGTAATGGATCGCAGCCTGGGTGCGGTTTATGTGCCTTACCGTCTCGTGTTTTCGAATCTCCTTGGACATTCGCCAGGTGTACTGGTCACTGATCTTGAGGACCTCGTCTAAAAGTGGACGAAGCATTGCAAAAGGATCCTGAAATTCGACAGGACCTGAAAGCCTCAATGATTCGAGCATGCGTTCCTCCAATTCTGCCGGTGTGTCGATGCACAAAACCTGGTTGGTACCATTTGAAGTCCATCGCGTGAAGAACGCCATTTCATACCACTCGTACTTCTTAGCACTTCCGTGTCTACATACCTCACCAGGCATGAAAATCTTTTTGGTCAGGATACGAGTCCAGGTGGCTAGCAAAGTGCCAAGTATTAGCGGCTTCCTACCTGTTCATATCAAAATCAGAGGGAGAAGGGGTGCTTTTCCCTGTGTCCTCAGGGTGTGCGGTCTCTCTTACTTAGTGATTTGAACTTTCCGTGCGATGGATCTTTGCCGGAACTCTTGCATCCGAAGTAGCCGTTCAGTTCAGCACAAGTCTTATTGGTGACGAAGTCCGGGACTTTGAAACATTTCAAGACCTTGCGGCGGTGCTCGTCTGATTGGTCTCTCTTTCCGATTCGTTGGTCTGCCTTTCCTTTGAACGAAAGTTCATCTTGGAGAAATCTTGCATGAGTCTGTCAGTTACTTTCCGATCTATTCTAGCGGTATTTGCATTACAAGAAGCATTTCTCCTCAAGTTTAGGTTTGTCCTCAAGTAGGTCGATAGTTGCAGGAGACCATTGCCACTTTTCTTTTGAATTTAGCACACATTCAATTTCAGGACGAAAATTACCTATGTTATTGGAGTCCACGAACCATCATAAAATAGAACCGTCGCCGTCATGCTTGCGAACTACTAGATAATAGATTCCGCGTTTGTAGTTATCTTCCCCGTGGCATAACTACTTTGAACTAAGACACTGCTCGAGATATGTTTACCAAGGAATATTGCGAGCAGGAGTAGGGACGCTCAGTTCTCAACCATTGATTCGGAGGAATTGGACACTGTACTGAAATGAAGGATCCCGACCTTAAATGTGCCTCGCGGGGGCATAATGACAAGAAATACCGCACCTGTACACGGCTGCATTGGGTCGCTCTGCATCGATGTAAAATGCGGGGCAGGGTGTATTATCCTTGTTGCACCGCAACATCTAGCCAACTAAATGAAAGTACGTGGTCTGGTGATTGCCCTGGCGCTGACGGGGTCTGTTAGCGAGCTTTGTGGCAGAGAAGGCAACCAGTAGCAAAACCGCATGCCTTTCGTGACCAAGGATGTATGCCTCGCAACACGCGACTTTCCTGCAGCTCCATTACTGTCGCCTGTCTTACTATCTCAGCCTGCCTGATCACCGAATATGTGTACGTGAGTAGACCCGAGAAGACGCGAGCTTCGAACAGAGCTGCTTGAGCCATAGGGCATTTAGTTGTGCTCCACTGAATCTCACGCGGACTGTGATAGTGCATCTATGTTGATGAATTACCGGGCTGACGGTACTACGAAATGACATGAGCGATCAACTTCAATACAGTTGATTCCTTGAACATCCATGGCATGGATATGAGCCAAGTCTCGCTCAAAATGATTTACTTAATCGAACAAAGACGTTACGGATGCACTTACAACGACATGCTGCATGTTTCTACGTCCATTGACCAATTAACAAGTTGACAAAAGACCAGATCGGAGATCGAAGATCATGCAAGATATGAAAATTAAGATCATTACCACCGGCAATGTACGAACGTGTCAAAGTACGAACGTGTCCAAGTCAGGGATCGAGGCCCTCAGCATGTATTTGGGCTTCCTTCTTGAGCATCGTGGCTATTCTTGTTTTGGTCTGGAGATTTTGCCAGGAAGATTCATCGGTGGTTCTGTCTCGCGTTCGCCCCATATTTGTATGTGGCACCACGGACTGACCTCAGTTAGCATTATATCAGCGACGAAGGAGACGATTTTAGCCAGGGATCAACTAAAAGTTGGGCCTTTCGGGTCGTCAACCCCACCAGCGAGAATGAAAAGATCTTTGGCATCCCAAACACTGGGTTGCTTTAGTGAACGTCTGCCCTGCCCAGAAAAGGCTCTGCTGAGCTAACTCTCGACATGGAAGGTCTTCGAAATACGAGTCGTCCTTCGGACGAGCAGCCGAATGCAGGTTACATTGGGGACCCGCTGGAGCACTGGGAACGCCGATGGTGAACGGCTCAAAGCTGCCAGGCCAGGCTTTAGTGGGTTGAATGGGCGGGAACATCGGGGTTTAACTCTAGGCTGCCGCCAACGAACGCCCCACGATGACACACCGCATATACGCGATGAACCGTTGGTACTTGACTTCTTGCCTGCCCATGCATTCTATCACTTCTAAGCCGTCAATTGATTAGAGAATGGATCGGCAACGGAGTCCTGACATTCCAATACTCCCTGTTGGTAAGCGTGGTAAGACTATTATTGCAGTCAAGCGAACGTCAACCGAGGGTTCAACTCGGCGAGCCAGGTGCTGATCCGCACTGGTATCCTCGCGGCAGGGGGGTCCCTGAGGTGGCTTTCAGGTCAGACCAGCAACAAACAACACGATTATGCTTAGGCGACGGCATGCCGCGGGCCGTCCAGTGGGTACTGGCCTTCACTCTGTGGATAAGATACCTTCAAGCGAGTGAAGCTATTCCCTTGCCATCAAATACCGTTATGTCCAGCTTACATGCAGCGCTGAATCGGCTCAGGCGGATAGCTTAACTGAGCCTTACCGACCCTGGTAACTTCTTTCTACTTGTAAATGAAGCTGACATCAATACGGGGCATCAAAAAGAACTTTTGTACGAAATATCGAAGAAGAGCAGTTCCACAGATACCAGGCAGGCAACCTTTCGGCATACAGAGCAAGACAAGGCATCTCAAGAACTTGACCAAAGAAATGGATATATAAACAAATGGATTTTGCTGCCAATCTTTCCCTCTTCCTGTCTGTCCACCAGCAGCTCCCTCCACAACCAGCGATTTGCTCCAATTTATTCAAGATGGTCTCCTTCACCCTTCCCGCCCTCGCCACTCTGGCCCTGGCAGCCCTTACCACGGCCGCCCCGACTACCCAGACCGACTCCGTCGAGGTCTTCTCCTTCTCCAAGTGGGTCGACGGCATCATCGCCAACCCGGACGGTGACAACCTCACCCCCGAGGAGGCCGTCGAGGCGTGGCACGCGTCCCTCAACGAGACCAGCGCCGCCGCCGAGAACGGCCTGCTCCAGAAGAGGTACTACTGCAACACAATCCCCAACACCGAGGCCTACGTAAGTACACATCAAGCAGTGAGTATCTAAGCGCGTTGTATCTAACCTATATGACCAGGTCCCCGACGCCGTCACGTGCATCAACGAACTCGCCCGCAAGGGCGGCCAAGCCTGCCAAGTGGACCGCTCCAGCGTCTTCTGTGTGGCCGGACGGGCTCAGATTACCGGTGTCGCCGGCGGTGGCGCTACTACCACTTCTTCGTCTTGGTGAGTCCACTCACTGTCTGCGTCTTTGTTGTTGCTCGAGCAATCAGCTGACCCAATGTTTCAGCAACGACGTCGCTCGTGGTGCTGGGTTCGTGATGGACTACTGCACGCGTGCGGATAACACCGTCCAGGGAGCCGAGTATGCGTACGGCAACGGAAACTTGCTTGTCTGGATCCGCAAGCCTGGCAACTAAGCTTCGTTCCGGTATATGTACACGAGGCTTTGGTCACCAGGCTGGTAGTATATAACGGCCAAGATGTATTGTCTCGAGATATGCTTCATCATGTACATAAAGTTATCTGCGATCACGATCATGATTAAATGTTAATATCTATTATTGCATATGCCATCTTAGTCTCTATATCATCTTCTATTCCGTCTCTTAGTTACTCTTGGATGATAAGTCCTATGAAAGGCGTTGGCCACATACTTCCTGTTGACTGCTATAACGTAGCGACTGTATGCTGTTGCTCCTATGATCGATCCATTCAGCCCTCCTTGTCCTAGAAGTCCTCGACTTTCATATTATCATTTTGATCACGTCTGCTCGCTTTAACACCCTCCCGAAAAGGAACGGCACATGCAACCCGTAGGCGGCTTAGAATAAATCGATGACACTCGAAATGCAGCATCATCAACAAGTTGATTGGTTCCGGTCCGACTCACCAAAACCGGGACCAATCCTATGCTGTCAGCTCAAGCCTCACATGTGCAACCGTTAGTGCCGCGTCTCTATCAACGCAACAAACAACATGAACCCAGCTCCACGCTTTTCCCCATAGCGCAAACCCATCATCATGGCTGCCTGCGAAGCTAACCCCGACGCACCTAAATCTCTCTTGCTCCAAACTCCTCAGCGCCAGTACCCCTCGCAACACGTCCTCATCTCCTGCGGCACTGTCCCCGTCGACCCCGCCTCTCGTAAAATCGCCGTCCTGCGCGACATCGCAGACAACACCGTCTGGCTTCCCAAGGGCCGCAAAGAAATCGGCGAAGACCTTCTTGCCACGGCTTTGCACGAGACGCGCGAGGAAACCGGATTACAGGTCGAGGCGCTCCCTCTCAAGGTAGCCACGCGGGCCACGCCTGATCCTAAGCTTCAGGGGACCTTTCCTGTTGGCGAGAATGCTGATGTGACGGACGGCCTAGAGAATTGTGAGGCGTCGTCGGTTTGTGTGTACCCGTGCGTCTTCACTGGTGCGCTGAAGATCGTGTTCTGGTTTGCGGCGAGGGTTGATGTAGAGGATGTTCCTCGGGATGTGGAGAGGGTGCCTTGGGATGAAAATATGAGACTGGAGTGGGTTGAGGCGAGGGAGGCGGCCGGGATGATGGCGTTTAAGGCGGACGGGCAGGTAGTTGAGAAGGTTTTGAATGACATGCAAAACTCTGGGTACGACATTTAATGGTTGAAAGGGAATGGAGACTTGGGATGGCACGAGTGATGAACGGTGAAGTTCGATATCGAAGTGGCTATGCCGAATTTAACATTAGGTAGGGGTATTGTCTATCATCGCGCGTCTAATCTAAACGGTCTTTACTTCTTGAACGCTGGCTGCTTCCTGATGAGCCCGTCTGCGCCTCATCAACCTCAACAACACTCATGTCGGTGCGGACGTTGAAGGTCCGACCTCTCCAATTCACAGTGGATCCGCAGAAAACGGCCCAGGTCCAGATGGGAAGAGCAAGGAATTCTCTGCCAAGCCAAGCAGGCAGCCATTCGGAGAAGGATCTGGCAGGGGCGCCTCCGGGAGTTGCGGTGCCTCTGGCAAACCTCGGGGTGTTCTCATCGATTTCGATCGTGTGTCCGGCGTGAAGGCGGTTGTAGGTGAACCAGTCGAAGGTCATCCAGATGAATTCAAAAGCCAGCCAGTAAAGACCGAAGGCACCCCAAGTCTGGGAAGTGCCAAATGTCTTGCCGAACCAGGGTAGAGTGGTCACGGCGAAGGCAAAATAACCACAGCAGAGCAGGGACTCGACACCAGGTTCGACCAAGGTCGCCGCGAGAACAGTATACTTGCGCGCCCGGAGCCACCTGGCACGGCGATTGAAGTATGCTCGAACAGACATGCCAGCCATGGGCTGCACAGCAATATCGCCGACGACGAGGCCATGGTTCCTGAAGCCAGGCAGGTTTGATTTCCATAGGAGGTCGCCGATGAGATGGTCTTCGCAGATGTACTCAGAAAAGTAGTCGATGCCTTTGGGGAGGTTCTTGTTCGCGAGGAGAGTTGGGTTTTGGGCGGGATCCGTCACCTGATCCAGGTGTGACTTGCGGAACATGTTGCTCTTGCCCACAGCACAAGGGGCGACACCAACGGTATTGATTGCGCCATAAAACTTGGCATGTGTCGTAGCCATAAACATCTCGTCGAGACGTCCACCGCCCTGGGTTCGTGCATAGTCCAACACGGATCCGTTATGGCTTTGGTAGGAGTCAGGTTCGGGCCCTGACGACAGCAGGGTCTGTGTCTCCCGGGTAGGAGCATCGCGAGGAGAAACAGTGTCGACGACGATGGGCAGTAGGTGGACAAACTTGTAGGGCTTGACTTGTTTGCCGTCAGCCTCATAACCAAGAAGCTTGTCCACCATGCGCCCGGCGACTCCCTTGCTGATCCAGATATTGCAGTCCATGACCCAGATGATGTCGCCCTTTGCCTCACGGTAGGCACGACTAATGTTCCTGACCTTAGGGTTCGGTCCGAGGTTGTCGATGTGGCCTGACTGGCCGTGCAGCAAAGGGTCTTCATCTTCCACGAGCACGTGGGCATCGAAGCCGGGAAAGTCCTCCACGACCTTCTTCAGCACAGGGTATGCGGGGTCACTCTTCTCGGCTACACAGAGGTAGATGGTCATCTTGTCGGCGGGGTAGTTTTGTCGGAATGAGGAAGCAATGCAGTCGTAGAGGCCATGCTCGAGGCCCTTGACGGGACGAATAACGGTGATGTGCGGGACATCTTCTTTCTTGAGGGAAGACGACACGGCGGGTCTCGGGGGGTAGGAGTAGGATTTGAAGCTATCGCCATGGTTAGCAATGGCGCAACAGCATCAGTGAGCTCAGCTTACATTCTGAAGATGCCAATGGATTGTACAATGTAAACAAACGTGCTCCAGACAACGCATACGCCAGCAATCGCCTGGGGCGCCATTGAGAGGTTAATCATGGCGCAAGATGATGCCGTCAAGGCGGAGGACGTAGAGGTTGACTATTAGAGTGGTGCGATCAAGACAAGACAGAACCAAACGCCATGAAGCAAAAAATGTAGCGTGCCCCGTGTCAGAAGGTCATTGCAAAATCTGGCGATCCAAAGAAGAGTCTGAAGTTGACGGGAGGAAAAGCAAAGGGCCGTCAGCAAAAGCCGGGAAGCGGGTTGCAAGGTTGCAGTGTCCCAAAGTCCCAAAGGATCGGCATTGTCGGAGAGCAGCTTCCACGTCGCGTGGTATCGAAATTCGACGAGCCCCACCAAAATCTCCAAATGCTAAGATTGGGGAGGAAAGCACGGGCCACAGGTTAAAGCCTTGCGCCTGGGGCAGGAACTCAGCTGGGGCTGGTGAGCTGTGGCACAAACCTGTGTGGCTCAAGCTCTACTGCGTATCCCATTGCAGCTGAGGACAGCCCTGACGGCTTATGTCAGCGAGCCACACCTCAATGCCGAGTTTTTCCGGAGGACAAAAAAGAGTCAGACGGTGGGGACGGAAACAAGCGACAATGGATACGGCGGAGTCCTTTTTCTACTCAGAAATTTTCTGCGCGACGCTTGCGATCTGCTGCTTTCTTTCCAACCTACCACACGTCTGCCGAACAGGATCGAGCTGCCTCCCGGAAGTGAGGTGATTTTTCGGCTTGAATGGCCCAATTGACGGGTGATCTGTCGGCAGGACGGGTGGAATACCTCCAATAAGTAAGTTGCAAGCTTTTTACCTCTCCACGTTCTTCCCTTCGTCCATGGTGGCGGCAGCAGGGCTGGGCATCGCCTTCTTTTTCTCGTCGCGATCCTCGCACAGGAAAGAGTCAGGTCCCTCCTCTCTGCCTTCTTTGCTACCTCGTTTGCTATGATGACACCATTTCCCATTTGTGCTAAGAGGCGTCTTCATTGAACCTCGATGAATGCTTCAAATATAGACTACAACGGTATCTGATCGCAAACTACTCGATTTCTCTTTGATCTTGCAAGCTCGTCGTCGTGTGGACATCC
The DNA here is from genome assembly GCA_009800995.1 of Colletotrichum sp. COLG31. NCBI lineage: Eukaryota > Fungi > Ascomycota > Sordariomycetes > Glomerellales > Glomerellaceae > Colletotrichum > Colletotrichum sp. COLG31. The sequence continues at coordinate 1,191,822 of VNWS01000002.1, forward strand.
AGCTAACCAGGCCAAAGACAGACATGACTTGCTAGAACAATGTCCCAAACCACAGATACAGCTTCCCAGCCCTCGCCGGCCGGGACGCCGGGCCAGCAGGGCATCCCAGTCTCGACGCCGCGGCCGAGAGGTCCGCCGTTGCACAAGATCTACGAGCTGCCCGCGCCCATACGAACCTTTCCGCTTCCTAGCTTCTATCCGAGTAATCCAATCTCTCTTTTCCACGTTTTGTACGCATGGACGAAACAGACTTTCTTTCCACCGCCTGCTGAGCCGTCCGTGGTGTACGAAGGCATCTGGTCCCCCGAGTCCAAGTCCGTCAACGTCTTCGACGCGAAGTCCATGCGCGCGCTCTGGGAGCAGGGATTCTATGGCAAGGGCAACCTGAGTCGAAGCGAGCCCAACTGGCTGAAGCGCGAGCAGGTTCGCCGTGGCTTGGTTCCCGGTCAGGTCAGCGAGCTCGTGACGGCCAATCGTCGCGAAGAGCGCAGGCAGATGAAGTGGGAGCGCGCCAAGTCCGAGCAAGAAGCTATCCGTCAAACGCGTCTCCAGGAAGCGCAGGAAGCCACGTCAAAGACCACCGATGCCACTGTTAGTTCCGTCAACGGCCATGAACCCGCCTTGACTGATGCGATCTCGTTGCCTGAACCAATTGTCCCTGCCGACCCGGCCACCGAACCAGAATCCCTCTCCCAAGATGTGACCAAGGATGCGTCCATAAATACGCCTACCAAGCTTAAGCCTGGTGTTGTGCCTTCTGCGTCTCTGGACTCTCTGTCTGCCGTCGAAACAGGAATAGTCAACGGTGCCTCTTCGCCCATTGAGCCCTTGACGGCCAACCTTGGATCGGCCACGATCATCGAGCCTGAGGATGCTCTTCGAGCAACCGAGATTGCCAAGGCCCTCGGCGAACCCTTGTCTCCTCTTCTTACTGCCTCATCGTCTCCTACCGGTCCTCTCGAACTCCTCCGTCTGCCTAATTCGCACGCGTCGTTCGCCGCAGCTGATTACGTCCACGCCTCGACGAACGGTATTCACAGTCCGGAGTCGACTTTGGTGAATAGCGACTCAGAGTCTGTCACCCTGAACGGTGTGAACGGATCCGGCTTCTCGGTCAACGGCTACTCGTCACCTGTCTCGATCTTCGCAGCGCCTGTCGGTCCAGTGGAGCTGTTGTCACTCCCGAATGCACACGTCGCTGTCATTCACGAGTCGAACGACACAACGAACGGCATCAGCAAGGCCAAGGTTATCGCGCCAAAGCTGTCGACGATACCCGAAGATGTCAAGCATGATGGGTCTACCAAGCCGTCCACTGGTCATCTGATCAACGATCTGCTGGATCACGACAGAATTATCAACGGCACCGACACCGAGAGTACCAAGGCACTGAGCACAACGTCAACGGATATTCCTTCAACCCCTACCAAACCTATGAAACGCCGGAAGAGCGTACGATTCTCTCCCAAGGTTGAGTCGGCCACCTACCTGTCGTCCGACCCTCCTAGCCCTAGCTTTGCTTTGCTGAATGGCAAGTCGATACCATCCCTCAATGGGGCATCTCTAGGGCCTAGTGTCGTGGAGTCGGATCAAGAGCCGCAGACAAATGGCACACATGCTACACAGGCGGAGGCTACACCAACTGAGATCGTCAACAAGGAACACCTTCAACTCACCTCGGAGGAAGCGTTCTTCCTCACCTTCGGTCTCGGCGCTCTTCGCGTCGTCAACCCAATCAATAAGCAACCCATCCCTACCCCCGAGCTCCTAAATCTCTTCCGCCAGTACTCCTACTTCCCCTCTCGCGCGAGCACCGATCTGCACCCCGACGACAGTTTCCTCGTCAACTACGCAGTCTACCACCACTTCCGCTCTCTTGGCTGGGTGCCCCGCGCCGGTATCAAGTTCGGCGTCGACTGGATGCTGTATGCCAAGGGCCCTGTCTTCGATCACGCCGAGTTCGGCGCCATCATCCTGCCCTCGTACTCAGATCAGTGGTGGAAGGATAGCGATCGCGAGCTTCCTCGCAAGACCTGGCACTGGCTCCACGGCGTCGTCCGCGTACTGTCTCACGTGCAGAAGAGTCTGGTGCTTGTCTATGTCGACATCCCACCTCCACCTCAGTTCGACGAGGCCCTCCAGAAGGGCGGCCCGGCGGAGGTCTTCAAGTTGTACAAGATCCGCGAAGTCATGGTCAAGCGGTGGTCCAGTAACCGAAACCGATGATCTAAAATCGATTGTATGTGTTTATGAGTTGTGTGGGCGTTGGACGGATTGGACGGAAGAAAAAAACAATGAGTGGCTTTCTACTGGCAACAAAAGTTTCCAAGCAATAAGCTTGAGTTCTTTGGTATGGACGGGATTTTCATGGATACATGATGTAACACGAATATTAAGGGACATTCATGCCCTCATCTGGAACTTGGGACGACGAGACGAGAGGGCATTGTTGTAAGAGTATGAGTATGCAATTCGGGACACCCGGGAAGGACGGCATCTTCGGTGCAACAGCACGCCCATTTCGAAGTTTCCTACTAGAATACCCCCTTCAAAACACAACATCGTACCCGTTTGCGGTATAGAGCTGTATGATGATAATGAGGCAATCTGCAAAACATATTGTGTCGTCCCACAATTTCCACGAGTCACGACTGTCAAACTTCAATCACGGCCATCCCACGGGCTACGGCGTGATCGTGGCCGGCTCACCGACCAAGGCATCCCAGCTCCGGAGCTCCCCCTTCACTTTGCTTCTTTTGGGATGCCCCTCGGGCGGCTCCCAGTTCTACGATCCAGTTCTAGTCCAACCTCGCGCCCGAATCAGACGAACTGCGACGGTGAAATATGTTCCAAGGGCCGAACGAACTCCACTCCTCGTGTACTTGCCCCTGCTCGCGTTCCCAATCTACGTTCAATCTATACGCACTGGGAGGATTTCCCCGCGATCTCTCTCGCTCACTTCTCAGATTCGCGCGCGAGAAGCTACAAACTGCCGTCCGTTCGTCCGGCATGCAGCGCTTCCTTTCCCAAGCGGGAGAAGAATGCCCCCCAACTTTTTCCGTCGTAACGAAGCGTCGCATTTCGCCCATCCCATGTCGGGGGCCCCTCACTGAGCCCCCTCAAAAGCTTAGCTCCAATTGAAGATGTGCCAAGTACACAGCTTGCCATGGGCCACATTACAAGCTCTCCATTCCCATTGACGGAGAAACTCTAAAAAAGTGCAGCTGCAGCCTGCGAATGCCCGTCCTGGCAAGCCTGGGTCCCCCGCACACCTCCGTGATTCCCAGCATCATACCCGGCGCGTCAGGGGTCTAACTTTTTGCTTCGCTGAATTTCACGCCGCTGTACTATGTATGTGTCGAGACCAGCTGGCCACAGCTTGCATTGCACCATTTTGTTTACAATGGCAACCCTGGCTCAACCGCACATCGGATCAAACGAACCAGAAGCAGAAAGGAGCGTCCGAACATCTGGTTGGTCGCATGGCTTGGCAATGCTGTTGACGAGGGTTAGGTTTGTAAGGGTCATGCAGCTCTGGGGGAAAGCTACGGAGTGTCCCTTTCCTTGAGTCTTGAAACCGGATTCGTATAAGAGGCCGAGATGGCTGCTCCTCGTTCCTCGTATCTGTATGTGCTGTTTTGTGCATCTTGAAGCTATTCGACTCTCAGCCCGGACAACCCCCAGTATAGACTATCACAACATGAAGGCTCAAACCATCCTTTCCGCCCTGTTGCCGGCCATAGCCATGGCTGCGCCCCCAGCCGAGAAGCGGGCTGCGAAGCCTCCTGCCTTCTACCTCGCCGGTGACTCCACGACGGCGAAGCAGTCTGAGGGGGGCGGCGGCTGGGGCAACGGATTCCTCAGCTTTCTCAAGAGCCCAGCCAAGGGAACCAACTACGGCGTCAACGGCCGTACGACGGTGGACTACGTCAGCGGAGGCTACTGGGCGACTGTCAAGAAGGCCGTCACCGACAGCGTGAAGGACTTTGACGTCTACGTGACCATCCAGGTAAGCCAGTCCTCTTCTGTCTGCTTGTACTCAGCAGAACATATCGCGTGAGAGAACAATATGTTGACGAAGACCGCCCCTTAGTTCGGCCACAACGACCAAAAGCCCGAAAAGAACATCTCCCTCGACCAGTACCAGACGAACCTCGGCAATCTGGCCAAGGAGATCAAGGCCCTCGGCGCGACGCCCATCCTCGTCACCCCTCTCACGCGCCGCAGCTTCTCCAACGGCGTCGTGACGAACAACCTCGCCAACGAGCGCGAGCGCACCATCGCGGCGGCGACCGAGACCAAGACGACGTACATCGACCTCAACCTCAACAGCCGCAAGTTCGTGCAGGCGATCGGCGAGGACAAGGCGCACTCGTACAACCTCAAGGCCGACGACAACACGCACCTGAACGCCGAGGGCAGCGTCGTCTTCGGGCGCCTCGTGGCGGACCTGGTGCTGCAGAAGGAGACGCAGCTGGCGTCGTACTTCAACGCGAACAAGACGCTGAGCGATGAGATTTGGAAGGCGATTAACAGCTCGACTATTTGAGGCGGAGCGTTTAGAGTTGGGGTAGTTGAGGGTGTGGTTAGATGTAAATATTGTTAGATACAATGTACAAAATTTGAACGCATACTCTGGAGCTATTTTATTGAGTACATAGGCCAACGCGCGAAACTTCTCGCCGCTGATTGTAAGGCCCGGGCTTGATTATTCACATGGTTTTCCATATCGCTGCGAATTACTGGTCATCCTGCATGAGCCACCGAGTGGCAAGAGAAGGTTTACTTCACTTCTATTCGCATAAGTGGTCTTATTCATGCCCCAAAGCCGACGTTTTAGTTAGCTGAACAGAGAGATACCTTTTCTGGGTCTAGTAGTATCGATTCATTTGTTGGTTTTTTTTTTCCCGTTATTTTCGTTGGAAATTATCTCTAAGGTAGGTGTCCGGGTGTTTCTACGATGATAGAAATCTGAAGCCAAAGCTAAATAGGCCTATCATCTTGGTCTTGCAATGTATTTCCATTCTGACAAATACTCAACTCAATATGTCATACAAGATGAATCTTGATAGACCCCAAACCAACTTGTGTCTGCAAAAGAATCCCCACCCCGACTCGCTCGTAGACAGGGGTTGCCACAACAGATGATCTCTTGCGTATCAGCAGAACGTATTGGTTCTTGTCGCCGTCCTCGTTGGCGACCTTGCTCTCCCCTACAACCACGCACTTCCAGCTTCTTGGCTCGAATTTGTAAAGACTCAGATCGACTTTGCATCTCTCTTCAAACTCACCATCGTCGATCGCAAGTCGCTTTGCCTTAGCAACCAGTCGCCCATTCCACTCGGTATCATCAAAGCCTGGCTTGAATGGGTTTTCAAGATCGCCCGTCCATGTTACTTCGCCGAACGGAATGTCCATGTATCGAATTCTTCCCATGACTGCCATCCACGACCATGAAGGGACTGTCTGGCTTGATTCGTAGTGTATCTGTGATAGAGAACCTGGGACGTCCGCTTGCCACAGGCAAGTTCTCTCAAAATACTTTGAGATGACACCATACATGGCTTTAGATTTAAACGTGGAGCCTAGGCGTTTTTGCAGTCCGAGAATCGCCTTTGAGCGGTCATGAGACTTCGTGAGGCTAAGTCCACTGTAGACTTGATAGAGATACTGTACGAGTCGGATGCGCTCGTCTCTGTAATACTCGAGCCCGTACGTTGGGAAGTTCGAGTCCCCGAGGAACATCGATTGTCGACTTACTGGTTAGTAGGTTGTTTGCGCACTCGACCTTCTCCCAGGGTAACTCACTTTCCAAGCTCTGCGAGCGTCTCACAATGAACACCCTCTCCGCATTCCCAGTACATTTGGGTGGAAGTAAAGTGTACGGTTCGTCTTGACAGAGCTCGTTCCTGGAGTACCCAGCCACGGGTGTTCAGAACACCCTTCTCGACGTGTGTCTCGAAGTCATCGATTGCCTCAGCCAAGTAGAGGGGGCCTTGAGAAGTCTGGATGCCTACTGCTGCCCTTTGGGCCCGTTTGGCGATGAATCCATCCAGGGACGATGTCGAGGAGCTAGCCGCGATAGTGCAGTACGCTGAACTGAAAACATCCTCCATTCTAGCCGCCTGGGACCTCCAGTCTTCCTTATCCTCCTGTATGATGCAAAGAGAGTCGATCCAGAGATATGAAACTCCTAGCGCGCGGGTGACTGTGACTGCATCCTGGAAAGTGCTCGGCAAGATTTTGAAGGGGATCTTTTTCTTGAACGTCTCGATGTTGCCGGCATACGTGCAAAGCCTCTGTTCCTTGTTCAGAACTCCCCAGCAGTGGCTGAGGGCCACATAACGGCCATCCACTTTACTATCCCTCGTCTCGATGAGGCACAGCGAGGGGTCACGCGTGTTTCCCACGTAAATCAGCCTTGTCGGCATTTGCTCTGGTCCTCTTGTTTTGGTATTCATGCACTGATGCCTGGTGTCGCAGAGATGAACCCATTGCTCTAGGAGGTTGAACTGCTGTGAACTGCCAGGTTTTGGAAGCAACGGCAGTCCCAGTTGCGCGCGAGTCGGATTTTGACCATGAGATTCTGCACAGCATTAGCCATTGATTCAATGTCCACGACTAGCCACATACCAGGGTCAAGGTAAAGCGATATGACCGGTGCACCGATAGGTGATAAAAGTGTGTGTTCATCATTGCTTAAGGATAGCTTCACCATCTCATCCCACTTCAGCAACCGTTTCGAAAGACACTGGAAAAGAAAGTTGCACATGGGGCATTCCTCAGATGTGTGACCTAAATCACCAAGATTCCGACCTAAATCCAGACGAAAGTCAAAAAATTCGGTGTTTTCGCAAGTACTGCAAAGTCTTGAAGATTCAATCGCGGGCCTCAGGGGACCCCAGTCAAGACATTTAGTCAAGATAAGCCCCCAACTGTTATTTGGTATGTTCCGCCATATCCCGTCAAGTTTTGTTGTACGCTGTAAATGTCAACTTTGAATTGAACTACAAAGTAGCGCAGGCTTACCGGCTATATCCAGTCAGGCTACTTCTCATTAGTCCTTCGAGACTAACTTACATTCTGAATGCCCATTGTCGTGGTCAGTAAACTCCAAAGCAGCACAAAGTCCCCAACCAATAATTACTCACGTACTAGCCCGATCAAGTCAGATGAGATCAAGTACATCTTTCGATGTTCATTGTGACTCACTTGTTCAGAACGTGTTATGGCCGCCTGATCGGTAGCAGGGTTCAAGTTAGGGTCCGCTTGTTGCTCGGCTACCATTTCCATATCAGAATCAAAGTAGTACGAACCGTTATTTGACCCATTATTAAGAATATCTTTAAGCTTTTCGACAAGCTTAGGGGCAGTTGCACGGCTTGTGTACTTGGTAGGCTGCCCGGCCATACGGTTGTCTTCATCGATCCCGATGAGGAGCCTTGAAGAAACCAACTCGATCAACGTCCAAAGGGCGCTGTTCTTCCTCACATCTTTCTTCATCTTGTCGATAAGTGCTCCCACGACGGGATGAATTGTTGGTCCCTCTGAAATTTGTATCCAGAACCGATACGTCTTTGAAGCCGCAAGATCTCCATGGAACCGAGCAAGTCCACCCTGGCCATAAACCAACCAGGTTATGAATTCGAGGAAAACACAACCCAAACTCCATACATCGTACCTTCTAGAGATTGTAGTAGTTTCCAGGTCGAAATGTGCCATTTCCGGGGGTTCGTACATGGTGGTTCCGTGTTGGGTGGTTGTGCCTTCTCGACGGTTGGTGTAGTCGCGGTGGACTTTTGCAAGTCCAACATCAGCGACCACCAGATTTCCCCAGGGGAATCCATTTTCAGAATCAGGGAAGTAAAGAATGTTCAGCGGCTTGATGTCTCCATGCCGGGTGCCTTTTTTGCCTGTTCCGTGAAGCTTTCCAATGGCCTTCGAAATTCCGTACATCTGCGTGATGGTCCACGTAACCAGCTGCCTATTGAGCTGTGGTCGATCTCTGTTCAAGAAGTCCTTTAGGCTACCTCCTTGCGCCCATGGGAAGACAAAGCACCTTTGCTCGCCTTTAGTGTACACAGCAATGGCCTTGATGAGATGATCGTCGTTCAGACTCCTCATCAAGTTCAGCGTGGTCATCTCTTTCCCGTAAAACTTCTCCGCGTCCGCGATAGCGGTGGAGTTCAGAAACTTCACAGCAACCTCAATGTAAGGTTTGGTATTCTTGCTTGCCTGAGAAACAGTCAGTTCATGCGTGCACTCTCCAAGAAGCAGGCCCCGGCATACCTTTTCGACAGTGGGGAAGTCTGTGTACTCAATTCGCAACCCGAGCCTGCGCACTGCGCCGAAACTCCCTTTCGCGTTCTGCTTGTCGTTGAGGTCAACAAATGGAAGCGAACATTGATGATCAAAGTGGTATTCGAATTGAGTCCATCGAAAGGTCGGGGCCAAGAAGATCCACTGTTGTTGGAAGAACTTCTCCAAAGTCGCTTCGGACCAGCGGGAGAAAAGCTTCAGAGATTGCCCATCAGGACTTTTCGGCTTGCCGTCAGTCATTACAGTACAGATGCCGTTGTCATCTTTGTCGTTGATTCCAATCGGCAGGTCTGCATCCGTGAAGTTATGCGTGCGAAGAACTTTCAAGTATATCGAGACATCTTCTGTGCGGACAAGTGTCAAGAACACCTTCTTTGCCTTGTCCATGACATAATCGGTCAGCTTTTCAAGGTCGCTCTGAGAGAGTGGTTGTATATTCTTCCTCAACGTCGCCTCCACACGATCTCGTCGAACCAGACTTTGTACCTCGCTTTCGGGCAAGAAGGGGTCGCAGTAGACCTTTTTGCGTTGACCTAGTCCTGTTGGATTTATCAGCAGATCCTTAATGACCTTGTAGGAGATTTGTTTGGATTCATCCTCGGTGTCCATTGTGAGGTGATATCAATGATGTCAGCGGTAGACCTTCTAATGTCTCAAAGGGTGCACGGAAATATCATCCATGAGCTCTCATTACTTCATGTAAATCATGGACAAGACAGGTCTATAAATCTTGCTGCGAGAAGCAATCTATCAAGAGAGGGGAAGTGGTCATCCTGTGTCCACGAGGCGGCCACTAGCGGGCGAGTGCCAATCAAGGGAAATAGAGCGAGCAAGGTGCATATGAGGCAACAACTAAGGACAATTCTGGGTAATCTAGACCACGGCGGTCTTTTCGGTGTCAGAATGAGCCCGTATGCATGTCAGCTTGCATGGTTGGTTGGTGTGTGTGTGTGTGTGTGTGTGTGTGTGTGTGGAGAACGAATGGGACTTAAGGAACAGGCTCCTTTCCATTGCTGCCCTCAATGATCGCTTCACTGGGTGAACACCCTGCTTTCTCTTACGCTTGACTCAACTCTAATCCATTGATACGATAATTACGATGGGAGTTGAATAGATGTGCAGCTAAGAGGTAACAATGATGACCAAATCTATGTTCCCCTTGAACATCACCGAGAAGCCGGTACATTTATCGCCCAAGATCAGATTGCCCTTCACTTGAATGCGTGAGCAGTCTACGTAACCATTCCGCCATCCTGAGTGCCCATTTCACTCAGTGATCCATTGTAAAACTGAAGAGAAGGTCAGTGTCTGGGCCAATGTGGAGCTTGAAGTTCGAATCTCACTTGCGCTAGCAAACGACTGTAGGAACCGGTGAACTCGGTGGTAGCGGCTTCATAGATATTATGTAAACATCATTTCGCAACTCCAGGCTTTCCATCTGAAAACCTTTGCTTTTGCAAAACGTTTGAAGATTGGCGACGAGAAATTGGGGCTTCTTGATGGAACTCGCCTGAATGTGACGCTCAATGGTGGTTTCCATGCCAAGTGCGTTAGACTGGAACAGAAAGACAAAAACAGAAAAAGAGATTGCAGGAAAGCGAATTTGTTCAAAAGCAGGAAAGACCGGAGAACTTGACGGAATGAGCCTTATATTGTTACCATGAGGGCGGCTGGGTATCCCAACCTGCTTTCTCAGGCCGTGCCATAGAAATGCTGAGCTCGTTGGAGGAGCCAGGACTCAGCAACACCTCACCTTGCAGGATTTAAATGCACTTCGCCACTCACACCTTCGCGATGGGCGTCATCTACCACTCCAATATAAACGCATATCACTGCCTAATACGTTTAGGCCTTCAAGCCCCATTTTCAAGACATCTACACCCATTCAAACGCGATCAGGCTGCGAGGACCTCCACCCAGCAAGATACTGCCTCGATCAAGCAATCTAACCGTAGACGTTGCATCTTACTGCACACCGCAGACTGAAACTTCCAAATCGGAAGTTTCAACACAATTGAAATCAGGCTGGCAAATGGAATTATTGAAGGTGGCCAATCCACCATACGATCGCCCCTCAAATGACATGATAAGGTGCATGTGCCAAGGGTAGATATGACCAATAAGGTCACTCTGCTCGTATCTGCGGAGCAGACTGAGATGCAATATACAGCAAGGTTCAGAAGTGGAAAAGAACTCTGCATTTAAGGCAACCGACTTTCTTTACACCAACTCGGCATTAATATTTTATTGCATTAAAAAATAATGTAGAGAGGCGCCGTAGCCGAAACCGCGGAGAAGAAAAGAGCGCCGCCGATGGCAGCCTTCACCGTAGCCTTGTGTGGCTGGGTTTGATCATGCGCCGATGAAGTGTACCTTTGCAAAATTCGAAACTCAGCCTGCTTCTTTCAACAACAAGGCATCGATTGTGGAGCATGAACGCTGCCAACAAGGCCCGTTTCTCTGCGTCAATTTCCTGCCTTAAAAGTTGCCAATGTCTGCTGTATTGTCTGAGCCTCGGGTGTTTCAACTGTCCTCTATACCTCTTGTAATCTTGCATTTGCAGTTCATGCGCTTTCTACCTCTAGAAGGGGAGCATCACGTCACTAAAACATAGCTGCTCGTTGTAAATGATATGCCAAACTCTTCCAAGACTCTTCGCATCCGTTCTAAACGCTACCACCAACAAAGATGGATTCTCGACAGTTATCGCGACCTAACACAGCACAAACAAGCCGTCCGACCATTGGATCAAATGCAAGCTCGGCCACACTAAGGTGTCCCATAGGGTCAAAAATTCGAGACAAACGATTACCAGATACGGATAGCGTCGATCATACCCAAAGGTTCTTGTTAGAATGCGACCTGGAAGAGATATTGACGATCGACGTAATTAAAGAGAAATTAGAAGAGCGTTGCGTGATTGACGAGTTAGAAAAGAGGGGGTTTGATCTCGAGGAACAAATCCTTGGCGTGCAGCATAATTCGAAGCGAATCAAGATACTTGCAATCCTTGTGCTCATCGAGGAACCCGCTTACATTACCAATTTTATAGACCATGGCATTTGGGATAAGGAACTTCCATTGGATTCGGGACGATGTGCGGAATTCTTCACACATTGGAAAGAAGGGCACGTTGATCACTTTTGTCAGACACAGCATTCGGTACTTGCACCTATTCTTGATTTCACTAAAACGGAAGGACACTATAGATTCGATCAAAACACCCGCATGCCCTTTCTCGATCCTTTGATATGGTCGGAAGGAGGCGCAAATGGGGTTGTTTCAGTGGTTAGAATTCATGATCAACATCAAAAATGGGGATCACGTTCGGTAAGGACACCACAAATTTGACGAGCTCGTGCTAACTCATGTTTCTAAACACGTAGGGTCCGCATTCATGTTACGCCATCAAGCGTTTTCATGTCGGGCAAATACACGAGTTCATTAAAGAGAGAGAGGCATTGCTGCGTTTCAGCTGGCCGCATACCAGACACGAAAATCTCATTGAACTCCTCTTTTCCTACGAAATAGGAGCGGAGCTGTTCATGGTGTTTCCGGGGGCGAAATGGAACCTGGAGCAATTTTGGGAGAAGACTCCAAATGAGCCGACCTTGCCCAAAAGACTGATCTGGATAATAAAGCAATGCCAAGGACTTGCCGATGGACTTTGCAAGGTCCACAACTACGGCAAAAGTCAGGGTCGTCATGGGGACATCAAATCCAAAAACATACTCTTCTTCGAGGGCTCACAAAATAAGCCTGGTCGACTTGTCATTGCCGATTTCACACTCATGCGGTTTCATTCTTCTAACTCTGACGCCACCGAAACTTGGATATTCAACAACACCAGAACATATCGTCCTCCTGAGGTAGAAGCTCCTCACGGTACAATTGTAAGCCCTAAATTTGATACATGGACATTGGGCTGCGTCTATCTGGAATTCATCACATGGCATCTTCTGGGTTCCGATGCAGTTTCCAAGGCGTCTTTCGAGTCAGACGGTCAGATGTATGAGAGTTTCACCACGGCAAGAAAGAGTGACGATGATAGATTCGCGCCCTGCGAGGACAAGTTCTTCTACAGGCGAAGGAAGTATTGGAAGAATGATGTCAAGGTCAATGCATCGACCAAGAACAAGCCCTCTTACAGGCAAAGACAATATTGGAACAACGATGTAAAGGTCAAGTCATCGGTCAAGAAAGTGAGTCAAAACTTCCGTTCAAATATTTGAGTTTTTCAATTAATAGTTCACAGTGGATAAACTGTCTGCGTGAAAACCCGAACGCATCTTCGGCTATAAAGGACGTTCTGGATTTAGTTGAGAATCACATGCTGGTGATTTCTCCCGTTCATCGTTGTGCTATGCGGATGGTAGAAAAGCGCTTGAAAAGCGTTCTCCGCAAGTGCACCAAGAACACCAAGTACTCCGAACCTGACCTACGAGGATCTACGAAAACACCCATGATCGCTCCGCGTTGGACAGAGAAAAGCAGTAAATACGGTAGTCTCGACAAGGTGGTGAATGCGACATTTATGTCGGTGGACAGTCAATCAAATCCGGACCTAGAGTACATCAACCGGAAACTTGGCGGCGGCTTCCAGCATCCTCAGAGCCAGTCCCTTCATCAACTTGTTGAGGTGGCCATCGGGCACCTTTCCCCTCTGAGTATGGGGTTTGCATCAAAAGAGGATACGCCAAGCCTGCGCTGTCGAAGAACTCTTCCTTCCAAAGTATCCCGCACATCATTGTCGAGCACATCATTGTCGAGAGATGATGTTAATGTCAGAATAAGGCGACACGAACAACTGAAGCTTGGTAAAAACACCACGCCCCCGACTCCGAGTTTGTCCACTAAGCTGGCCAGCCGAATCGAACAGAGAAACTTTAGCTTCAGTACCAAGATGAATCACAGGCAGCCGCTTGACAGACATCCGGGAAGTCAAAGAGCAGAACCCCGCTCTGAAGCTGTCGTGCACGCATCCGGTGAAGGATGCAGTAACGGGGGCCAAATTGAAAGAGGAACCACGTGCAACCCTGAAGAACAGCTAGATACTTGGAGAGAACGAATTTTTCTACCATGTCGAAGATGGTACCAGGTGTTGAAAGACATGGTGCATGCGGCATTCGGAAGAATATCTAATAGGCTAATTATGTAGTAGAATCAACTCTGGCTACGTATGATACTGCAATCTTCTTACTGGACGAAGCATCTGCCGAAGTGCCCTTACGGTATTTACCTGACTGGTACTGTACCCTCTCACAGGGTGGGCTATGAAACCTCCTCAGCGTGAAAGAGGAGCAAGAGGAGAACCCCCATATTTTCCATGTCTGCGTGACTATTACTGGGTAATTGTTAGATTTATCTAGAGTTTTGTCTCTGTAGGGAACAACAGGAGCAGAGAAGACGACAACAATCATAACAATGACGACGATAACTATAACGACGACAATATCAACAATAGCAACAACGACGACAACGACGACTACGATGATAATAACAACGATGACGATATTAAGGTAAGTTATGTATGAATACATATAAAGAGTAGTAAGTATAAGAAGGATAGGGCAGGCGTGTCTCATGACTGTTCCAACGTGACATTTCGTGACGTATCATATGTCAAAAAGCCGCGGCAACCGCAGGCTGTAGGCGCGAAACGTTTTGGGTGAAATCTTGGGATTCTGGGGAATAGACGAACATCGTGAGAGAAAGAGTAGGGCGTAATTACAAGCTGGCAGAGCGTCATTCCGAACGGCGGTCATGTGAACGAGGCTAAGCTGCGCCGCACGATGTTCCCGTCGTCCGGCTGGGGCGCTTGAGCAGTGGAGGTCATGAGATCGCTATCTTGTGTGGGTAACCTGGCATGTGAGTGTTTGTTCTCGAGTATTCACACTTGTTGGTGGTAAAAATAACATGCGCTGTCATTAGTTGTGAGAATTTGTCCGTCAGACACCATAAGAAGATGATGTATGCGTAATACTGTGGAAAACAAAACTGTTCGTCCGAAGCTGCCATCCATGCTGATGAAAAAGATAAGATTAGATCTTGAGGTTGGGGAAAAATTCATGTGAAAACAGTGCGATTCACTCGTCGATGTGGCACAGTGCATCATTCCCCCGCCTCTTTGTTTCCCCAGAATTGCCCTCCGACCGAGGTTCGTCCCCTCCTGACGGCAACTAGCTTGCCTGGAAAGGCCCGTAGCTCCCTTGAGGTCTCACTCGCTGCTCCGTCGCGGGGCAGCTTTTCGGCAAGACATTGGGCGAACCGGCGCGAACCCCTGCCCAGTGCCCGCTCGTAGCTCTCCAGATCGTGCCACCGTCCACTTATTTCTTCTTCCCGTCGCCCATCCACCCCGCCTCGGTTCTCGACACAGCAGCAGACCATGGAATCTCCCTCCAGCTAGAGTGCAAACGTCTCCAGGTTCTACATCCTTCATCAGCTGCAGCTTCGTGCTCGCTGTTCGCCTCGTCTCTCTCCCCTCCATCCTCCCCGAACGCACCAGTGACGACAACGCGCCATGAGGACCTCAATCTCCTCCGCGGCACGCGCCTCGCGAGCCCTCAATGCGACGAGGCCGGCATCTGCGCTGTCCTTCAGCTCACGCAGTAGATCTCACATCCACGCGTCCGCTGCGCGCATTCACACAACCTACCCGAGACCTCAGGGTGCAGAGGGCGCAGTCGCCTCCCTTCGCCAGGTCTTCGGTCGTCCAAAGCCAGAAACCCCCGCCTCCGAAGCTTCAGAGTCTCTCGAGACCTCTGCCTCCTCCGATTCACTCCTCCTCGAGCCCTACGAACCCCTCACAACGTCCTCCACCCTCGCCGACCTCGACCGCTCCGTCCGCACATACCTTCGTAACGCCAACACCCTCACGACAGCAATCCGCCGCGAGCGCAGCCGCCTAGCCCAGCGATGGACCTACGAACTCATCTCCGACGACCTCATGCAGATCCAACGCCCCTTTGACTACGACAACAAGCCCAGACTCCTCAGCGCAATCTACCTGCGGGACCGCTGCCCCTGCCCGCAGTGCGTCAGCCCCTCCTCCGGCAACAAGTCCTTCTCCTCCGCCGAGATCCCCGAGGCTCTCAAGTTCGACACCGTCACCAAACACCCCGACGGCTCCCTCCACATCACCTGGCAGCACGACATCCCCCGCGCCGCCGCCGCAAACCACGTCTCCGTCTTCCCCGCCGCCGGCCCGCAGAGCATGTCCCGCATCGCCACCGAGCAGTCCCTCCCCTTCGCCCCGACGCGCGTCTACTTCACCAAGGACCCCGTCAAGCGCCTCCTCTGGGACAACGCCATCCTTGCCCCGCGCCTGCAGACCATTCCGTACGCCGACTGGATGGCCGGAGGCGACGCCTTCCGCGCCGGCGCCCAGGAACTCGCCGCCACGGGCCTCGTCTTCCTCACCGGCGTGCCGCACTCGGAAACCGCCGTCGCGGACATCGGCCTCACCTTCGGCGCCCTCAAGGAGACCTTCTACGGCCGCACCTGGGACGTCATCTCCAAGCCCGACGCCGAGAACGTCGCCTACACCTCCTCCTACCTCGGCCTGCACTCCGACATGCTCTACCTCGAGTCCCCGCCCCGCATCCAGCTGCTCCACTGCCTCGAGAACTCGTGCTCCGGCGGCGAGTCCATCTTCAGCGACGCCTTCTTCGCCGCCCGCGTGATGCGCAAGCGCCAAGCCACGCAGCTCAAGGCCCTCGGCGAGGTCAAGGTCCCCTACCACTACTCCAAGAACGGCTTCTTCTACCGCCAGACGCGCCCCGTCTTCAAGTTGACCGGCAATGGCAAGCACATCGAGGACGTCTGGTGGTCCCCGCCTTTCCAGGCGCCCTTCCACATCCCCAACAGCGACAAGGAGCGCGCGCGCTTCCGCGAATGGCACAGCGGCGCGCGCATGTTCCAGAAGATCCTCGAGGACGAGGCGCACATGTTCCAGCGCAAGCTCCAACCCGGCGAGTGCGTCCTGTTCGACAACCAGAGGGTGCTGCACGGGCGCCGCGAGTTCGACGCCGGGAGTGGCCGTCGCTGGTTGAAGGGCACTTACGTCGCCAATGAGGATTTCCTGAGCACGTTGAACAAGTTGCATGAGTTTCGCTATGCAGAGAGCCGAACGTAGTTGCATACTAAGAGCATATCACGACATATCCAGATACCATATTCAAGTAGACTAACGACAGATCACATTCTGTCTCTTGCATGTTAAAACACTCCCAATTGAAGAGAAGCTACTTTTTGACTACCCGATGATGCCAACGCCACGCCTTGAGCTTGGAGCTCTGATGCCTTGATAGATAACGTCCCTTGATCCCTTTCATGGATGATAACCCGAAAAACGACGAACACTCAATACACCAGACCATCTCCTAAGCCTCCCACTTCTTTGCCTCGACGCCCTCGGGGGGCTGCGTCTCGACGGTGCGGTCCTTGACGTCGTTCCAGTCGGTGCTCAGAGCGGTGCCGTTGCTCTCGGTGAAGCTCTTCATCATGGCGCGCTGCTGCTCCGGGGTCGCGCCCTTGTACAGACTCTTGAAGAACAGGTTGATGTCCTTGTCCTCATCATCGTCCTTCTCGTCAGCCAGTACCGTGTCCCAGTTCTTGGCGCCGGACTTGGATGAGGTCGGGTAGGATGGGCCCGCAGCGGGAGCAGGGGCGGGCTCGACAGGCTTCGCGGGAGCGGCAGGGGCCGGCGTCGTGGTTGTGGTGTTCACATCGGAGGGTTCGGCCTTGAGCTTGGGCCACTTAAGGACGGCAGCTTTCTTCAGCTGGAACTCGACCTTGACAGACTTGACGCTGTGCTTGCTGCCGGCGGGGTCGATAGTGCCGTAGAGAGGGATGGTGTACCAAGGGTCGTGGCCTGGGATGTGGCTCATACGAATCTGCGGAACGTTAGTTCTCGTTTGGATGCTGATGCCAGAGTGTCTGCTCACCTCCTTCTCTCCATACTCAACCTTGAACTCGTCCTTAGGGACATTCTTGACATAGACGGACGCCATGACGTCGGTGTTGGTCTGGTAGAAGTCCGTACGCACGTCAGTCTGGACGGCAGGCTTTCTGACCGACTCAGCCGCAGCGGCCTTGATCTCGTCCTTATCCTCCTTTGCGGCCTCCGTCTTCGCAGCCTTGTCAGTCTTGGCGGGCGCAGCCGCCGCCTCCTCCTTCTCAAAATCATCGATCGAAACGCTAGGCGCGAAAGAGGCAGTCACCTTCCTCCTCTCATCGTCCGCAGGGAGCTTGTCCATCTGCCCCAGAATCTGCATACGCAACGCAACCGCCGCATTGAGGCCGGCAGGCGCCGTATCCGCGAGGTAGCTGTTCCCCTGGGCCAGCTTCTTTTGCTCTAAAGCCGTTCTGTAATCCAAAATGGTCTGCTTTGTAGCGGTGGAGAAGCCCCTCTCGTCGGTCTCGGGCTTCCTAAGGGCCGGGTCGGACAACGAGACGCCAGCCTGCTCGGCCATGCGCTGCACCCACATCGCGCAGGCGTCGGCATCGGCGAGGCGGCCGAGGCGCATGTAGGCAACGGCACGGCGGTGTTGAGCATCGCGCATGAGGTCGCGCTTGCCTCGAGCGGCGGCGGCGGCGTAGGAGAAGTCTGCGTCGCGGAGGGCGCGGGCGAAGTCGCCTTTGCCATTGTGGGCCTTGGATCGGGCGGCGAGCCAGAGAGGGGAGCGGGAGGTCTTGAGGGCGTCTGTGAGCTTGGCGATGGCCGTGTCGTAGTCGCGCTTTTCGAGGGCGGCCATGCCCGCGCTGGCGGCTGTGCTTCCAGACATGCTTGGCGGGGTTCGGGTTGGTTGCTTCGTGGATGCGGATGTGGATGGATGATGTGTGATGTGGAAAAAACAGAGATTGGAAGCGGCACGTGGTGGATTTAAAGGCCTAAGAACCCCTTGATAAACGGCAAAACGTGTGTACAAAGAAAGATCAATGGCAGTGTGGTAAAGCAAACGGGTACGGGACCAACAGGGTACTGCATGAAGCAAACGGTGAGGTTGCCTTGCGGAGGGGTCAGACTGTTCTGGAAGCTGTGGTGGGGCCGACTGCGCGATTCTGCCGGCAAGCTTGGACCACCCCGCATTCTGGGCTGTGACCGCCTTTTTCTGACCGAGACCGTTGGTGGCTTGCTCACCGAAGCCGTTGCCCCTCACCGAGTGCTCCTTCACTGAATCACGACCACTGTGACATCACAACTGGCAAAAATCTCACCTAATTTCAGGAAAGCCTCCAAGATGTCCAACCATAGCCTTAAGTCATCATATATATCATTAAGATTAAAAATACTCTAAAATAGGTATGCTTGAAATGGCGATATGCTTTATGCCCTTACTCCTTGCCGCTGATGCCAGGCGTGATCTTCTCGTCGGGATACTTGCGCGCAAACATGCCGAGCGCTTTGATGGAGAAGCTAAACTTGTAGTTAGGGTAGATGATGGTGCAGCTCTTGTTGAAGACGCCCTCCATGGACTCTTGCAGCCATTCGCCATTGGCTTGCTGACGGTCCATGAGGAATTGGATGCCCTTGCGAAGGGGCTCGATATTGGGATACTCGGCCTCCATGAGTCCGATCAAGGCCCAGGCGGTCTGCACGACCAAAGAGCCGCTGGGGTGCTCGTGGTACTCCGAGGTCTCGCAGGCCTAGTCATGTCAGTTGACAATTTTGGTTCACATAAAGGTGGAAGTCTTACCTTGTAGCTCTCGGACCAACCGCCGTCCTCTCTCTGCTTCGAGACAAGGAAGTCGCAGCCTCTCCTCGATACCTTGCTCGTCTCGTAGATATCGCCCACACTAGCCAGACTCTCTAGCGCAAACATGCCGGCATACGTGAAGCAGATACCCCAGCTGCCGTACCATGAACCGTCGAACTTCTGGTGGGACCGAATCCAGTTAACAGCACGGTGAATGAAGACTCTGATGTCTTCTTTGCGGTAATCGGGCCAGTGCTTCTGGAAGAGCGAGAGTGCAGTGACGCAAGCAGTCGTGCATTCGGGGTAGTCGTACTCGATCATGATACGGCCGAAAACCTCGGCGGCGTTGAGCATCTCCATGTACTCGCCGCCACGGCGCTGCTCGTACGAGCCAACACCACCCGTCTCGTTCTGGTACACCAGGATGCAGTCAATCGCGTCAAAGATGCGCTGGTCGTCGAGGAGCTGAGGAAAGCCCTCGGTCTTCTGCAGCATAATAACAGACTTCAGCGCTTCCGAGATACAGTCGCTCACGGCGTAGCCCTGCTCACGGTTGCTGAAGGGCCAACCGCCCTTGCGCTGCTGACGGTAGCACTTGTCCGAGTCCTTGCAGTTCTCGCGGATTTGCTGACGGTCAAGGAAGCCGAGTGCCTTCTCCAGCATGGGGCGCCACCTAGCCTCCTTCTCGAGACCAGCCGCGACAACGCCCTGGATCATAAATGCGGTGTCCCAGCATTGCACACCGTTGGTGCCGTTGCCAAGCATACCCTCGGCGTTGACCCAGAGAGAGTCCTCGAGTCTCTCGGTGTGTCGGCGAACAGTGTAAGCACCAGGGCCGTCGCGGATGTAGCAGACGACGTGGTTCATGGGGCCGTTGACAGGCGCCAGGCCGAGGTAGTCGGTGTTGGCGTCCTCCATGTCGACCAAGTCGCTGGTCCACGCCTCGGCCCGCTCCTTGATGTAGTTGGTGCGCAGGTAGGGGTTCCAGACCTTGACCAGCAGCCAGTTGACTGTGTTGAGGAGCCAAGACTTGGGGTGGTAGTTATCCACAGGGGCGATATCGTTTCGGTGAGTCTTCCAGTTGATCGCTGCCCAGGGCTCCACAAACAGCTCCTTCTTCAGAGAGCGGATGACGTCCGTCTCCTCGACACTCCAGCGACGAGAGTAGATGTACGACATGGGCAGGAAGACCTGACGGATGTGGACCCACCACCTCCAGGGGTGAATGGGCACCCAGTTGGGCAACAGCCAGATCTCAGGGGGCACGGGATTGACAATCTCCCAGTCGACGACGCCGAGAACGGCAAGCCACCACTTGGACCAGTGAGGCCCTTGGGTTGCGCCGCCGAGCTCGTGGAGTCTCGCTCTAGCCTTTACCATGACGGGCTCCTCCGCGTCAACTCCAAGCAGGCGCAAAGTGGTGTAGTTCAGCGAAGTGCCGAAGACGGTGCTGATGCCTTCAGTGTGAAGACCCCATCCGCCCAGCTCAGGGTGCGCGCGCGCAAACAGGTAGTTCTTGATCTCGGTCGCCTTTGCGGAAGAGATGGGCGACTTGGTGACGTAGAGCGCAATGACGGTACTTGGCAGCAAGAACATGGGGCCACCGTATTCACAACCCCAGTCGCCAAAGGGCAGTTGGAGCTTTTCGACGTATTCGAGACCATTGAGGGTAGCTTCGAGGGGATTCTTGGGTTCGGGAAGGATTGGGAGGTCCTATACAAGTGCAACAGGTTAGTGATGCACTCGGCGCATGTCGCGTGAGGGGCTCTACTGACTGTGGGAAGACCCAAGAAGTACTTGTCGGCGGCGGTCTGGGGCCACTCCTTGGAGGCATCGTCGTCCNGGAGCTCCTTCAGCTCTTTTGCTAGACGGTTTGTCATGGCTTTTGGCGGGTGTTTGGCTTCAGCAAAGATGTCTGAGGGTCGATCAAAAGATGAGAACTACAAAGTCGTGCAATGATTGAAGGTTGGATCATGGCGATGACTCTTCACGGGGAGCCCCTCACAACACGCTAGTGACAAACGAAGGGCGCGCTTCACTTTCCCGACGCAAGCCGCTGCGAGACCGGCGCACTTAGACGGCATCACTCGACAACTGAATTGAATCAAGCATTGGAGACATTCTCAAGCAGGCTACTTGACTTCGAGACTTCTTTCATCATACGGATCACCCTTCCCATGCTGATGCTCTTTTCCCATCTTGTCATATGGATCACCCGGCTTCTGCCCACCGCCTCCGTGATGCCCACTCTCCTCATGCTTGTGTGGCTTGGCAACATGCAGCTCATCAGAATGCAGCGCAACACCAGCCTCGGCCGCGATACTATCCAACGGATCCCGCATCAACATCATTTTCATGCAGTGATTAATATGCATCAACGTGTCGTAACGCTTCTCAATCACTAGTATCCCATCATCCCCACACGAAGCCCCATCCACCCCCCTCGCACACCGCGCCGCTTCCCACATCTTGCGCCAGTAAAAGACGCAGTGTACAAGGTGCCATTCGTGGGTAGTGAAGAATCGTGCATGCTGGCCGCGTCTCGCCGCCTCGGGTAGCTGGCTGACTTCCTCGAGCGTCATGGGGTGCGTCTGGTTCTGGTCGTGCCAGTATCCCCAGGTGTTGCCTGTCATGTCGGGCTCATTCGGGCCCAGAGACTCGAACTCTGCGGTGAGTTTGGCGGAGCGGCAATGTGGTGGAAGCCATGCTGCGGCGAGGGAATCATATACACAGCTGTTGGCGCGCGCTTCTTCGATGGTCTCGCCGCAGTTGCATGATACAGGATGTTGCTTTTGGGTTAGAGAAAGGTGAGGTACCAGTAGGGAGAAGAGCCCATATCCAGCAAGAATCGTGATTATGACGCGTACTGCGATGATCGAAAGTGTTTTTACAATGGAGGTTGTGGGTAGAGATCCTGAGTCTCCTCCGTTGGAATCTGGCTTTCCCTCTTCATTTGCGGATAATTGGGTGTATGTGACGCCTCTTGGTTTTGTCCAAGGCGGGATGATGTCTCGGAAACTGTAAACAGGAATGATTAGAGCCCACATCCAGTATCTTCGTCACTATTGAACTCACAATTTCGACATGTTGGCGCCTCGCTAAATTTTCTCTATCTTTGCTCGGCTCCTTTGGTGGGTGCGAGCAAATGCGTCGAAGAATGCGTTTTCTTTCGAACCGCCAAAGAAACGAAAGCTTTAGTCGTCATCGAGGGTGCTAACATAACCATCCATCATCTCCGCCTTCGTAACCCATGTAAGCTTCCTCCGACTGTTCCCGTTCGTGTTATTCGCTTCGAGATAAGCACCTCGCCTAATGCCAGGATTCCGCCAAGACGCCGGTTCGGGTTGAAGGATTCGGCGGAACTTGCCAATTGCTCAACTCTGACAACCTCTCATCCTGAGCGCAAGGCGGACCCCCGCGCCCTAAACCAAAGGAAGAAGCTCGCATTGCAAGATCTACCAGACTTCGGCCCGCCTCGCGGATCGGATCTAGTACGCAGTGCTGCCGATGGCGGGCTGATATGACGCGGCATGGTTGCACGCGCACTTTTGTCATTCATCCATCTGCATGCAAGAAAACGTTGCTGCCTGTTTGATTCGAGAGCATACTGTGTCATAGTTGGATATGGTCTGATGCTTGGTATGACAAGGCGGCCGGTAGCCTGCCCAACTTCCTGTAGTACGGGAGCACCAGTGTTGCCGGTTTTGCCACTCCAGCTATCTCGTTTGGACGAGGTTACATGGGCATCAGCAACTAATTAGATCAGCAGCATGCACTTGTCCACATTATCCAATGACACAGTTAGTAGAAGTATTGCAGCGACAACCAGCGCTTCTTTCTATCATAATTCAGTTACGAAGGTTACGTGTTATTTCATGAATTGGACTTAATGAGAGTCTTACGGTACCAGCGGCATGTGAATCCCCCCGAAAGGAATATCAACATCCTCAACTAAATACTAAGGTGTTTGCTTGATACTACGTTGAACCTATCCACCACTTTGGTCCTATGGATAGTGTTCATTGTCGTCAACCTTGTCCCAGACCAGATTTCCACTCTTAATCCAACATGTCACGTCTCCGACCAGAATGAAATGGCTTAAGCCTTGACATGGGCCTCCCTTTTAGGATAGAAGGGGATAGCCTCAGCCTCAGCATCAGCGCCACGCTTCGGGTAGAACGGGATGGCCTCAGCCTCAGCGTCGGCACCCCTCTTGGGGTAGAAAGGGATAGCCTCAGCTTCGGCATCAGCACCTCTCTTGGGGTAGAAGGGGATTGCTTCGGCCTCGGCATCAGCTCCTCTTACATCTGCGAACGTAGTAATTGTCAGCGCCTATCCTGTGTAAGATGCACACATTTTCATGTAGTGGCAGTAAGACCATACCAAGAGGGGCAGCGGCGGCAAACCCAATAGCAGCAAGAATAAGATACTGAGCGCGCATAATGAAGGTTTTTGGTTGCCCGTGAGTGTTGATCTGGATATGATAAATGACCAAGAGCAAAGCTTGCGGATTCTGATTGCGTAAAGAAGAAGGACAAAGATCCAAAATTTGGAGCAGAGGCATTATCCTGATAAATAATGAATCCGAGACGTAGACTTACATCACCATCTTTCAAATAGTCTCGATGGTGACATACGTCGCTATCTTACCGTAGCCAATCGCTATCAGTTATCTAAACGCCAGGAAGGATTCCTGCAGAATTGCAACGTAACAGGACTAGCCACCATTTGCCCCAATAGTTATGTCAGGAAGGCCTTCAATTCCGCCAGACTTCGCATACATACCAGAAGTGGAAGGTTGCAACGGCAACATGCGGCTTCGTGGGACCTGATGGCGAGAACAACCCCCACTGGATTTGCCTGCTAGGGAGCGAATACGCGAAGGATGATGGCGGGGCAGTAGGATCTGGGTTCTCGCAGTTAAGCATGATCGAGGGTGGCATACCAGTTTCGGGGCCGCACCCTTTGCCTGGCTTGTAAAAGAGGGGAAGGTGACCTGTCTTTCCAGCTTCACGCGCATTCGTAGCAGCATGCGTTTTTTGACGAACACTTGGCCACTCTCCATGACTCCCATGCACCTCCTTACCTCCGTTCTTCTTAGACTTCCAATTTCACATATACCGCCTTTGGGTCATGGTGAAGCATAACGGCAGACAGTCGACGGATTTTCAAGGGATCATGGACGATGAAGAGACTTCCTCTAGCAGCCATGACGACTCCGTCAATTTGGAAAAGGCTCTTCTTCCAGTCAATCATGATATTTTACAGCGCTCAAAGAGAGATATCAACCAGAACCGACTTCCGCCTCTGCTGCGACCAACAACATGGTTAACATTGTTCAACATTGGGATATTTGTTGCGTCATGTATCGTATGGACAAATACATCATCAAAGCAAACCCTCAAAGACCAGGACTTGTGGAAAGCAACATCGTTCTATTGTAAGCTCATTCTTACCATCAGCCTCAAACTTGAGATCTTATCTTGTTAATGAGTGAAAAGCGCCCATATTGGAAAGATTCGAAATCCCAAAAGTCACACGAGTCACCAACGGCACTCTATACGACAAAAGGCCGCCGTCTATCCTTCGCCAACGTATTGGAAAGGAAGCGGACGACGAATGGCACCGGATCGGTGATCATGTATGGCCGATGGTCATTGGGGCGGAAGACGTCCGGCGCTTGGGGAAAGACCCGGGCGTTGCGGTAAAGATCCCAGACGACCTCGGCTACGGCTCGGACGCCTACATTGCCCAGACAGAGGTTTTCCATCATCTGCACTGTCTCGATATGCTGAGGAGGGAGGTCTCCTACGAGCACTACTATGAGGAAAAGGAAGGGCCGAAGCCAGGAGGAGCGCAGCATCAAGCGCACATTGGCCACTGCTTCGACATACTTGCCCAGGCAATCAAGTGCACGGGTAGTGTCGACATGATCACGTTCAACTGGGTGGAAAACTGGGACCAGCCATTTCCAGATTTCATGAACCGCAAAGTCTGCCGGAACTTCGATGCCTTGTTGGACTGGGTGAATGATAACGCGATGGACCCGCAAGTATTTCAAAGGATGAAGACGCCTCCTTCGGGATGGCCGGTGCTACCGGAGCCAGGTCCAGCCCGGTGAATGAGAACAGATAGACTTTGATAGAAGCTCGTAGCCTCCGAAACCACGTAGAAGCTGTGGTAGTTGTACAGACAAACGTGGTGGTGACATGATACGTCGATCAAGGGCCCTTGTGTCCTTGTGCATCGTGATATTGATTTCCACACGGAAATTCTCCATGCAAACAACACATGGTATCACGCATTCAGTTACATAGTTCCTTGCATCCGTGCCGTGTTCCGGTGGACGAAGCAAATCAAGCATCTAGACTCGGAGCCTCCAGCCCTATGCACCATGGCCTGATGTGAGGAGGTAAAGTGTGACATTTTATGCCAGAAGGTATAGAAGCAGTGGGTGTACTAGATAGACCTGGATATGTCTATAGCTGTTGTTGGCGAGGGTTTCTTCCTTTGCCTGAAGCAGACGAGTTTGTGGGGCAGGATTTCACCCCCTTCGAAGCTTGAGGGTGCAGCCATATGTAAGTGCTACCACGTACCCGGCTTTGCAGATCATATGGTCTTCTCGAAAGGCTGTTATAGGCGGCTCGCAGACTATGTCGGACGAATTGTAACTTGAGATCGGGCATCCCGCCCGTCGCACATAATACGAGAGGCGAACCTACAGAGAAGCCTCCGAGCACGCTCCCGTTCATAAAGGCACCTCATGGATCGATCGGACTAACAATTACATCCGAACCTTTGATCATCCGCTTGAGTTTGAAGCAGCTTGACTCTTGAAATCATAACACCACAATCTATTTCACGAAATATGCAAGTGTTGTAAAGAAGCTCTAGTTTGGTCCACTAGCTAATCATTCGCAGTGCGACGCAACCAAGACAAACCCCATTGCTTCAACATCATGAGGTCCTCCTTGCTGATCTCAGTCACCTCGCTCGCGCATACATCGTTGGCTGTTTACTGCGAAGCATCGGCGTACCTTGGCACAGGTCAAGTTGGCAGATGCACTGGACAACATTTAAGTAGGGCGAACCAGACACGACCTGGAACGAGCCGCTGTTTTCCAGCAATGAATGGAGCTTGTGGAATCGTTGCAGACCAGGAGGGGGGCAGCAACTGCACGATCAACTTCTTTTCTGGCGGCGACTGCAATCGGACTTCAGTTGGGCAGTTGTCTTGTCACAACATCGGTGCCGTGAAACAGATCAACTTTGATCACTTTTACATTCGTTGCTAGTTGCTGTCAGCCTATTACCGGACTGAGTTTTGGAGAGATTCCCCTGGTAAACTGCCGAAGAGCTCGCTGTAAAACTTTGAAGACTGCCAGAATAGTGTGATCCCAGCGCACAAGTCGCGAGATCTGAAAAAAAAGATTTCCTGTTTAATCAATAGGTCTTATATGTATTGTTACCTATCAGGTCCTAGAATAGAAGTTCAGAAAGATTGAAACTTGCACCTACTGCTGGCGATGCACTTACTTCTGCCTCACCAAATCGCCGCTGACCCGTCTCATAACCCCCGCCACGCTGTAATGATGTGATGCTAGCATATCTTCTCTTGCATCGATGAGGTGGAGGGCTTTCACCGCTTGCTACCCCACTGAGTACACCTGCTGGTGCCACTTTAGTACACTCTGTATTCCTACCTATTGGTCGAAATCAATTGTTTACCCGATGCGAAAGCTGATATTTGACGCAATATGCAGGGGTGGGAAAGAAAACATTCACGCTCCTATGAAGTTTTCCCACCGCATACTGAAGAGAGCCTCTTTGATAAGAAACGACACAGCATCGACACAAAATACCGAGAAATTGCCGGCAAGCTTTACAGTCAGATTAAGAGAATATGCCGCCTCGTAAGGACTATCCTGACTGGTTTTTCCGCTGGCTCGATTGGAATGCAGACCAAGGGACAAACACTTCCTACGATTTCCCCGACCTCTTCGACGACGACCTCTCGGAGCTTTCTCCGTCGGACTGGGATTGCGGCTGTGGCAGCGACGATTCCGACTGCGAAATCCAATGCTTGCCCCCACCTGTCCACCCGGCGCCTACATCTCGCAGTGGCCAGTACTCAATGGCGAATGGCGAATAACTACAAGTTTGCGAATGAAGTGCGAGAGCGCTACAAACGAGAGGTGCGCTTCGAGAAGAAATTTGCCGAGGGGACCCAGAAACGCGAGACAGTATACGAACGGAAATACTATGAGATCCGCCTGAAGAAACTTTCCAAGATGGAGGCCGCCATCGCGAACATCCGCAAGAATTCATCGGTCCAACCCCACAAGATGCCATCCGTCCAAGAACTCAGGGAAAAGGAGTATAACCTCATCTCCATCACCCCACATGCGAAAGAACATCTGGCTATGACCATGTTCGGCAGTACGCTCAGCCTGGAGAAATGTCACATCAGGGGGTATACACGGACACATCTGGATGCTCATTTGACGCTTGGCAACAGAGTGATGTCTGGTACGGGTGACCAGCCCTTCCTCGGCCCCAGTGAAGATGGGAAGATGGCAATTCCAATGAAGTCGTACCACGACCTGAAGGTCACGTTTCACAGCATAGACTATATCGAGGTCGAGATTCCGATGAGCATCATCCGCAGATATCAATGGATCTTATCCGAGAGGGAAGGGGGCCCCCGTAAATTCCTGAGAGACAGAGGAACGCGTGAACCTGCGGATGGCGGATCCTGTGTGCCTGAGTACCTGACCTTTTACGGGGTTAGAAGCACTCAGAAAAGGAACGAAAGGGAGAAGGACTGGCTGGAAAGATTACCTTCGCCGCCACCGCCGCCATCGCCTTGATATATCTGGCGCGATTCGGCGACACCAACTCATGGGCGACTTTTTTGAGAGCTGGTATAGCGAGTGGAGATGGCAAATCAGGGGTTGCAAGTATTTCGAGCTTTCAAGATTGCAAGAAGACGGTTTGCTATGTAAGCTACAATCTTGTTTAGCAGTGTGTGGAAATAGCATTCTGTTGAAAAGTTTCCGATATTGGTCAGAGCCTCGACCTAGCTGGTGGTTGTTGAACTGGTGGCGAAAACTGCAGTCAAACTTCGTGCGGCCTCTAAGTGGTCAATATAGATAAAGTGTTCAGCAACAAAAATCCTACATGTGAGAACCACCGATAGGTTTCAGATTTTGGCTTTATGTCTGATTAGATTGACGAGAAATGAACGTGCGCAAACTAACAAAAACGTCGTAACATTTCTCTTTCGAAATAGCCCAATGTACTGTTTCCTTGAGCCCATGTATCGGCTTCCGTTCGGTGGAGGAGCCTGAAGCGTCTCGTCACCCAGATAAGGTTGAACCGAGATCTGGGGCAGAATAATGCGCACTCAATGATCACTGCGGAATATTGAGCTCGGTCCTCAATCTAATTCCGCTCTAGTGAGTCCAGAGATTTGCCGGTGTGACTACAAAGATCACGGGGTAAGCCTGCAAGGTGGTCAAAGAATACGACCGCTCCCATGTCCGGATCCGGAGAATATTGCCACGAAGTTAGTAATCATACGTTTAGCCCAATAGCCGAGTCATTGCCGTCGCCAATGCTGCAAATCTAGACCAAGACGATGCATCTCGATGTCCTCCGGCAAAACACACGGCGGCTGAATCATATTACACATATTGTGCTCCCACGCATGACACTGCTCAGAACGATTGGCCTAGAATAATCTATCAACAGTTCAACCGCATGTTGAACAATATCTCTAGAGGTAATTTTCAAGATGTAAGACCACCAGAATACGACAAGATACCTTTAGAGCTCCAACTCTGTTCCTTATGCCGTAGCAGACGTGCTACTACACTATCATCAGCAATTTGCCTGCAGCTTTTTACCATCTCGGCCAAAATCCCGGAACCCGGTCTTTTCCATGGAAACTCCCGTCTCGATGTGTCCGGAAAACGTACTAGGGTCCCCAAAGGCTTCGCGTGTGTATTATGAGTGCGTCGGTACAGCGTTGTGTGAATGCTAATACCCACGTTTTTGCGTGGTCCAGGTCAGAAGGGGCGGCTAACTCCATCGCAAGCGATTCAAGAAGTCTGGGCCTCCTGGTGCCGAATGCAAAGGGTGAATAACGTGGGAAAACGTTGTGCTGACAGTGCCCAGAACTTGCCTGTCTTGGCACTCCATTGAAGAATCGGAGGGATGACGGCCAGCTTTTGACTCTTGGCGAGATTCTTCAAGTCATTGACGTTACACGAAACCGGTCTACCTTGCTGCTCCAACCGTTCCAAAGAATGGTCAACGAGGCATTGCCGAGGGTGCGGTACCGCTCGGATAATCCGCCAAGAGACCTCTCACGTTTTCGTGCGAGGCAGTGACTGGAATCAGCCGTGTTCGTTGAAAATAGCCGGTGGGCATTTCGAGACACTGCCAGCAGTTGCTACTGTTTCGTCGAAGATTGGCGTGTCTCTGCCGAGATTGCTTCCAATTCCGGTGGAATGGCATCATACGGGCAGCCGAAAGCACTTGGCAACGTAATGATGGGAGCTCGACAGCACCAGAGTCGGATGCGTGGTGTTGCTCCGGCGTTGAAACAACATGATACCTTGGACGATTGTCAGGGTCCAAAATGCTCGAGTTTGGTAAACAAGACGGTTTTTCGTTTTGGAAATACGCCGTGTCTGTGAAATGATTCGGACCCTGGCGAGGTCGAAGTGCTCCGCATTTCGCGATTTACGTATTTGCCCGATCCCATTATGATCGATATTCATCTAGGGCGTGCCTGGTGTCCCAGCATCTTGGTTCTCAACGGGAGTTCGACTCCTATTTCGACGCCGTCTTCGCCAAGGTGCACCGCCGTCCTCGCGAAGTTCGTAAAGCAAAGGAAAACTCCCGAGCATCACGATTGCGAATGGCTGAGTTACCAAGGATAAGTGAAACCATGTCTTAAAACGAAAAAATGCTCCCGACCCCAACGCATTCCTTTCAGGAACACTTAAGACCATCTCTCCACGCTTAGATCAAATATGTACGCCACCAAAGCCCCCATCGAAGCTAGCCCCGCGACTAAGCCCTGGCTGTGTCCCCGGCGCCTCAAGCGGCCTTGAAGGGGGCTTGCGGTAAAAGAGGCACGCTGTATTCCGGTGACGCATTCAGTTAAAACATCTTGTCCGGCACTCCCATACGGTGTCGAGCCAGTCCCCTAACTCGGAGGTCCTGCCCAGATTGTATGGACACTGCCGACTGTCGAAAGAGGCCCGTAACTCAAAAGCAGAACTCCCGACCAATCCCTGTCCCGCATTTGGATTTCACCAGCTGGAGGCAAGACTTCCAGCCAATTCAAGGGCGAAAACATGTTTCGGCGGGTCGGAGCGAGGTTCGCCGAGAGGGCTCATCGCCGAACACACCCTCTCTGATGAACATGCTGGTGTCGTGACCGCTGTCATCTGAGACCCGTCCCTGTTGCCCAAAGGATCTTCCAGGGTCTCGGTCGCGTAACCAGTCTCCTGGTGCTCGCGGATAACGTGGACTTGCGACCTTTCCTCTGTAGTCAAGAAATCCCACATGCACGTCCGGACTGCCCAGCTGGCATCGCTCACACTAGGGTTGTCATGAACGTTAGCTTGAACTTGAATGACTTTGACAGCCCCAGTGGTCTGGGCCGGGTCTTCCGCACCCGGTCAGCCACCTCGCCATCGCTCCCGTGGCTTACACGACGTCGCCCCGTACGCCACGGCTGATCCGGACCTTGTCTGCTATCCACATATGTGGTCTACATACCCCGTCCCGCCCTTGTCTGCAATGTGCCCTCCTCTTCTCTCTTCTTGCCCCGCGATCTCACAGCAAATTTGGTGTTAGCCAGAGCACCTTCGAGCCATAGCGCCCTACCCTATCGTCATGCTTTGATCGACATCACCGAACGACACGCCTCTACTATCGCTGCAATGAAGGCCTCGCTTTGGGCCCTGCCCGTTCTCGCTTGCCTACCACTCGTGTATGGCCTTTACGATAACGTTCCCGACTGCGCTGTAGGTCTTTTTCTCTGTGGTTCATTATCGAAGATGGTGTTTGCAGGGGTTTGCTGCTAACATCACGTCACAGCTACCCTGCGTATTCGAACCCCTCGATTATACACCATGCGAATTCACGAATTCGACATGTCTCTGCGGAGACATGAACTACAACATGGCTGTCATCCACTGTGTTAGGATTCAATGCAGTGTACAGCAGGCTCTCAGTAGGCTACCGTTCAGAATCTGAGTTAAGAAAGGAAGAAGTTAAGAACTAACGGGGGAATCAGTCACGAAAAACCAGACCTGGTCAGATTGCAACTTCACATATCACGACGAAGGAGGCACTATCTCATGGGTTCCGCCTTTCCTGTTCGGAACCGTTACAATATTCTTTGCGATGAGACTGTTGACGAAGTGGTTGCGGATGGGCACCTGGGGATGGGACGATTGGACAATATCATTCGCATATGTAAGTCATGACAGCTGATTTTAGGGACGATTGGTTTGGCTGACGGCGTTTTTTACAGCTTATGATGGTTGCGTTCTTGGTTGCAACGACTCTCGCGAAGCAAGCGGGAATTGGTCGAGATATTTGGACCCTGACCGTGGATCAAATTACAGCATTCATTCGGGTAAGGTTGCTCTCATTTTCATATTGGTCATCACTAGTACTGACGAGAACACAGGGTTTCTTCGCATTTGAGATTGTCTACTCGGTTACCCTGGCCTCGATCAAGGCATCAATCCTGTTTCTTTATCTTCGCATTTTCGGATCGATCACCGAAACGTTTCGTCAGATCTTATGGGGCACTCAGATTTTCAACGTCGCGGTCTGCATCACCTTCGTCATTGTTAATCTGAACCAATGCAAGCCTCTGAGCTACTTCTGGTATGGGTGGGACGGCAGGCATCCCGGATACTGCATCGACCTGTCAGCCATGGCGTTATCGCATGCTGCTCTGAATATCGCCATCGACGTGTGGATGCTCGTGCTTCCAGCGACTCAGATCTACAGACTCAACCTTCAGAAGAGGCAGAAGGCAGGAATCATGTCGATGTTCGGTGTTGGGATCTTCATCACGATCGTCAGCGCTGTTCGGCTGAAGAGCGTCGCCACCTTCAGCCACTCCTGGAACCCAACGTGTATGTTGCATTTGTTTTCACTGCTTCTTTCTCTTACTGACCAGAACTTCAGATGACTTCTACGGTCTTGCGATGTGGTCTCACACTGAGCTTTGCGTCGGCCTGATCGTGGCATGCATGCCCGCTGCTCGATCCCTTGCCCGACGCCTGTTCCCTGAACTTCTTTATGTCACCAAAGTCAGCACCGCCCGGCAGTCCACGAGAGCATCCGGGAACGTCAAGATTGTTTCTCAAGACATCGGGACCATCGCGACAGACGATGTACCCGAGAGTTCGACTATGTCTTCCCCTTCAAACGCGTCGAAGAAAGACTCGCTGGCTACCCTGACGCCAGATAGAGTACCGCTTAAACGCCTGACCACCAGCGACAGCTTGATGGACATTTCGCCCAGCGAGCGAGGTACGTCGTTTTACAGCGATTCACAGAAAGGAGGCGGCAAACTGAGTGATCCCTGGGATTAATGTAAAGCGGGAATATGAACGGTGTGCAAAAGTGACTGACATAAATACCCCCTTTATAACGCAAGATTGATTAGATTACCATTAGCGTGCCTGTTCGAAGCAACTGTTGTTCTCAATCTCTGTAATAATATCCACTATGTTTAATCAATACCTTGGTTTCTTAGATACCTAAGATCTCTGCTGCGCGAGACACTGCCGATGCACTCTTCTCAACCCATTCACGTGTCTGCTCTTCGTTGTCGGAACTGAGACTGTCTTGAACAGCAGGGAAAACGTCGGCACCGTAGCCGTTGTCCAGGCCCGGCGCGCTGACCACGTTGTGGAATGTCGGGCGCCCGGGGAGCCCTCCTGCGCTTGCGAACCCGCGGGAGAAGTCGCGGTACTTGCTGTTTACCACGTCGATAAGGATGGTGTCGTTGAAGGCCAGTGCTTGCTTGGCGACCGTAGCGATCCGCTCTGCTGCTGTTTCAAACTCCACGATCGCATCGTCGATAGGAGACAGGTCCAGGTCTAGGTCGGGGTAGGTCTCAGCGATGGTCTCATTGAGGTCTTCGTAGTAAGTGCGGAGGACTCTCCCTGCGTTTGGGAGGTCCCAAGGGATGATCACATCGTCGGCAATATGATAAGCAATGAGAGTGAGCCATTGTCCCATGACCCGGTGAATTTTGAAGCCGGGATCTCCAAACTTGGCCATCCAGGCATAGGAATCATAGTGCCTGAGTGTGTTAGCTGCGAGAGAGCAGAGAGAGAAGTCCATAATTGTTACATACCCGTGGTAGTGATACACTGGGTCAGTCTTGCCGCCATCTGAGCCAATGTCGATCTAAAATCTCTGTTAGCGACTGTTCTAGTCATCACATAGTAGTGAAACTTACTGCGCTGATGCCGTTGTGATAGAAAGCTGCGTAATCACTGCCACTACCGAGAGGAGGAATCTCGCCCTCGGTAGTGTTGAACCACATGTCATACAATGTCGGGCCAACATCCCAATCTTCAGGGAAGAGAACCTTCTTCATCATATCGATTGCCAAGGTTTGAATCTCCCCAGACCCAGACAGAGCTGTTCGTGGCCCAGATACCGCAACGTCCAGGTTCAGATAAGCCACAGCATTTGTGACGAGCCAGGGCAAATGAGTCTCAACCCATTCAGTCGAGCCCTGAAGACCAAACTCCTCGGCGTCCCAAGATCCAAGGATTCTTCAGGAAACACTCGTCAGTACATTACGCGGTCTGAATCGGATTTTGAGACCACTTACATCGTCCGTCGAGGCTTCCACCCGTTGTCAACGAGTTTCCCAAAAGCCTTCGCCAGCTCGATCAGAACAGCCGATCCCGAGTTCGGGTCAGCCGCGCCTCCGATGACCCATGCATCACGATGGTTGCCGATGATCAGGACCTCGTCTTCTTTGGTCCCGTTAATAACACCAATTACATCCCAGGTGGGTGCAACTGTCTGATTCATGAAGTGAACCATGTCCAACGTCGCGCCAGTCGTCGGCCCACTGCTGTAAGTGATGTCTGGCAAAGCACCAACCCAGCTGCTCCGGTTGACCTGTTCGGCAGACAGACCATTTCCATCGAGAGCTGCAAGAAGGGGCGCGGCATCCTTCATGCTGATCGGAACGGATGGAATGGATGGGTTGTACGGAGTGACATCATTTCGTGGACCGTCCTTCTCTGAGGCGTAGCCGACAGTCGAAGGATCACCCGAATAAAGCGACGAGAATCGAACGCTGCCTCTTTGGATCATTGACGGGTTGCGGGCAGGCCCATCTTGGCGTGGTAGTTAGCTCTGATCATGAGCTCCTATCGAGAAAACTGACTTACCCGGGTAGGCCGCGTAACCATTCGCGACAGTGATCTCGCCGTCGTCGAGGGGGTCCGTGAACAAAACAGCGCCAATCATGCCATTATCTTGTGCATTCTTGACTTTGGTGCCTCTGTAAATCGCGCCATACATGGAGAGGGCAATCTTCCCCTCTAATTCGATCCCCTGATCTTTCAGAGCTTCGAAGTCGGCCCGTTGACCGCGACTAAAAGTCCGATTAGTGCTTTTCTGTGAACACTACAAGTGAAGACCAAGTAAGAACGTACCCTACGTAGATATATTCCGCACTGATATTACCACTGCCACTCATTGCATGGTAAGCTGGAATACGGTTGGGATAACTCGTGGTTGAGTCTTCTTCAAGCATGTCCTCGATCAAGCTAACCTCATGAACGCTGCCGTCTGGTCTATTCAACTTCAATGTCGTTTCGAGAGGCGCCGTGTACCAGATCCAATACTCCTCGATGTGGGCATCCCATCCAGCATTCGTCCACTGCTCCTGCGTCCACTCAGCCATCGTGCGGTTGTGACCTCCGAGATGGTCTCCATGAGTGTAGTAGTACGACCAGTCATCCAGAGCTTTACTGTCGAAGGAGTTCACCAGGATACTTTCATGTTCAGTCAAAGATGGCGGGTACTCGACTGCCAGATCTCGCTTCTTGTGTCCATGGTCGTGGTGCTTATGATCGTTGATGCGCTTGTGCAGGGCTGCCCAATCACGCTGGCAAGCATAAACACCAGTCAACACGGCGCCGGCTGCCAAGAAAGTTCTTCGCATAATGAAGAGGCTATGGTTTTACTTAATTGAAGAAACGGGTGGTTCCAAAATCTCGGGACTTCGAGAAGTGTGCTACCACCCCGGAGATTTTATGTGTCGATTGCTCACTAGCCTCAATTACAACCATGAACCCCTCATCTTGGCCTTCACCGAATCTTTACAAGGGTTAAAATCCGGGCAGAACTCAACCGAAGGTTGTTAAGCGTTAGGCAACGGGCTTTCCGGGCGGGAGTCAAAAGATGACAGCTTTTCCGGCTTATCATACTTGCGTGACGTGCTTTCAGCTTCCTATCTTGTATAGCGTTCATGTAATGTAACGAGAAATAGCGGAGAATCGACCCAGTCTCTGTTGTACTAACCGCAGATGATATTGTCGAAGGATTGGTCGTAAGTGAGGGGTATTCCGGTCGTGATCATGTCCAGCGTGGGGTAAAGCTTGGCGTACGTCTTCACGCACCAAAGCGACATTCGTCCGTCATCAAGACAGGATATCTTACGAATTATTCACCAAGACTCAGACTCAGAAGAACACATGATGATTTTGCCGTTATCGGAGCTGCCGATATGCGGATTATCGGCTTTTAAACTGACTCCGAGATCGCGGACGTCCAGGCAATGTTATAGATGACGATGGAAACACCCGGCCTGAGGAAGGCCCAGAGATGCTGGAGCGTTTATTGAGTTTTTCAATCTGAGAAACTCTGACATGTCTATATCAGAACCAACCAACGGGTTGTACTTTTGCCGCTTCATATTACCTATGTCAAGTTAGTATCCGATTGAGGCTGCACAGAGACGATTTTGAGTATCTTCTCTACTCAAAGTTGCGAACCAGACACCTTCACCCACGCACGAGAAAGGCTACTGCAGGAACAGATCCGATCTAAGCATCAGAAACATGTGGCTTTCATTGGAGTGCGTGAGAGTAACTTGTTATAATGATTTTAGAGAGTCATTATTTTCCTATTTCATTGCGAGACATCATGTCGATATCATGGAACCTTCTCACTTGGTAAAGTCTTTTCACTTTGGACACTGCAATCAAATAATCATTTGTTGGGCATTGTCAACGAGTGATTCCTTCACAAATTTGACTTCAAATGCCTTCAAACGTCAAACAACTCGGACCAGACTCGAGCCCAAGACGAAGGTTCGGCGGAGCA
The DNA here is from genome assembly GCA_009800995.1 of Colletotrichum sp. COLG31. Classification (NCBI taxonomy): domain Eukaryota; kingdom Fungi; phylum Ascomycota; class Sordariomycetes; order Glomerellales; family Glomerellaceae; genus Colletotrichum; species Colletotrichum sp. COLG31. The sequence continues at coordinate 1,228,241 of VNWS01000002.1, forward strand.
GCGGCACTTGGGCGGGATTTCCCCGGTGCACAGGCCCGTCAGAGCTATGAAGTTGTGCAAGTCGTAGTACAAGCGCCGTGGCACAAATTGTGCACGGCACAAAGTCTCGGATACGAAAGTCCCCCCGCCAACCCGCAGCTCCAACGCTGCACTGCACAGCACAAGCAGGCAGCTGCTTCTCCGCATCAAAGCGTCATCGCCTCCGCAGGGTCACAGTCTTGGGCCCTCTCCCCCAGCTTTCCGAGCTCAAGCTCCCCCAAAGCAAAGCTCCAAGCTCCGAGCTCCGTCAGCTGCATCGGCCCACTCCCACTTCTCCCTTCCTCCATTCACCCGCATGCGAGCCATCCCACTGAACCAATCTCTCTCCTCCATCATATCTCGATGCTCAGCTGGCTGGGTTCGTCCATCGTCTTATCGCTCTACTAGCTTATCTACAATCAAACAAAGGCCCCGTCTTCCGATAGCGCCATCATGTCGGAGAAGGCGCCTCTCGTCTCCCATGAGCCTGTGAGGCCGAAACAGCGCTGCCCGTATGCCGGGCGCTGCTCAGCCGGCAAACGCGCCGTGAAGGTCCTCGTTCTCGGCGCCGTTGCCGGTCTTCTGTACTATGGCGTTCCGCATGGTGGGTATTTTCCATGGCGTTGTTTGACATGGTGTGCTGACAGAATCTCCGTAGCCCAGCAGCACTTCGCCGCCGACAAGGCGGACAAGATGTGCATGACACCCGCCTGTGTTCACGCAGCGTCCGAGATCTTATACAACCTGTCTCCCGACTACAAGGAGCTCGACCCGTGCAACGACTTTGAAGAGCTTGTTTGCGGCGGATGGCGCGACCGCCACGACCTTCGCTCCGATCAGGGCGATGCCTTCACCGGCACCATCATGTCGGAGAACTCGGAGCTTCTCCTCCGCCACATCCTTGAGGCGCCGTACCCCAAGGACTCCAAGGTAAGGGAGAAACCCAGTTCAAGCAGGGCGGCGATGTTAACAATGTGAATAGCACTCCTCCTTCTCTCCGATGCGGTTGTTTTCCAGCGACAAGGATGCCGATGAGGAGAACTTCGACAAGATGAAGGCCGTCTACGATGCCTGCATCAACGAGGACAAGATCAAGGAAGTTGGCTTGGAGCCTCTCACCCAGATCCTGGACCAGATCAAGCAGGCCTACCCTCTCGCGAACGCCAAGGACGACGAACCTAAACCGACGAAGGACGCCATCCTGCTCCTCGCCAAGTACGGCGTCGATGCGTTCATTGCAAGTGGCACTGGTGCTGATGACAGAGACCCTGACACGGTTGTGGTTTCCATCGCGGCGCCAGGCAGCCTTGGTCTCCCGTCCAAGGAGCGCTACGAGGACGAGAAGCTTGTCGAGAAGTACCGCAGCGTTGCCGTCGAGGTTCTCGGAAACCTGTACCCCGACAACAACAAGGACAACTTCGCCAAAGTCATTGATCTCGAGAAGTTGCTGGCTGCTGCCTCGCCAAGCACCGAAGAGAGGGAAGATGTCACAGTGAGTACTCCACGGCTCATAGAATGAACATGCTGGCTAACATGAATAGAAATACTACAACCCCATGCTGATTGACGAGGCTGCTGCCCTCACGCCCGAGATCGAACTTACGGCTCTCATCGCTGGTCTGGCTCCCGAAGGTTTCGTGGTTGAGCGTGTCATTGTGATGGCACCCAAGTACATGACTGAGCTCGCCACCATCCTCGCCGAGACCGACAAGGAGGTCATCCAGAACTACTTCGTCTGGAAGGCTGTCCAGTCTCTCTCCCGCTTCGTAGACGCCGACGCCGTGAAGCCTTACCGTCGCTTCGTCAATGAGCTTGCCGGAAAAGACCCCGAGTCTGCCCCTGAGAGATGGCGCACCTGCGTTGGCCAGGTTGATGACGGCGTTGGCTGGATTCTCAGCCGCTTCTTCGTCGAGAAGGCATTCTCCGAGAAGGCCAAGAAGTTTGGTGACACCATCATCACCGACATCAAGACCGAGTTCGCCAAGAAGCTCAAGGCTACCAAGTGGATGGACAAGGAGACCACCAAGAAGGCTATCAACAAGGTCCACAACATCATCCAGAAGATTGGCTACCCAACCAAGAGTCCCGATGTCATGGACCCTCCCAGCCTGAACAAGTTCTACGAATCAGTCAACGTCAACCCGGACACTTTCTTCCAGAACGCTCTGGAGGTTCGCAGCTTTGCTGTAAGCGACGAGTGGTCTGCCCTCGGCAAGCCCGTCGACAGGGAGTCATGGGGCATGACAGTTCCGACCGTCAATGCCTACTACAACCCTCCGGGTAACGAGATTGTATTCCCCGCTGGCATCATGCAGTTCCCCGTCTTCGACGTCGAGGTCCCCGCCTATATGTCCTACGGCGCCTTTGGCTCCGTCGCTGGTCACGAGCTTTCTCATGCCTTCGACTCCACTGGTCGTCACTACGACCAGAATGGCAACTACACTGACTGGTGGACCGACGACACTGTCAAGGCTTTCCAGGAGCGTGCCGAGTGCTTCATCGAGCAGTACTCCAACTTCACCGTCCCGGGCCCCGACGACGAGCCCCTCCACGTCAACGGACGTCTCACCCTTGGTGAGAACATTGCCGACGCCGGCGGCCTCTCCGCCTCTTTCCAGGCCTGGAAGCGCCGTGCTCACGAGAAGCCCAATAAGAACCTCCCTGGTCTCGAGCACTTCACTCAAGACCAGCTGTTCTTTGTCACCTACTCCAACTGGTGGTGCGGAAAGTCTCGCAAGGACACCGCCATCAACCGCATTTACACCGACCCTCACGCGCCCAAGTGGGCCCGTATTCTTGGCACTATGGCCAACAGTCGCGAGTTCAGGGACAGCTTCCAGTGCAAGAGCAAGAAGCCCACTTGTGAATTGTGGTAATATGTCCAGGAGGGCCGCTGTGTATGAACGGTGTGAGGTTTATTAGTTAGGCTGTATAGTATGTATGGTATATCACAGAATGGAAATGGTTGCTTGGGCCCCTTTATCTTTTCTTTGTGATACTGTGATGTGGATAAGTGATGCCGGGTAAGGCGCAAGTGTCAGCGTACGGAGAGATATTCGGCTTCGGAACGCAACGGATCGTGACGCAGGCCGAGAGCCCAGAGAGGCTTGATTGCGCAGCGTGAACGCCGTCCCTGAGTGCCGAGCTGTAGAGATCGTCGGTACTGTTGCTTATTCTCCAGTCTCAACGGCTTGCTCAAGACCTCTTCGGCCCCCGGACTAGGGGCTCAGGTGTCAGAGGCATTCTATCACACACCTCTTACAGATGGTTCTAAAGAAAGAGGCGTTGGTGTATCAGCCAGTGCGGATGCTACTGGCAGGCGGCTAGGCCGTCGAATGCCAAGAGGTTCAACAAAGGGGACGAAAAATGCGAGGCGTACAATCGGAGCCACAACGAGATCGAGAGCCTAAAAAAGATGGGCAAAGTGATTCAGGGGTAGGTTTAATACTGTATTGTACAGAAGCTTCATCGCTACCAGACTTTACCCTCGAGAACAATATATTCGGAGCTGAATGATTAAATGGATCGCCAAGTCCATCTAGGCCCCAAGGCGTGTACATTTCACTCTAACCGCGACCAAATCAGAGAAGCTTATACAAAATTCCTCCTGGATAGTTGATGGCGAAGTAAACTATAATCTGTACATGTATTCCAATGGACCCGAGAAATTTTCGTGATGTTCACAGCCAGCCCGGCCGAAAAAGACACACCGGTGTCCTCCAACCTCCGTGCTATCTAGATATCTTGAAATAGCTGCGACTTACAAAGTCACAACTGGACATCGAAACTACGAAATATTATTGGATACCGCCAAAAAGCAACGCTGCTAACATGTACACGAACCAAAAGGAACGGTAGGCCTCTCTCTCGCTGCGTACTGAGCCAATAATAAGTTTGAAACGTCTGCAACCTCTGCAGACAGGTCGTTGGATAGTGGGTACCGCGGATCTGAGTTGTCAACTCCTTGAGACAGGCCGGCCCGGGGTCTGCCGTTTCGGATTGTCGGGGCGCGGACGGTGGGGGTTCGCTTCTTGTTCCCACCGTTGCGGTTTTGTTTCTATTCTAGCTTATCGCGAAGAATTTTTTCATTCTTTGGTATCTTTGCCTCCTGTTTTTCGCTCTCCTTCCTTTTTGTGACGGTGTTTTGGTGTGTTCTAGTCCATCGTGGGGTCCCGGCCGGTTTGTGATGAACTAGCGCCCGGCGTTTGTACTCTGTCCAATGGGTCCGGAGTCTGGAGTTCCCCGGACTGTCTTCTGAGACGAGTCGAGTCCGCGGTCGAGGAAAATAGAACGGGCGGTGATGCGGCCGGGCAGATTTTGTGGTTATGGATTTTCACATGTCGCTATTTTTGACTGAGTCAATGCTGCACCAAGCGCATTTCTTTGGCGGTGAGGCTCAATCATGGCACACCCAATATCACAACTCCAGGGCTACGGGAATGATAGTTACGAACACGATACCCTCGTGAAGAAAAATTTTTACATCAAGTTTTTTGATATTATAAGACCGTGATTCCATGGGTCGTTGGGCATCTTCCAAATGGCTGCGGTGCATTCGCCAGAGACAAGCACTTGCCAAGTTCTTATCGGTGTGCATCTAACACTCTTGGCTGCCAGGTACCGGGCCTGCCGAAATTGGTTACACTGCAGGCCTCCCGTCGATTGGACACATTGAGGCTCTCAGCGGTTGCATCATGATAGATTCCCATGTCGCGATAGATTGTTCTCAGAAGAAGAGACCAGATTAAGCCTAGAAGACGTGAAAATTTTGCGTTTATTCAGGGGCGACGGCCACGATGAACCCAACCAAACCCAAAAGTCTTTTCGTCCTGTTCGTGATTTATCTGACGCCCCGGCGGTCCGTAGACAGCGGGCCGCTGTTCTTGGGACGACGGAGGTGCCAACCGGACCAGCGCCCCGGTGCCTTTTGGTGCGTGCGCCGTTGGGAAAGCCATGGATTTTCGCTGATGTTGACTCATGGGCTTGTGTCGGGCATCAAGGTTATGTGGATTGCGACATGTGCTTTTTCTAAGGGCTACTGACAAGGTGTCGCGACAGGTAGCAACAACCCGGTTTGTGACCGTGTCGGAGGTTTTCGGGCTGTCTTTCGGTCCAACGTTCGCTGTCTCGAGCACTGCATGTTTTTGAAATAGCGGATACCCTTTTGTTCTCAACCAAACGTTCAACGCAGCTAGCCTGCCGGGAATGTCGTTGTCGATGCTTTGGAGGCTCCATGCGTTGAACAACGGCATTGTACGAGTAAGTCGGGAGAGCAGGCGTCAAACACGATCACTTAGCGTCTTGTCCCGGTGTCCCGCGGGACGCCCTACGGCCAAGACTTTCTAGCTATCTCTCACGAAAACGAGTGACGATGAACGGGAATGGGAAAAGGGAAGGTAGAGAAAATCGAATTCTGGGCAAATGTCACTTGGACGGCTGATCTGCAACTGTGCATGTCTTGCGCTGGTCCATAGCAATACCACTATCCCGTGCTAGAGGTTTCTCCACTGAGGATGCCACGGTGTAGACACAGCAGGCGTCACAGCGTTTAGGGGTGGGCGGTGATGAATCAAGAAAGACATCGCCGGGGGAGGTGTAGCCTGTAGGGGAGAACGACAAGGCAGGTTTGACGAATCGACCAGCCAACCGTCCACGTTGTCGTCAAATGAGGTCGCGGCGGTGGACATGGCGATGTCTTGGCGATAATGCCCATCGCCATCACGATCAACAGGGGGCGGTGCTCTCTGGCTCTTGGGCCTGGTCGATAGTTCAATACTCTGGTTGTATGCGCTCACACATGTGCGCACTCATTTCCAAAGAGAAACCTTCCCTCACTAGATGGGAACGAAAGAGAGGGTCTCGCCAAGAGGTGGTGTCCGCGGCCGCGACAGGCAGGTAATAGCTGTGTGATGTGTGTGATGAGTGTGGTTTGCCTATCACCGGTGTAGATGCAGACGGACGGACATCGTTATGGGTGATGGCCGGCGGCGGTGCATTGCACGGCAGTGGATGCAGCCGGATGGACAGGACCCATAGCAGCAAGACGCTTATCGTCGACGGGCTTTTGTCATGCTGCTCGCGCGTTTCGAGGGACGCTTGGCGATTGCGGCGCAGATGCCAGGAGCCGGATCTCATCTTGCAAAGGCGGTATCCGTCCGGTAGGCCGCAGATTTTTTGATGGGGATTTTCCCTCGGCGGTAGATCATGTCACCCAATCTGGCCAAGACTCGCCCGTAAAGCAGAGTTCCCACCGGGTCCGGGATGATGCGGATTGCCCTCACCGGCGCCCTATTGAAAGCCAAGTCAGCAAGCGATGCAAATCGACATGTTGCTGTAGCGTAGCATGGTCACTTTCTTGTGTCTCCCCTTTGGCCTCTCCCGGCTGGGCGTTTTGAACGTGAGTTTCCAGGCTAGTGTTGAGCTAAACAACATGGAAAGCTGTGACGCATCATCTTGGCTTTCCTGAAGAGGAATCTCTTTGATTGGGTCGTGATGGGAGGCTTAGTAGAAACGCGGAAACGCCGCGCAATTAGTTTGGTGGGGGAGTATCCAGTAGGACATGTAGAACGCCAAGTTGTTCGAGGCGGGGAGAGATGGGTTCAAACAGAGGGGACGGTTGCATCATCATTGAGGCTTCGTTCGCGACAGGACTGTGGGCACGTTCTTTGGATAAGAGACAAAAAAGCCAAGAGTTCACGAGAATAGAAACGGGCGGTGATGGGATTTTGTACGTTTAGCATTCTCGACGTAGCGTCTGCAGGTCCAACACAGAGCGGCAGTGAGTCTTTTCGTCCCAAATCCGCTGCCGTGTTGTTGGTCAACTGGCTGGCGGTGCTCCCGGCATCGTGTGGTGGTATTCTAGTCTAGCCTCTCACACTGAATGCATAGGAAAGCCACCGCCTTCTGTTTCTAAAGGGTCAGATATGATTTGCGGTCGCACGTACACACACATACATACACACATACGCAAAGCGAAGATCTGATGGCGGGTGGCTTAACGGGAGGACGGATGGACGGCCCAAGGGCCAAGACAGCCAGACCACGTTTTGTGGCGGTCGTCTGTGTGTGTGATGGCGACTTGTCAGCATCGACCATCTTACTCAGTCATCAGCGATGCGGTCGACGAGTTGATGACAATTCATTGAAATAGGCTCGAACGGCACGGGTTTTTGGAGATTCCAGGCGTCGATCAGTGGACGAGGGAGGGACATCAGACCAAGACCTGTGACGACAGACTGCAGCGAGACAAAGTGAACCCGGCTTTGTTCTAGTCCTTATCAACAAAGCCGAAGAGGCTGCTGCTGTCCACCACAATGCAACTGGGAAGACTGGAACCAGCGGCTCGGCCAAGCGACCACAGGGCCTGCGAGACAGCCCAACCCAAGCCATCAGCGACCGGGAGGCTACCTGAAGAGGCAATTAGGGGGAACAACGGGATGCACGGGACCCTCTTTTTTGACTTCTATTTCAATTTCGACGGGTGGGACAGCCGAGCCGTCAGCGGGAAGCGAAGGATGTGTCTAGATGTGTGTGAAAGTCGGGATGTAGACGGTAAGAAACAGGGCGTGGGACTCTTACTCAAGTGGCGGCGTCCCTGGTTCCTTATCGCGGTACCTGGTCGTTTTCTTCACATGTCCGGCCAGAGCGGTGTTTCGTCCCGGTGGGCACCGGTCCCCTGAACCGTCCATCGACGGCGCACGCAAGAGATCGTTACCACCGAAGAGAGGCCTTCTACAGGCTGAATGCTACGCTCCGGCGGCACTCTGGCGCAGTAGCTGTCTGTACTGTATCTTTTTCTGTTTTCCGACACATTATCGTGCCCAGCGCAAGTGGATCAAGGCCAGTGTTTGGTTGTGTGTTTTGCTGGCATGCTGCTGCTGCTACTGCTGCGGCTGCGCCCATCAATGGATACACGATGTGCGTCTTTGACGTCTTCTCAGCTGCAACCTGCCTGTCTGTCTCGCGGCTGCAATGTTGAAGCGTGCGTGCGTGCGCGTCGTCGTGGCAGGACGAGGCGGACAGTCTGAATCGACAGCCCGGATGAATGTATAGACGACATAGTGACAGCACACAGCGCAAAGACCGAAGATCCACGGGAACACGAACGAACGACGGGCTGAGCGCGGTCTTGGCGGGGTGCGCAGTTCATTACGAATATCTGCAAAAGACGTGAAGCCAAGGCCAGGAACACGAGCTGGCAGATATCCAATATTGTTGAGGCGCGGCTTGGCTCTTGTCTATCCTCTGCACGACCTGCCACGATACCGGGGGGCGTGTGCAGGAACAGAGCAGCAACAGAGAGTCAGAGTCAGCGATCCAGAGAAAATGCCATTCATTGCCTCATTCTCACCAGCGTGTTTCGAGGTCCAAGGCGGGTCCTCCCATCTCTTGGCGGCCAGAGCTCCGATCGTGAAACGAATGTCCCGACTCGGACAGCCGGGGGTCCCCCGTGCCCTTTTGGCTCTCGTCTTTCCATACAGAGTGCGTCGGTCTGGCTGTTCTTCACACAGGCTTGCAGTACTTAGCAGTAGTGTGTGGCGTTGACACAGGCATACATCACACACACGGGAGGGAGGCAGCGGTCCGCAGCGTGCGTTAGTCGAGGCTAAGAGACAAGACACGCGCGCGCAGGCGCCTTTCCGCCAGGATCCGAAGTCTTTAATGTTCCTAGACCTGCTTCATCTTCTTCACCTTACACTAGCTTGGGAGATCCTGCAGCAGGCTTCGACCCTTCTGTCGTATCTCGACGATTCGATCAGTCGCAGCGATGCAGAACAGAACCAGGCGCGCAGAGTGTTCCAGCCAGCCGCCTGAAGCAAGCTTTGAACAGGCATATGCATGGGCGGGCTATTAATATTTCCCGATTCGTAACAATGACAGGGCCTTGCCTGCCCCTGCACCCCTGAAGCCCCGAACACTGAGCATCCAGCAGCAGCAGCGTCACCCCCCATCACCATGACCGATTCTCAAATCCATGCAGTGCTCCGGCCTACCGTGCGTGGGTGATCGACGTCGAGATGGCCCCCATGGACCATTGTTCAGATAAGGAAGCCCAAAAGAATGAATGAAGGAAGGAAAATCTCTTCCCAGCACGGCCCTCTCGAGACCGCGAGGGATGCGCGGCCCTGGTGTCCCTGGCGGCCCCCCGATTGGCCTTCTGGCCGTCTCCTGTCTTGAAGTCTTCAACTTTCCTTGCCTTTCTTCCTCCTTGGCACATATTCACTTCTTGGCATCTTGGCACGGCTGCGCCCGAACTGCTGTCTTCGCCCAAGGCCGTGACGGTCGTGATCCAGGAGTACCCCTCGGGCCCCAAAATACCTCGCGGCTTGTATCACATCACACTGATGGGACTGCCCCTTGACACCGTCGTGAGGTCTCTCGCCCGCGGCCGTGTACAATCATTGCCGGAACCGTCACTATCGCGACCTTCTGACCTGCAAATGCGTCTACACTCAGCAGCAAGCCCCGGTGGGCTGAGACGGTAGACGCCCTCAACCTGCTCTTCAACCGCCATCTTGCTGCATCTTGCCTGCCATCGCGCCGCCGTCTGCCGGGACCCAGAGACAGGCCGGCCCCCCTGGCACGAGTATCCAAAACCCCCTTCCTCTCCTGGCGAACCGTCGTCGCCCAACTGGGTCACCCCGTGCAGGGCCGTGGGGGTATCTTCCTTGGGCCGCCACCCAAACGCCAGCCCGCCCACGTTCTTCCTTCTTCCCAAAGAGCCTCAACGGGTACGTAGCGCTGGGCAAGGCATGGCAGTCTTGGTATTCCTACAGCATGTATTTCTGCCCACAGCCAACTCACGGCCTGCCGCCAGAGAGTCGACGTAACCATATGTTACCCGCTGTGCGCGGTATCGCCGCCGCATTGGATCTTCATATCAGTGGATCCCGTCCGCCCATCCCTCTCACACTACGCGGCTATCCAAAACTCTACAACCCTTGGTGTGTGTCTATGGTGTCGTGAAGCGGGTCTCCCGTCTTAACTTTTGCCTCAAGCCCAAATTTGGTATCTGAAGAAGCGCTGAGGGTTGCTGCTGTCTCGTACGCACAGAAGCTGGCTGACGCAACAGAGGGCCCTACTTAGTACATTCGTGCAAACGCCTGGGGAGGGGAGGGGAGGGAGTACACACCTCACGCACCCACATCACCCATCCACGCAAGCAGTAGGAAGAACAGAGTTGAGAGGAAAAGAGACAAGGCTCCAGTCGGCTCCAGTCGGGCTCTCCACCCCCTCAAACAAGGGTGCCCAGAACCACACATCTCCATCTACCGGACCTGTCTCGTCTCATACGCACACACTTTGGTGTATTTTTGTTTTCCCTCTACGTCTCTCACCTTCAACTCACAGACGGACTGGCTCCACCGGACTGATACCCCGTTTTGCTAACCAAGTCAAGTGTAGCTATTCTAAGAAGCCCTTGCTTAGTCTGATTTCCTCCAAGACTTGGGACCTCTCGAGCCACCGAGATATATCATCCCGTCCAAGACCTAATTTCACAGACAACCCACCGGAGCTGGAATCCCCTTGTCAGCGACATCAAGTTCTTTTCTCCCGTTGTATTTCTGTTTGCATTTATCTGCCTCCCCCGTCACCACCATCGTCAGCTTCTCTTTTCATCACCTCTACCCGGTTTCCTTACATCTCAACCAACTCTCGACACTCACTCTCGAGCGAACGACTTATTCTCTGCGAGATTCGGCGTGCGTCTTTCAACCTGTTTCCTGCTTCGACCGGTCCGATTTGAAATCACACTGCGAGCGAGCATCCACCAACCAAAAAAAACACAAAAAAAAACCACCCTTAAAAACATCATCACATACTCACACACAATGGATCGAAGGGATCCAGTCCACCCGGGCCAACACTCGGCCTGGACCGAATCAGAGGTGTCGACGCGCAAGAACTCAGCGGAATGGCAAACATCAAGGCCAAACTCCCCCAAGCTGGCACCACTGGACCTGACATTCAACGACGAGAAGCGCGGCCACGGTAAGGAGAAGGATGAGGGCTACAGCAACTCCATCACACCGGTAGTCGAGAAGGGCGCCTCCCACGGCCACGGCCATGGTGAGCATGGTCACATCGACATCAACGACCCCAACAGACCACGGATGGCTTTCAAGGCTCGCCTGCACCACTTCACCTGGGCATGGTACACCCTCACGATGAGCACGGGCGGTCTCTCGCTGCTCATCTTCGCCCAGCCTCACCAGTTCCCCGGCCTGAGGCAAATCGGCACGGTCGTCTACGTTATCAACATCATCCTCTTCGTCATCGTCTGCTCGGCCATGCTGGCAAGATTCTTCCTGTACCCCGGCGATATGAAGAAGTCGTTGACTCATGAGCGTGAGGGCTTCTTCTTCCCCACGTTCTTCCTCTCCATCGCGACGCTCATCACGAGTACAAACCGATACGCGATCCCCGAGAACGACGAGACCCTCGTCTGGGCCATCCAGGTCGCCTTCTGGGGCTATGTCATCGTCACCCTCATGTTGGCCATCGGCCAGTACAGCTTCGTCTTCGCCAGGCACAACTTCGGCCTGCAGACCATGATGCCCACATGGATTCTTCCCATCTTCCCCATCATGCTTTCAGGCACCATCGCCTCCGTCATCGCCGACACTCAACCCGAGATCGCGGCCGTCCCCATCGTCGTCGCCGGTCTCACCTGCCAGGGCCTGGGTCTATCCGTAGCCGTCCTCATGTACGCCCACATGGTCGGCCGCCTCATGTCCGCCGGCCTTCCCAACCGCGAGCACCGCCCCGGTCTGTTCATGAACGTGGGCCCGCCGGCTTTCACCGCTCTCGCCCTCATCGGCATGGCCAACGGCCTCCCCAACAACCTCGACCCCGACCGCGACGGCATCCTCATCGATGTCGGCATCATCAGGACCATCGCCCTCATGAGCGCCATCTTCCTCTGGGCCCTCGCCGCCTGGTGGTTTGGCATCGCCATCATCGCGGTCGTCTCGTCCCCTCCTGTCTATTTCCACTTGGGGTGGTGGGCCATGGTCTTCCCCAACACCGGCTTCACGCTCGCGACAATCACCATCGGCAACCAGCTGGGCAACGAAGCCGTTCTATGGTTCGCCACCGCCATGTCCCTTGTCCTCCTCGGCACCTACTTCTTCGTCCTCTACCACAACATCAGAGCCGTCGTCATTCAAGACATCATGTACACGATGAGAGACGAGGACTTCAACGACCACTAAATTCACGTTGCATTCTTCATCACATCTTTTTCTTCACAGGGAAAGGAGGAAACAGCGGTGGGATGCGGTTTGTTTGGTCGAACAGCTCACCGAGCGTTCACCGAGGAGAAAAGAAAAACACGAGGTTTGGAACGAAAAAAAAGGTTACCAGGATAATCGCGGCACGGATCTACGGATGTGTGCCTGCGCAGTCGTGGGCCAGGGTGGCTCACTGTTCATGCTTCAAATGTTCATAGCGCCAGAACTGACTCTGGGAGGTTTTGCAAATTATTTCCGCTCTGGCCAAAAACGAGCGAGAGGCGGCGTCATTTTTAATCATGTGTGTGTTTATCTTTGGTTTTTTTAGGGGCATATTCCAGCGTGGAACGAACAACAATATAGCGCGCGCGCTCATATCAAGCGTAGTCTCATTTTTTTCAAAGAATGGAGTCTCTTTTCCTTGAATACCCTGTACGGTCTTTACTCCCGTTTGTTCGATACTCATTTTTGTAACTTTTACGCACGAAGCATTGGATCATCATCATTCATACCAATTTTGGGGCTTCTTTGATAGACTTTGGGCACACATAGACTGGGGCAGCGAGAGGTTTAGGGCTGGGCCAGATTAGACGGCTGAACAGGACACCTTTAGAGGAAACACTTGACGAACAAGAATGCAAGTCATCCCCGCTAAAACACTTCGCTCTGACCCCCTTTTCCCTCTCAGTGTGTGTGTCTGTTTTGTGTTTTGTGAAATTGTAAGCCAGAATCAGACCACGAAGAAGGTGGTCTTTGGCACCCGCTTAGTAACTAACACCTCGCCATACATCACACCATCGCAGTACGCTTCCCCGACGAAACGATACGTGTCCTCCTGCCTCGCAGTCGTCCCATCTCCGGACGGTCTCAGGACATACGGGATCCGAGAACCGAGCAGTATCACCACCACATCGCCCGGACGTGCGTCGGCCGGGCCCATGCCCACGTAACCCTGCCGCCGTGTCGTGAAGGGACGTTTCCCCGTCATCTTGTCCATGTTTTCGCCGTACATGGCCTGGCCAGGGCTTCGAGCGAAGAATTCCTTGAGGCGCTCCTGCCGGTCTTCTGGCGTGAGAGTCTCGTACTCGGTCAGTGTTGTCAAGACGCTTATGCAGTCTTCATAGTCGCTTTTGTCGGTCAAGTTGGCTATGTGGTAGGTTCTTGTTGGGGTCCAGTACAGGTCACCAATCGGCACTCGCCACGCTGCTTGGCTTTGCCTTTCGGGACTTTCGTATACGCCATGATGCAGGCTCTTTGCGGCTGATTTCTCGCAAAAGGCCTTGATCGTCTGGAGATGCGCCGCGCGAGCCGCGTGGCCTGCTTCCCACTCCCATACCTCACCTGTCTCTTCGATTATGTCGACTGCATAACCGCATATCCCAAGCATAGATGAGTCGTCCGTGTGCACGATCTCGACCGTGCTGTCTCCCGCCGCAGCCGTGAGGAACTTCTCCGCATCGTCGTAGACAGCCGTGAAGGAGCGAGTCAGTCCGGGTCGCCAATCCGGGACCCAGGAGGGCAGGCCGTCAATGTCCTTTGGCAACTGCGAGAAGGAGAGGATCTCGACGCGACCTGCCTGGATGAGAGCGCGGGCTGTCTCGACGAAGGTGGGATGGCAGTCTGGGCGTTTGTAGTCCGGGGTAATGCCAAGGCGATCTGCGTCCACAGCGATGCTCAGGAGACCATAGATCCTGTCCCTGGGGAGGGTTGCCTGGGCGTTGCCGTCGATGTATGTCTTTCTCAGGAGGTGGAAGAGATCATCTCCAGGCCCCGCGCCTTTCACGTAGTTGCGCTGTCTACGGCGAATGGCCAATAGGGGGCCAACACGGCGATCTTGAGCAGTGAGAAGGAGCTGCTGCTGTTGGCCAGGAAGTTCGTTCTGCTCAGCAACTCTGCCGAAGCAGTTGTCGAATATCATTCCAGCCAGAAAGAATAGGTCAACATCCACTACCTTTGAGCCGCACACAAACACTGTGTCGGCGCACAAGGCCTGCTCCTGAATGATCCATACTCGGCCAAACCAAGGCCTCTCGTTCCAGGCTATGACGGCCTGAAGAAGCTTAGTGGCCATGGGCAGAGCTTTGGCAATCAGATCCTGGAATCTCCTCGTCAATTCATCCCCCGGGTTACGATTCTCCAGCAGAGGTCTTAGTAGTGGCAAGCGCTCTCTGTTGAAGTAACTCTCAATATCCAACTCGCGCGCACCTCGCCCAATCTCCTCCCAACAATCCATGAGGGCGTCAGACTCGTCCTGTGCTGGCCCGAGCCACACGAGGACCTGCTGCGCTTTGCTGTAGATCTGCGTCATCAGCGGAACCTGTTCAGTCTTCTCCGCGGCATCGTCTTGGTTGATGCATATCTGATCGATCCAAAGCGTGACCTTCTCGTCTCTACTTCGAAGGTGTCGCAGAGCCGCATCGAGCGAGGCCGTGATGCCGAGGCGCGACCCTGAGATTTCGATGGTGTGCGTCTTGTCCGGGAGCCCCCAGGTGTACGAGAGTGCCTTGAATAGCCGCGGCGTGGCAACCGGGGTGCTGGAGATTTCGCACACGAGCGGGCTCGAGAAGTGGGCGTCGCTGTCGCCTTCGTCTTTTCGGATTGCAGCAGCAGATGCAAGTTCAGGTCCTATTCCTGAGGAGGGATAGAGTTCGAGAAGTCTGATGTGTGTCGATGCCGACGGCAGGATCGCCCGGTCGTCGTTGTAGGTGAAAGGGACAGGGGCATGCGGCTCCGGAAAAGACGGCACGGAAGACATGGTTGCCGTGTGCGCTAGGACCAGACTGCGCGGCTATTCGAGACAAGGAACGCCCATGCACGATTGTTTGATAGCGTTTGGGTGGCAAAGTCGTTCTTTTAAAGTACTCAAGGAATCCTGCCCCGGTAATGGGCTGGGGTTAGGTATCCTGGGCTCCCAGATTGGGTGCGGAGATGGAGACTATTGATGGCGCTACTGCAGCTGTCATGCATCATCAAGCAACTCCTGTGGGCAAGACTAGGTACGGCATACATAGCCATGCCTTTGGAGTCCATCACAGTGAATAATGCAAAAGTTCTTTTATTGTCAACGGTTCAAGGTTTCCGCCAGATGACAGACATCATTTTGCGCTCTGTGTAGGTTGAACTCTTGAGATGAAGTTCACATTATCCACAGGCACTCACCAGACCCCTGAGAACTCATGAATAGGACTAATCGTACCGGGAAGTTGTTGCACTTGAAGAAAATGACTGTGCAACCTGATGTTCTGGAGGGTACAGTCGGCCGAATGATTGCGCAATGATGTATGAAACAACAAGACTATGTCTCTTCAATCATACCCAACGCAGCCATATGTTTCAATATGCACGAACTGAAAGTAAAGGCTATAAGAACATTCATATCACAGAATCGGCTGCTTGAGTGTTCAATGTCAGAAAAGAGGAGAGGCCCAATTGTTTCATTCGTCACAACGAGACTTACTAAACGGAATTCAAACTATCCAAAAGAAGGCAGCAAGTCAGAGACCCTGACGTAGAGCAGGAAAACACTGTGACTTCTTTTGTTGAGGTTAAATATTATGAGATAATATGTGTCCGACATGTCGATTCTTCAAGTCTCCGTTGCTTTATCTACTCGATGAAAGAGCTCGTTAGGATTGAAGGCCTTACGATTAATATTTGTGTTGCTCATAATTGCGACGCTTGATAATCCCCATCCATTGTCTTGGACGCAACGGAACAAGAAGGCGCGAGACTTGAGAACTTCCAGGAGGACGATCGAATGGTCGTACGTTACGTGAGACAGACGGATCCAGACCCGTGCCAAGACTCGCTCTAGGCTATGTGCCATGAAGCTGAACCTCATGGCCCAAGGAGCTGAACTTCGTGGCTGGCTCAAATGCATCTATGAGTCTACCGGTCTGAGACCTGGGGAACGGTCTCCACAAAGGCTCGACGGTGTAGTATTCAATTATATTGACCTATGGTGAGCGGATGAGTTATGTCTACCTTTGACCAGAAACTCACTTCAAACTCGATCAATCTGGGATCAATCGATCCTCATCATGAATACCTCTCACAAACTGCACGTTAACCCTTCTTATGGTGGATCGAGCTTCCATTGCCGTGTAGGAAATCCGCCAGTGCCGCCGAAACAGACCAAGTCATAGGGATTTCCAACTCCAGGCGTACGGTCTCCGACGGCGGCTATGGTCATGACTAAGGACTATTTTGTTGAGTGGGTAGAGACTAGTTCGCCATGTAGTGTTTACTAATGCCGTTATAGCAACAGCAAGTTGGAGGAGATCCTAGACGACGGTGAATACGACTACATTGTCATCGGCTCAGGCTGCACCGCTCTCGCTTTCATCCAACAAGAACTTGGCAAGGATTCGGACGCTAGAATACTTTGCTTTGAACGAGGAGGTTTGTGATTGCATTCCGGACCATCGCAAATTTTCATGCTAAACGTTGATAGAATTCTGGCTTCCTGCGCATTTCGAGAATCTTCCTCTCCCATTCAAGACTGTGCTGGGTGGGCCATCGGAAACCCTCCCTTGGACGCTGTCCAAGAAGACGTTCAGTGATCCACTACTTAAATACTGCCATGGATCTTGCCTCTTCTTTGGGGTTGATCATTGTTCTAGTCGGCCTGGTCTCCTCAGCCACACCTGGAAGACATGGAAGACTTTCCGAAGGCGATGATCGATACTGCTAGGCAACCCAAATTCTGGGAGGATGCGAAGGAGCTGCTTCACGTTACAGGTGCTGACAAGATCGGAGATTCTGTATATTCAGGCCTTCAACGAGAGATTGACCAGAGGCTTAAAGACCGTTGGCGACACATCACCACCACCGAATACAGTGAGCCAGCTCAGTTAGCAGTCGGTCGAGGTTCCGTCACATTAAACCTTCGGTTCAACAAATTCTCAACCCCGGCGCCATTGTTGAAAATCTACGAGGAGCAAAAGTCCAAGAATGCGGCGTCTCTAGACATTCTCCTGAATTGCACTGTCAAGACGCTCGGCGCGGTTGATGATGATGAGGATGGAAAGGGTCATGTTCATTCGATCGAAACCACCCGGCGCACGATTGCATGGCAAGGCGATAACACCAAAGTGATCCTTTGCGCAAGCGTGAGCATCTCAAACCAGATTTCATCTGCATTCTGAGCTGACACTTATTCCAAGGCTTCTCCTGCTGCCACAATTTTGCTCAACAGCTTCCCAGAATGCCGCAAGACCGTTGGTAAGCGTGTGTCGGGCCATTTTCTGACGCACGTTGTTGCGCGAGCGCCGTTATCTGCATTCAGATGGCATTCCGTAGGCAGCGAACCTGAGGATCGCAGGCTAGAGATCGCCTCCCACTATCTGGCTGGCAGGGATTCGACCAGTGACCAGCAGTATCATATCTAGATCACAGCCATTCATAGTTCGCACCCTGAAGGGGATGCAGAAGATGCGGCACGTGAATGCCCGGATTATGCGGCTGCCGCTACTTATGAGCAGCTGGGACACTCAACAGAGCATGGCGTCTTTGTGTGTGCCACCCTCGGCGAATTTTTGGAGCTCAACCAGGAGAACTGGTTTAAGATGGACCCTTAGCAACCCGGATGTGACTACGAACATGAAGCTGCAATACACCCTCACCAAGTCCGATCGCCAGCTTTGGGATGCCATGGACCAGGCGACCTACGAAACCATTTAGCAGATGGCCACTCCGGCTGAATCTGGAAACCTTCCCAGGGTCTCGAGTACTGGCATATCGACGAACATGAGCCCAACAAAGGATCGTGGAAGCCAGCTCATCCGAAGCAATCAGAGATTCGTATCCCAGGCATTGTCCACGAGACGAGCACCGCCTTCATGGGTTCAAACCCATCAGATGGCAGCTCCGTTGGACCAAAGTACAACGTTCATGGTGTTCCAAACGTGTATGTCACTGGCGGTGCTCTGTTCCCGACCGCAGGAAGCTGGAACCCGACCCTGACGATGTGTGGATTTGCTCAGGATCTGGCGAGACAGCTGGAAAAGGGACGCCACTAAAATTGGCATCAAGGGTCTAACATGGCTCAAAAGTATCTGTAGTCTTCATGAGAAATTGTCTTGAATGAAATTGAAGGGTTTGAATCATGTTTTAAGCCACATGGTATGGAGGACGTGAGCTCATATGAGGAGTCAGTCCCACATCGAAATGGCGAGACCCTGAATTCCCCGCGACAAATCCCTGCAACTTGGCTTGCATGCCGCGTGGATACCACACCCGTAGGTAGCCACACCAAGATGGATATTCTGTGGGCCATGGCATTTTAGTGAGTCCAACCAGCAGCCTCAGTGACACATTGTCGGAACCAGCTCAGGGGAGGACACGAGGACGGTTGAGTTGATTAATGATGGGTGGGCGATGAGGGTGGTTCGTGACCGTGCATAAAAAGGGACAAGGAGAGAATTGTGCAACATGAAATTATATGAATGCTGCCATGAATGCCCGAGAATTATTCAGTCGCCAGCAGGGCATGTCACTGTAGGATGCCAAACCCAGTGACAGCTCACAGCAGTGACAAACAGCAGCGAGTGACAGTGACAGGCGGCGGAGCGACTCGTCCCTGAACAAAGCTGAAAATGCCATGTTTTGAAAGATGGAGCTTTGGACCCACTGCGGACACAGCTCCGTGGTGTCTGATTCGGCAATCTGAGCTGCTAGCGCGAGAATGAAAAAAATTCAGACTGGCCCCGGTGGATTGGCCGATTAACGAGATTAGTCATCGGTCCAGGTTCACGCTTGCTTTTTCTCTTGTTTGTCGCTTTTTCTCTTGTTTGTCACCACCAACCACCAGCAAAAATTCAGCAGGCCCTGTTTTTTTTATTTTTCTTTCCCTTCCTTGTAGCTGCTGTTGCTTCCTCGCCCATCGCCAGGTTCTTCCCTCACACTGCCCTGCGGATGTTCGTCACCGTCTTCATCGTCTCCCGGGAATCTCGGACGGTCTAGGAAGCCACCCACCAACTGGATAGGTCGACACACGAGGTGCCAATGTCGTCGGAGCAGGATTACCAGGACCTCTTTGGTCCGCAGGCCAAAAAGGCGAAACGGGGACGGGTAAGTCATGTCACCACCATCTTTTCTGTTCCTTGTCGTTGGTTCCATCTCCAACTCGTCTTTGCCGTCCGATAACATCTAAACATCGCCACGATTCAGCCGTCTCTCGCGCCATCAGCTGACGTTTCCTTCGAGGAACAGCTCCAGACCGACAAATCGGCCAATGCCATCCGGATCCGCGACAACCAGCGACGGTCACGCGCCCGGCACAAAGAGTTTGTCGACGAGCTGCAGCGAAAGGTCCAGGAATACGAGAAGCGGGGGATCGAGGCTTCGGTGCAGATGCAGAAGGCCGCCCGCGACGTGTCCATCGAGAACGCGCGCTTAAAATCTTTGCTGGCCAGCAGAGGTGTCTCGGGCGAACAGGTGGAGGCGTACTTGAGGTCCTTTGACGACGACAACAAAGGCTCACCAGCGGCACCACCCGGAGTTCCTCTCCCGACGGGCATCCAGGGCGAGCAGGCGGACGCTTTCATGAGGAATTTCGACGACGATACCAAAGCATCGCCTGCTGCACCCCTGCCAGCGACGCTGCCTCCCATCCTGAGCAACCCCGTCACCCTCGAACCGTCGACGCAACTGCCGCCTCTGCAGGAGCATTTCAGCAAGGCGAGGTTCCCGCCCGAACCTGAGCCCGAGACGAACGGCACCAAGAGGAAATACGGAGAGGCTTTGATGCCACCGGTTCTTACCCTGACGCCCACCCCGGACGTGCAGCAGAGCTCCCCGCTCGACAAGCTGACCATGCTTGCCAACGCGAGCCTCAACAGGGTCACGCAGCTGGCCCCGAAGCAGAAATTTCAAGAACCTGCAAGGAGTCCCCATTACTACGACAGGAGAAGCCAGACGCCTCCCCGTCCATCAGAATCACATCACCCCCCGCAGGCATCTCCACATGAAATGTCATGCAATGCCGCAGCGCAAATCATCGCCGACATGCAGGGCTACAGCGACCAGCGCACCGCCCGTATAGCCCTGGGATGCCGCTCCCAGGAGGACGAGTGCTTCGTCAAGAACACGGCCGTCTTTCGCGCCCTCGACCATCGGTGACGCGATTTCGTACAATCGTGATCCGCTTTTTTCGATGCGGGATTGATCAAAAATGTCGAGCCGATTTGACCGGGATCACTTCAGCTCTCTCCACTCCGCGGATGCCGGCTCACTGATCCCGTCCGGAGCCGCCCGCGGCAATCACGACACCCCCGAGCAGCGCACGGCGCCCGGGGGCAGGGATTCCCGTAACCGTGTCCACCGAATCGGCGATGAACGCCCCCGCCCACACCCCGGAAAGGTTCGGCTTTTGTCTCCGTCGGCGTTCGTTAGACGGCATCATGGACTTTGTGAAGCTCCAATGTTGCCCACCCACACAGCTCGAGAGAGGTCAGAAATGACCAAAGAGAATTGTGTCTCGCCACGTCGTCCACTGGAGATGGATGGATCACATGGTTACCTATTGTCATGGATCGCTGCTGTGCAATGCTTCGGTTGACCTCGCTGGCGCGGCTATTTGCAACTGCTTAGCCGATCCATGGTCACGCCGTGCATCGAATGCAATGGGCTCATCGTGCTTTGCGCAACTGTACAATCAAAAAGAAAATAATGATGTAATGTAAATAGTTTCGCTGATTCGGCCGTCGTGTCGGGGCCAGCGTCGTCAATCAAAAAGCGTGTATACTTGTCAAGCCCTGCTTTCTCTTCTGCAGCATCCGATTTCCCCAATGCCATCGCATAGGAATCGCCCAATGAGGGCGAGGGTCCGAAAGTCGCGACCCTACCAACACGGCGAGCTTTGCCGCCTAGGCATACCGTTGGGCTTCCACAGCCTGGCTATGCCTACAAGTAGTCAACCTTTCACTCTCAAATATTAGGTTACCGTATGTCCTTATCGGCCATCGTAGAATCAAACTCGACGCACCCAAGACATGGCCGAATTTACACAACGGCGACAAAGTCCGCGCCCTCCTGCCCGCACCCATCAGCGGAGACAACACCACAGTCTGGACGAGCGTGACTGGGAGCAAACTCTGGATAACACTGGCAATCGCTGGGCTCTTGAGACCACGAGTCGCCGCGACCGACGACACCAGAGTGATGCTTTCATCAAGTCAGTTCTCGACCTTCTGCAGATTGCGATTATCACACCGGAGCTACCAACCTACATCCGCAATCCGTCTCGTGGGCTTCGTGAAATAAGACATGACAACCGGTCTGCGGACCGTTTGGGTCCGGGCTTGCTGTCTCCTCCTCCACGGGCAGAGACACCTTCTCGAGCAGAGACGTTTGGAACGGATGATCCAGGGGTTGAGATGAGTGACTCAGGGAGTCAACAGCAAGCGACCGGGATAAGACGTAGGAACGGAGGAGCCTCAGATGTGGCTGACGATTCGGCGGAAACGACAGCCACGAACAAGAGAGGTTTTACCAAGCGCATCAGAAAGATTGCCGTTGAAAAGAAGCCAGATCCTGACGCGCTGATTTGGGACGAAATTAATGCGTCACTTGAGCCCATGCTTGACAGCCTCGACGAGGACTATCGTTACCTCTTTCTCAGCTCCGGGAGTTTGGACTTTTGCAGAATTTCTCTGGTATCTCTAGGTAACGATAAACGACCGGTTGAGCAGTGGAACTCGATACGGCAGGCTGCATACGCCCGTCGCGGCAGATGGAATTGGCCGCTTTTGCGTGGGAAACCGCGACTTGATTTAGTAGAGGTAGGTTTACTCGAAAAGACCCAGAATGACGCATTGAAGGTCAGCTCGAACTTGAATATTTAACCTCCTGAATAGATCCGAGCACTTGCGCCTCATCCCTCCCACGTCGGAGACCTTTGCGGACTTTACCAAGTCGTGAGCCTCGAGGAGATGATCAGAGAGCTGGAAAAGAAAGTCGTCAACTACGGGTCTGTGGATTACACCCCAGGTCACGATATTGTAGAGAGATGTTTCTACAGTGCAAGACATAGGCTTCCAAGTCATAACGAGTACTGTCACGGCCACGCTGGGTGGAGGGACGACGAATATATTGACTCCGACAGGGCTTATTATTGTGGCATTAAGGAGCAACTAGAACGTTTGGAGGAGGTTTCTAAGCTTAAGGCCGCTCCACTGTGGTCTGCTACTTTAGACAACCCACTCCTGGCAGCTGGGAACTCCCTTTTCCCTTCGGGTGTGGTCAAATCTTCCAGGTTCGTCGCAAATCTATTCCTCTCCGTGCCCCTGGCGTCCTTTAGTCTAGGTGCTCATCATTAAGTTGAAGTGAAATCCGCGAAGAGATTTCAACAGCTCGGGACTCGGGCCACATTCGCGGTCTTGCTCAGATCAAGTTTACAGGCCTTCGTGTCGTGTGGCCTGAAGATGAACCAGGTTTTGTCTTCACCATAACATGCTGCGGAGGCGTTTTACTTTCCTGCCTAGGAGTCCTCGGGTTCCGCGTCGCCTATGGAGATTGGGGGACAGCGTACACAGCTGGCGCGTATTACGTGGCGTTGGCAGGGATTGCTCTGGCCTGGTTTGGACGCCAAGGATTTATTGATATCTTCAAGAAAATGACGGATTGATTGTCGTTTATGGTGAACATGTCGTGAAGTTGGTTGATCATAGCTCATTCTTTGGGCTGAGAACACTGTGTCATAGATTCAAAAGGAAACTAGAAGGCCATGCTCGTGCCCCGATCCAAGACTGAGAAGGTCTCTAGTTTGACTTTCCAATGTGAAATTCCAGTCTAGATATTAATTGAGGGCCCAAAGTGTGTATGTAGTGTGCTCATTGGTAGCTTAATCCCGTGATCTGGCAGGACTGATTCCTCGTCATCATGCTGGATTGAAAGACGCGGTAGTGATTTTCCACGACGGCAATGAACATGCTACCTGATGGCCACGAATCACGGTGCTGTATGAGCTCCCCTCGTTTGAATGAATAGCCTGCTCAACATCCAGCGCGCTTCGGGTCGCAATGCATGCGACTAGACCAGCCTGCATGTATGCGCACCACAAGGCATAATCCTTCCATGAACCAACTTGGCGGTTAAAGACAATTGACATATTTATTTCAGCAAATCGCAGGGACCGTACTGCTGCGCATTCGAGCCGCCTATCCACTCCAATTCACTTTGCTCTCTTCTCGCAGGCCCAAACTTTTCTCGGCCTACAACTTCGGCCTTTTGTGCGCACTTCCAGTCATGGCTCATTCGGCCATGGAAATCGCGAATCTACCAGCTGTTCATCTACAAAATCGTCGTTATCAATGGGCTCCAAATGGGGGTCTACTATTGGATCCCCAAGAGGAAGAGCTTGAGGAAGGACAGACCGGGCGCAGGGCCTTCGCGAGGCTGGTGCCCGCAGTGCTCGCCTGGGTGCCTGGTTTGCTTCTTCAGCCTCTTCAGCCGAGCGCAAGACTTGAGCTCCCAGTATCTGAGACGTTAAGCTCAGAGACTTTACCAGGAGGTTGATTGACCATCGCGACAACTTTGAGCGGGCTGAGGCGCGTGCTGTCCCAGATCCAACGGTGTCAGACCAATCTGCGGATAGTCCTTCATCAGCGGGCGACGACGAACTCCAATCGCCTTCGGCTCCTAGCGCAGCTGAGATTGAGTACGAAAACCGGGAACATGCAGGACTCCGGCAACGACGAGCACCTCATGACGGATCAAACAAGCCCTCTGAACCTGCCTTTTTGGACCCAGTGGCTGCCAATAGGGAAAGGATCAGAGGAGCTCTTGATCCGCTCTTCTCATCAGCACCGTGTATCTTGCTTTGCACTGGAAAGGAAGAAGATTGCAAAATCGATCCGATTCACGTTGCCGAGTCGGAAGATAGAGTCAGCCACTGGAGAACGATCCAGCAAGCCGTTCGAAAACGACAACCTCGCTGGAGGCGGTACTTCGGAGCTCCAAAGCTTCAATGGGCACGAGTGAGTATCCTATACAAAGAAATTGCAAAGTATTTCAGTGCTAACTAGGTTCCTGCGTGGGAGATAAGAATAGTCGGCCGCCACCCATCAGCCGAGGGATCACTCACTGGAGAATTGTTGCCAATCGATGCCGCACATGTCACTCAAAACTTAAAGAATAACCTCAATGGCTGCGACGCGGATGTTATACCGACTTATAGCTGGGATCGAGGCTACGATTCCACAAATGTCATAGAGAGGAAATACAAGATGATATCTCAGTTCGAGATGATAAGCCATTGGCCCAAGCTACTGAAAACCCCTGGCCTGGCTTCCGCGAACGACTGCCTTATTGAAGGTTCTATATATTCTTCCAAGTGAGTTGACTTTCTTTTCACTACGTCGCTCTTGAAAGCACTCTCAAATAACGGTATAGGGATATTATACCTCGAAACTTCTTTTCAGGAGGCGGCTGGTATGGGCTTCATAGCGTGGGCGAAATCTGGTTTGGGGGATACTGGATGACAGATACGCCAAACCTCGCCGACCAAATTAAGCTGACAATATCCAGACGCACCAAGATATTCACGTTATTCTGCGCCGTGGTTTTGTTCTGGGGACTGATTCATGGCGGGGACTGGGGGACAGCGTACACTGCCGGGGCTTTTTTCGTGGCCGTGTTTGGATACGCATCGGAGTCTCTGCACGAGGCGCATTGACTATTCCTGAGAACTATCAACATGACGATTGGAGACATGACTCTCATTACATGCCATCGGAATTACCGAATAGAGCAATGATACAAAAGCCTCTACATTTGCAAACCCCGGAGTTCCAAAAAGTGGGTGAATATATATCAACTGGATTTGAATTTCTCCTCAGCATCTATCAAACCCTTCAATGAGTCGTATCGATGAAGAGCTGGTCTGATGTCGCTCATGTCTGAATTAGGCACCTGTCAACTTTTCGAGTTTCAATACAGTGAACCTCTAATACCCGCAAGAGGCCTAGTTTTCCCTCAAGTGATGTGACGGCGCGTCACCTCATATTTCGGTCGTGTCTAAATTTCTCGACGGGCCAGCATCTTTGGCCAGATGCAGCTCAGTCTTGCGAATTCACTACAGCTGACAGCATACGACCGAAGGTCTCCATGAAGCTTGCAAAGTACGATTCGTATTATTGTATGCCTGGCGATTGAGAAGTAGCAACTGAATTTCTCTTTTTGTCTTAGTAAAGCAGCTAGCTATCTTGACGCCAGCCTGGCAGTGGTAAGTTGTCACACAGGGCCAAATCTGGATTTCAAAACCCACAAACATCTCGGCAAAAATGAACTCGATCCAACTGGTGCCCAAGACTCCACGGAGACGGCTACGACTTCCGGTGTCTATGGAGTTTCGTTACCTTGGCAAAGAGGGGTAATCGATGCAAACATGCGTTTTCCCAACTTGTCCACAGCAACCAACAGATGAGGAAGTAGGCCCGAGCCGACAACGCCAATTGGCCTTGACAAAACCACCCTGGCCGATACACGACGAATCCCTACTGCAGAAATGTTTTCAACGTTACGAAGAGTTCCACCAACGGCTCCGCCTACCCTTGTTCCCCGGAGGAGTGGAAAGGCGATTGCACTGGCGGCTTACGCTGCCATGACCGACCATTCCCAACAGCTGAAAAAGAGCCTTCACCCCAAGTCTGTTGATTCCTTTCCGTGTTTCTCACATTTTCTCCCAGCAAATTTCATGAGAAGCGGTGCGTTCTCTAGACGCAGAAGATCGACGCTCATCAAGAAGTGACCACAGTTAAGATGAGTGGTTCCACTACCAACGGACCGGCCAAGGAGCCTGGAGACTTGGATGCAGCCACAGCAACTTCAACCGCCGCTGCAAGCTCGCCCAACACGGCCATTCTAAGGGAGCTGCTGCCAACTACTACCGCCCCTGCTGACCTCCCTGAAGCTGTTTCCGAGCTTACTGCACCTGAACCTAACGAGATCGCACCTGCGGAAGAAGCTCCTGTCAGTTAAATCGAACACAAATGTGCACAATTTGAATGGGCGTAGCGCTGACCTGCGCTTGCTAGACTGACGATGATGGTAACTCTGTTTATGAGAGGGTGTAAGAATCGACGACGCGTGTGCAATGTCTGGCACTTACTGATCTTACTATCGATTTCAGTTCTTCTTACAGTGCATCGCTGATGTCCAGCGCAATCAACTACCCCGTTGAATACGGCCGTAGATACCATTCCTTCAGGGAAGGAGGTAAGTGTTCAACCTCATCGACATGTCAAGAAGCCCACTGATTTGGCAGTCTATGTGCTTCCCAACGATAACGTAAGATTTCCCCTCAACTATCAGGCGGTAGATTGCGCTGCTAAATCTTATGTCTACAGCTGGAGATGGAGCGACTAAATGTTTCCCACAACATGGTAGTCAGAGCCATCGGAGACAGACTTTACCTGGCTCCGTTGGAGAAAGAAAAGATTCACAAGATTCTGGACGTAGGAACTGGCACTGGAATTTGTACGTTTTTGAGGTCAACGCTATACCGAAAACCTTTCGACTGACTTTTCCCATCATGCAGGGGCCATTGAAATGGGAGACTTTTTCCCCAATGCGGAGGTCAGTCAACATCTCCTTACGTCAATAGCCATTTACTTCAGCCACTGACTTAAGGCAGGTCTTCGGTAACGACTTGAGCCCCATCCAACCCGAATGGTAACGAAAAAGCATTAAGAGTCATACTGCAGTAGACGTGACTAACAAGTAGCTTTTAAGGGTCCCTCCAAACGTCAAGTTCTTTGTTGAAGATGTGGAGAGTCCATGGATCGACGACGAGATGTATGATTTTATTTTCGTACGACACATGTTGGTCTCAATCGCAGACTGGCCGAAGCTCGTGAAGAACGTTTATGAGTAAGTTGGTGCCAGATACCCTCCTGTCAAGTCCGTCTCTGAAACATGTTGGCACTGTAGTCACCTCAACCCCGGCGGCTGGGCTGAATTCCAAGACATGGATATTCAGTATTACTCTGATGATGGCACGCTCACTGAGAAACACGAAACACGTAAGTGGAACAAGCAATTCGTGGCAGCCTGTGAAGGGATGGGTAGAACCGGCCGGCCAGGGCCACGGCTCAAGGAATGGGTTACGGATGCAGGGTTTCAGCGCATTGCCCACCAAAGATTCAAACTCCCCATGGGACCGTGGCCTGTCGATCCTCACTATCGGGATATTGGAACGCTCAACTTGTACCAGCTCTTGTATGGCTTGGAAGGGTTCACTTTGAAGCTCTTCTGTGACTACCTAGGCCAAACCAAAGAAGAGGTCTGCGTCATGATGGCGAAGGTCCGCAAAGAGTTGCAGGATCCCTCACTTCATGGAATTTTTGACCAGTGAGTTGCATGTTCCCTGAGGCGCACGATATCAAACGTTACTAACACGTCTCAAGTCATGTAGTCTTCGCACAAAAGCCTGAGGCCAGTGACGAGGAGAATGGCGATGAGTAGTAGTTTGACCGCGTTGGTGTTGCAACTTAATCGACTAGAATGCGCTGCTTGTTGTCATTTTCTTGTGATTCATTGCGAGCTTATCAGATTTATCTTGAAAAAGAGCCCAAATTTACATTTTGTCGATATTGATCTTGTGACATATCACTGGCCCATTGGGCGTCAGTTCCCTCCCAGAGACCATGTTGATATTGTGTGAATTCAAGACACATTAAGATCGAGTGGAAACTTGACGCACGCGTGCAGGAAGTTTTGTTCTGGTCATGAGGCTTCAGCATTCCATTTCCAGCACTGCTATGGACTATGAATAGGTGCACTCAAAAGTGGAACATTGTCATTTATTGAGTAGAAGTCTTCAGGTACGGACCATACAATTCTCCAAAGATAGCTTGACTCAATGAGATACATTTAAGCTTATAGATTACTAACCTCGTGGCAATGATGTTCGTTTCCGATTGCAGTAATTATCATATTCTTTGATGAATTTTGAGGAGGTTTCCCGTAATCGTTACTAGTGGATCGGCAAAGCTCTAGACTTATTAGAGCGGAAATAGACCCGAGATTGAGCTTGAATTTTGATTCTGAGTATTGAAGACTTTTGCTTTAGACCCTGTTTCTGAATAGGTGACTTGACGTTTTGCGAACTCCAACGTCGTAGAGATACGCAACCTTGTAGCTACGATTTAAACTCATGATTTTTCGAGTTACGACGCGACTTCGCGCATAGCTATCGATGACACAATTATTATTTTTCGATGTGCAGAACACAACGAAGTATTCTTGCGCCCTCTAGAAGAGCGAGATGCTGATCTTCTGGCCTTTGCTTGTGTCAATTGGATCAACCCCCGCAATCACCCCATCAGCTGTAAATGTTGACCCTTCACCTACGCGAACTTTCAATGGGTTGCCCAACAAGGAGGTAATCTCGGCTTGAACGACGACCCCGTTTGACCAGGCCATGTCGACCTTGAAGCCACCACGAGCAATCCACCCTCTGAAGCTACCGCTAGATAAGCCTTGACCCGCAGGGGGAATGGCAGGCCCGACGTGGACAACGCCAGCATGGCTCTGTAGAAACATCTCCACGATGGCTGCCGTGAAGCCAGAGTTGCCATCAATCTGGAAATAGCTGCCGTTTCGACTGAATAAGTTGTTGTGAACCCATCGTGATATGAGTTCCATGGCATATTTCAGCGCATTCGTTGCATCAAAAAGACGTGCGTGAAGCAAGCTTGCCCAAGTCACTGCCCAGCTGTTCCCTCCTCCGCCATTATCCATCCGATGACGCAGCAGCTTGTACGCCATGTCTGAATACTCTGGTGTCGTGAGTGGTGTAATCCACGTTCCCGGATGGGCGCAGACAAGCGGTGAGAAATGACGATGACCTGGTTGATTCTCCCGGTACTCCCGGGAATACTCGAGCAGTTGGCCGAACGAGCCCGCAACAGGAGGTTGGATCTTGTCTCGAAAGGATCTGGCGCGATCAACTCCTTCATCAGACCCAAGAGCTTCAGATATCTCGAGAAAGCCGGACATGACTTCCCACATGATTGCTCGATCGTTCATGGCCCCTGCATCAATCCCCGTGGTCTCTCCAGCCACAGTCATATTCTCAGGTATGTAGTAAGAGTTCTCGGGAGAACAGCTGGGATTCGTGATCCACCAGCCGTCTCGCTCCGTCGCCCAGCTGTAGATGAAGTCCATTGCGCCCTTCAAGATCGGCAAGATGCGGTCACGCGCGTATGTCGTGTCTCCAGTAAATCTGAAGTGTTCAATAGCTTCAAATGCGAGCCAGGCACCGCCAAGCGGGTAAGGTGCTGCGATTGTGATGGCATGGAACGGGGTGCAGTCGCCCGTGATGTCGGTGTTGTGATGACAGCACCACCCGTCGGCTCCATACATGCCTTTCGCAACTTCACTACCAGTTACAGCCAGCCGATCGAGGAAGTCAACTACCGGCTCCGCAATCTCTGGCAAGTTCAGGGGCTGCGCAGGCCAGTAGTTCATCTCCAGGTTGACGTTGATGGTGAACTTGCTGTCCCAGGGCGGTCCAAAGTCCCTGTTCCAGATGCCTTGGAGGTTGGCCGGGAGAGATCCAGGGCGCGATGTTTGGATCAGGAGGTATTTTCCAACATTGAATTGAAGTGCCATGAGTTCGGGGTCAGTCGTAATGTTACTTCCTCGCTTCCAATTTTCAAGTCGGGCAATTGTGTCTTTGGTGCCAATCTCTTGTGATGTGCCGAAGTCGACGGAGGTACGGTCGTAATATTCCTTGTAGTCCTCCACGGCTTCTTGTTGGATTGCTTCGTAGCCAGCCTCCTGGGCTGTTTCCAGTCGGCCAATGACTATAGTCTCCAACTGCGCCATCGTTGCGTCGGGGTGTCTGAAAGCCGTCTCTGCTGTGTAAATAATGAAGACGTCCGTGGCATTCCTGATGCGCAAAGCAGTTCCATTGCTGATGACATCGCCAACTCCTGTCAAAAGAGATCAGTCACGCTCAAAACATGTTCTTAATATCATCAAAGCTTACCGTCAGGTACCAATACCTGAGCCTGAGACACAAAGTGGTAAGTGTCGTCTTCCTCCCCAGTCCCATGTAGTCTGAGAATACTTCCGGCGGCATCCGCCGTCAGCTCAGTAACGTTTCTATCTCTTGACAGAGAGACGTCGAGGCTAAGAGACCCGGAACTGTTGCAAGATAGCCTAAAAGCCAAAATATTCTTTGGGGCATTTCCAAACGCCTCCCTGGTATACTGCACTCCGCCGAAGACGTAGCTCAGAGACGAAAGTCCGTTCGAAACGTCCAGTGAATGTCTGTAACCTGATGTCTTGTTCAGAGTATGATTGAAGTCAAGTCTCAGTTCCCCCGCGGGCTGGTAACGTCGCATGTCATCGTATTCAGGCGTAAAGTTGGCGACCCAGTTCTGGTCAGCTTCTGTCAGATGTCCATCAAGTATTTGCTCTCGAAGAGGCTCAAGTGCATCGAGGGCAGTTGATGGTATCTTGTTCATCGGTCCTCCGCTCCAGATGGATTTTTCATTGAGACGGATGAGCTCCTTGTCGGTGTAGCCATGAATCATGGCTCCCAGGCGGCCATTACCAATGGGAAGAGCCTCGTAGAAGTCTCGAAGGGCAGGTTGGCTGTACCATAGTATGTGCGATGCTTCCGACGAGGCCCCGGATAGCCCAGCCAAAGCTAGGAGGAAACAGGCAAGTACTGGCGGAATTGAATTCATAATGCGACGCAGATGAGCGATAATATTGTGTCAACTAAAACTGGAGGCACCCGGCAAGAGGCAGATGTGGCATATTGTACCAATAGCTTCTACTATATTATATATCTGTAGAGGACATTTTCCCACTGAATAACCTCATCGAAGCATCCTCGGGGTATCATTACAGCAGCCCATGCGGAATTGTTTCGCCGCAGTAGACCCCGCTGACCTGCCCGCTTCTTGGCAAGGAAGCGGCGCTCATCTCTTTCCTCTTTGAGTCCGGAGGCCAGCCTCCTCAAAACCATTAGAATATTACCTCTTTGGGTATGCGATTGATTCGCAACACCATTGTGGCAGGTGGACCTGTCCGACCTGGATCGACCGCATATGTGTCAAACGTTGCGCCACACAATACTTCACGCACGCAAAAACACACAGAAGGTGTGCCGGTCCAGCACTTGATGAAACTTTTCAACATGGAGCTCTTCGTATGGATAGCCTTTCCAAACCATTCATTCAGCCCCCCTGGGTACGTGCTGCGATGCTACTGGACAGACCGATGTGCTTTTACTGGCTGTCTTCCCTACTGTGAAGCCCCTATGCTGGGTGGGCTAGAAAACTTCCTGCAATAGCTTCCCGAGACCATGAAGATGAACCTAAACCTCGTGAAAGTGCATCTCAGCTTTCTCTTAAGGCTTGCTAGCTGCAAGAGCCTCTGTACCTAGGCTATGGATAAAATATCATTTTCCTCTGTGGCCGATGGCAGCTGACATGCGATTCGTTGTTTTGGGAAGGCTCCAATACTAGGTCCTGTGCTCAATCACGGTCGCCATAAGGGTTCACGTAGTCAAGATGCCAACCACATAGGTTACCCCGTTTAAAATTTCAACTTTAAAAATCCCTAAAGTTTTCTTTTCAATTTTCTTACCTGTAAAGCACCACAGCTTCCTATTTCCTTACTTCGACTCAGTTTTCCAGTTTTCTTATTTATACGGTACCAACAATTTGGACTCTGACCTCTCATATTGAGCGATATCGTTCCCGAAATTAGTACTTCATCACGGCTTGTCCCAGAAAGACTTGGCTCAAAGGAACAGCATGGACCGACCCAGCGAAGAAGCGACAAAGAATACTGTTGACCAACCAATAGAGGTTCTAGAGCTTCCCCTGGAGTTGGTGACGATGATTGCAGATGAATTACCGTTGCACGACAGATTTCTGTTGTCACAAACCTGCTCCGCGCTACGGGCTTGGGGCGCCAGAGGCTGTATGCAGGCAATAAAACGGCTTCACCGAGGGCCACGCCTCACCTTCTGGACCCAGGTTGCGCGCAGTCTCTCCGGCTACTGGGTCTGCAAAGTGTGTTGTAAGCTGCACAAGACAGATCCACGGGACGTGCCTCAGCATGGGTTAATACCTCCCTGTCAAAAAGGCCAAGTCCGAGAGTTTGATAGGATGTACAAGCTCCGACAGACTCATGTGCAGCTTGCCCTCAAGCTCTCTCGGCGAGGGGATGGGAACTAGGAGTACCTCAGGAAGATTATGGCTCCCTTCACGTTGAGCCAGGCTGCGCTACCCAACCGGTCTTTGTTTTACTACCAAGCCACGCCAAAAGTCGTCTCTGGACGGTTCCTGTCGAAGACGGAATGGTATTTCTGGCGTCACAAGTACCGCGCCCGAGTAGCTTGCAACGTCGCGGACGAATTTAGCCCGAGAGGCATCTGTCCCCATTTGTTCGTCAAAGAAGCGCGCGCATGGGGCGATTTATTTTGGGAGGATATTAATAAGGCTGACGAGTCGACAGAAGAGATCCAAGGCTACTGTAGGAAGTGTCCAACCTACTACACGATTCAAACCGAAGGCGACGCGGCCCGTGTGCGTGCTTACTACGACTTCGGTGCCCAGGAGCACCCAGTGAATCGGTTCTGGGCTGCTCACACTACACAAAGCGTGAGGTTGAGGAGGTATATTGATCCATGGAAGATCAAATATGCATTTGACCATCCGACTGAAGAGAGCGTCGTTGAGGATCCTGAGCTTTCTGATTCTGATTCTGATTCTGATTAGCACTGATCTGAAGAGTCGCGGTGTATGGACGTGGGCTCAGGTCTTGCGTATCAAAGCTCAACTACCAGCCGATGTCTTGCGCAAACGTATGTTTGAATTTGTTTCTCACGTAGCATCGATGTACTTTTGTATATAAGGTATCTTTCTTAAGACGAACATGTGTCTGCATGAATTACTTATGCTGTTGATGTATACTAACCTCAAACTCACGTTTCTACAGACTAGAAAAGAACATCGGCCTAGCAAAGAAGGTTATGCCCAGACGAATTCTATCTTATTGCGTAGTCACCTAGTGGAACGTGGCTTCAAGTGATTGGAGACTGGAACACTGGTAACGAGTCGTACTGCGGGAGTTATGTTCCCGTTTAAGAAGAGCCCCGAAAATTGTAAACCATAGTTTAAGTGTTCGGGCGGTCTTCGGCGCAAGGAAACCCCCGATGCGGCGGCCTGCAACCGGCGGACAGCCCCGGAAGACCCACGCGCCCCGCGGCAGAGCTGCCGCACTGACACTCGCTGAAAATACCCCGCATCCCGTCATCACCCGCGTCCACTTTCTTCAGCACCTTCACCAAGCTCTACTTAGCTCCCGCGGGACTTGCATATAATAGCTGCGACCTCATCTCGAAGCCGCGTCCTAGTCCA
The DNA here is from genome assembly GCA_009800995.1 of Colletotrichum sp. COLG31. Lineage (NCBI taxonomy): Eukaryota > Fungi > Ascomycota > Sordariomycetes > Glomerellales > Glomerellaceae > Colletotrichum > Colletotrichum sp. COLG31. The sequence goes on from VNWS01000002.1 coordinate 1,261,881, forward strand.
GCTGTTTCTCAAACCGAAGACCGCTCTCACCCAACAAGATGGCATCCGAAGGTCTTAGAATCGGCTTCGTGCCGGAGCACTTCTCTACGCCCCTCTACTTCGCCAAAGAGCACTTTGGTCTCAACGCCACCCTGGTCCCATTCCCCTCAGGTACAGGCCACATGATCACCGCTCTCCGCGGGGGCGAGATTGACATCGGTATTGGTTTGACGGAGGGCTGGATTGCCGGCCTGGGCAAGGAGGATGCTCCCGGTGACGGAGGCTACCGCCTCGTGGGCACCTACGTCGACACGCCGCTCTGTAAGGCACCCCATCTCACACACATATGCATACAGTCACTGACACAACGCTTAGGCTGGGCCATCTCAACCGGCGCCAAACGCCCCGAGATCACCTCCGTCGCCTCCCTCAAGGGCGGCAAGATCGGCGTCTCGCGCATCGGCTCCGGCAGCCAGATCATGGGCTTCGTGCTCGCGGACCAGCACGGCTGGCTGACGCCGGCCACGCCGCAGCCCTTCTCGGACACAGTGATCCTCAATAACTTTGAGAACCTGCGCAACGCCGTCAACTCGGGCGCGGCCGACTTCTTCATGTGGGAGCACTTCACGTCCAAGCGGTACTACGACTCGGGCGAGATCCGCCGCGTCGGCGAGATCTACACGCCGTGGAGCAGCTGGAAGATTGTCGCGTCGACGGCGCTGGCGAAGGAGGGCGGGAAGCTGGACCCCCGGGTTAAGGACTTGTTTGCGAAGCTCGACAAGGGTGTCAAGCACTTTAACGAGAACCAGGACGAGGCGGTCAAGTATATCAGCACGCATCTGGATTATTCTGAGGAGGATGCGAGGGAGTGGCTGAAGACGGTCAAGTTCACGGACGGGGTTGAGGGGGTTAAGCCTGAGGTTGTGAATAACTGCGTAGACATCTTGAGGAAGGCTGGTGTTTTGGCTGAGGGCAAGGGAAGACAGCCAGATGCCATGGTTGTGAGAGACTAGGAGCTGCAAGGCACAGAAGAAAAATTGCCAGTCAAAGTACTTGGAGACGCGTTGTGATCAACGTGTAATGCAATGTGGGTTGCGGCACAGCGAATCAACCCCTAAAAAGCAGTGACAGCCATGAAGAGCTTACATAGGCTCAATTGAAATCCTGATACTGATGATGCTGGGGTATCTACCACTTCCATCGTATGATTCTTCCACGATTATCATGCCCCTGAACTTTCCACGCCGATCCCCACTCAAGCCTTGTTCTTTCTTCTCCTGCCCTTGCCCTGCAACAACTCGCGTTTCTCCTGCTTGCGCGTCTCCTTGTCCTTCGTTCCGATGACGCCCTTCTCCGAGCCGCAGGGCCACTTCGCGAGCGCAGCAGCCTCGTCTTCTTCGCTCCACTCACGGGGCAAGACGGCAAAGACAAGGTATGAAGTGTGCGTCTTCAGCTCGGGCTCCGCGCGGTGGATGACGCGGCCTTGGAGCCACGGCTTGACGTTGCTCGCCTCCTCGGGTGTGGCATTTCCGTTCGTGGTGTTTGCCGACGGGTCGACATCCATCGCTGGCGAGTCTTCGGCCGAGTTGGGGTCCGCCGGGTTGTGGAATTCTCTCGTGCGCTTCTCGATCTCGCGCAGCTTGCCCACTGCCTCGGTGACGTCGCGCGCTTGTGGGGGGATGCCTCGCTCGGGCTGGCCAAGGCCGGCGCGGTCTCGGATGACGTTGAATTTCTTGTTAGAGATTTCAATCATGTCGATGTCCACCCAGCCGAGGGTTCGCATGGTGGTGACCGTCTTCGTGACTTGCTCGATGCATGGGGAGAATGTGCAGATGTAGACGGACTTTTTGGGGTTCAATGGCGACACCCACTCGGCTGTGTCTGCGTCGCCCTCCTTCGTTGGCGCCGGTTTCCTCCGCGACAGGTGGGGGAGTGCCTCCCAGGGTGCAGGCAAGTCGAGGAAGACGGCGTCGGCCTCGGGACTCTGTCCATCGACCAGGAACCCACCGTTGTATACGTCGCGATGTGTAAGTTGCACAATACCCTCCAAGCCGTGCTGGACAATCTCCTCCTGCATCTTTTCGTACCGGTCCTTGTTGAACTCGAAGCTGTAAACCTTGCCCTTGCGCTGGGTCTCGTTCTCGGGGTAGCCGCTGTAGACGGCGCGAGCTGAGGCGTGCGAGAAGGAACCGCTTCCCGCGCCAGCTTCGATCAATCGGCTGCCGGGACGGGCACGTATGCGCTGGAGGATGTAGCTGTAGTCGGGGGTGTAGACGACCTGCGTGCGGTGCGGCAAGCCTGCGGTCCAGAGCTCGGCGGTGGGTTGAAGTATGTGAACGAAGCCACTTGCTGCGGCGACAGCCTTCTTCACGGGCGCGGCGGAGTCCTCGTCGGCCGCATCAGCAGCAGGCGTCGATGCGCCATCGGTCTCGTCTTCCTTTCTCTTGCGCTTGCGACCGCGCGAGCCGGTGTCGACATTCGAAGCGCGGATCTGGGAGCCCCAGGGGACATTGATCAGGGTCGAATGAGGAAAGGAGCCGAATCGCGTGTTGAGGACTGCGCCCTCAGCGTAGCCATCGACGGCGCCGGTGGAGTCCTGGAGGATCAAGGGAACGAGGTTGTCGCGGGAAAGCTGGACGATGGCGATGGAATTGGCCGATGTCCGCGCGCCAGGCTCGAGAAATGGTGATGGCTTTGCCATTGCGACTGGTAAGCGCCGCGAAGCTTGTTGAATTTGGATGGCCTAGCCTTGGATTGCGGCGGTTGGGATGGGGAAAGCAGGCCAACGTTGGTGCAGGGAGACCGTACCAAAGAAAAACTTCACGCGAGGCTGATAAGCTCGATTAAAAAAAAAAAAAAAAAAAGGAAAATTCAATTGGAGAACGAAAAGTGTGGCTTGACGCGGGGCAAATGTGGCTAATGCTGTCTTCAGCCAGTCAGACAGTGACTCACCGCCCAGGGTCCTGCAAGGCTGAGGATGGTGTCACACTCTTTTTTTCCCAATAGGCGACTTGGCTTTCTTACACCCCGCCCTGCGACCATCCCTTCCCTTTTCTAAGTGACTCAACCCCAGCCCTCCACCCTCCCATCCCGCATCCCGAACCGCACCCTCGACTGCACCTCAGCTGGTGTCCCTTCACATGACCCTCCTTCTTCTTTAACCCCCCCTGCTCTGCGTTTAGTCCTGGATGAATCGCTTCCTTAGACTCACCAGACTTTCTTTTCGACTCTCCACTCATATACCCAGATTTCGATTCTCCAGGTCCTGCGCAACCATCGCGACAATGGAGGCGTTGAAGTTGCACAACTCTCTGAGGCCCGGCCAACCGGTGCCTTTCGTCCCGATCAAGCCAGGAAAGGTTTCCTGGTACGCTTGCGGTCCTACAGTTTACGACAAGAGCCATTTGGGCCATGCCCGGAACTATGTCTCCACTGACATTATCCGGCGCATCATGATGCACTACTTCGGTGCTGATGTGCAGTTTGTCATGAACATCACCGATGTCGATGACAAGGCAAGCTCTCCACATGCATTCATCCCTGCTATTATACATGTTTGCTGACAATTCCGCATGCAGATTATCATCAAGGCCCGCAGACAACGCCTGCTCGAGCTCGAGAAGCAAAAGAAGTACACGGAGGAGGAGCTCTACAACCTGGCCCTGACTGCCTTCCGTGCCTACGCGGAGAAGAGCTTGCCTCTCCTTGCCACATCCGACGGCCAACCCCTCGACGAGAACAACTACCTCGAGCGAAGAGATACCGCATACGGCAAGGTTTTGGCGGGCGGCACACTCACTGGGGAGGGCAAGCCTGGCGACGACGAGGCCAAGACGAAGATGCACATCAGCAACATGGATGCTGCGGCGTTCGCAATCAAAGACAAGAAGTTCTACCCGGGCATTGACGAAATCCTGCTGCCGTACCTTGACTCGCTGTACAAGGAGACAATCGACACCAGTGATCAGACCATCTTCACCGACCTGACGCAGAGCATGGAGAAGCTCTTCTTCGACGACATGGATGCGCTCAACTGCTTGCGCCCCGACGTTATCACGAGAGTCACCGAGTACGTACCCCAGATTGCAGCCTTTGTCGAGCGCATTGCGGACAAGGGCTTCGCCTACGAGTCTGACGGTTCCGTCTACTTCGATATCACGGCTTTCGAGAAGGCAGGCAACACCTACGCGAGGTTGCGCCCTGGAAACCGGAACGATAAGTCATTGCAGGAGGACGGAGAGGGAGCGCTGTCAAAGAATCTGGGCGAGAAGCGCAACGAGGGCGACTTTGCGCTCTGGAAGAAGTCGAAGAAAGGAGAGCCATACTGGCCCAGCAGGTGGGGTCAGGGTCGTCCCGGCTGGCACATTGAGTGCTCCGTGATGGCCTCTGACATCCTCGGCGCGCAGATGGATATCCACTCTGGTGGTATCGATCTGGCCTTCCCCCACCACGACAACGAGTTGGCTCAGTCCGAGGCTTTCTACTGCGAGAAGGAGAAGGGCGAGCACACCTGGGTCAACAACTTCCTGCATATGGGCCACCTTTCCATCTCTGGATCCAAGATGTCCAAGTCCTTGAAGAACTTCCAGACCATTCAAGACGCACTTGCGACAACGTACTCAGCCCGAGGAATGCGCATTGTGTTCCTCATGGGCAAGTGGAACGACGGCGTCGAAATTTCTCCCGACATGAGAGCGCAGGCATCAAGTTGGGAGGCCACCGTGAACGTGAGTATCTNCTTGCGACAACGTACTCAGCCCGAGGAATGCGCATTGTGTTCCTCATGGGCAAGTGGAACGACGGCGTCGAAATTTCTCCCGACATGAGAGCGCAGGCATCAAGTTGGGAGGCCACCGTGAACGTGAGTATCTTTCTCTAAACAGCACCCAAGTGGTACTAACTATTGGCAGAACTTCTTCTCCAACGTCAAGGCGCTCGTTGCCGATGTCAACGCTTCGACCGAGGGCGTCGAGTCCCTTTCCATTGCCGAGAAGCCTACCGACGGGTTGCTGGCCGAGCTCGAGAAGGCCAAGACCGATCTGCACACCGCCCTCACAAACTCTTTTGATACCCCCCAGGCGATGCGCGTCATCCAGGAATTGGTCAGCGAGGCAAACAAGGTCATTGTTGCCCAGGACGCCGAGGCGAAGCTGCCTGAGCTTGTGGCTATTGGCCAGTGGATCACCAAGATCCTGGGCATCTTTGGTCTGGACGAGAACGCCAAGGCGCCTTATGACGGCCTTGGATGGGCTCCTTCCGCGAAAAAGAACGTTGACCCCGAAGCTGCGGTGCAGCCGTATGCCGCTGTCTGGAAGAAGGTCAAGGCGGACATCGAAGCGTTGAAGGTGTCGTCAGACTCCGTTTCCAGCCTGCTCAGCCAGGACCCTGATGCCGAATTCGCGTCCATTTCACAGAAGGGCGTTCGCGACCCCGAACAGCTCGCGCTCCCATACCTGCGTGCTGTCTCAAGGTTGCGTGACGAGCTGCGCCGGATCGTATCGTCGGTCTCGCCCGACATCAAGAAGGCGATTCTCTCCCTGACGGATCGTATTCGTGACGAGGATCTGACCGTGCTGGGTGTCTCACTGGACGACAGGCCGGACGGCAAGTCGTCTCTGATCAAGTTCATCGATGCCAGCGAGTTGATTGCTGCGAGGAACGAGAAGCTGGCCCGGGAGGCCGAGAAGGCACGGGCCAAGGAGGAGGCTAAGCGCGCGCGCGAGCAAGCGGAGAAGGAGAAGTGGGAGAAGGCCAAGCTCCCCCACACGGAGATGTTTAAGGGAGATGAGAAGTACTCGGAGTGGGACGCCGAGGGGCTTCCCACCAAGCTCAAGGACGGCAGTGACGTGCCCAAGAGCCAGCTGAAGAAGCTGCAGAAGGAGTGGCAGAGGCAGAAGAAGAGCCACGAGGAGTGGCAGGCCAAGTTTGGCGCAGCAAAAGCATAGACGGATTGGCGGTGTTACTGCGATCGTGTTGCATCTTTAGCCAGACTGCAGTTGACGATACACCTGGGGAAACATGTTTAAAGCGGACGGGGCAGAAGAAATGCACATGGCAAAGTAGAGTTTGCGAATAGGCGCACCATGAGATTATCACAGTCTTACTCTTCTGCAGATGGAAAAGAGGATGCATACCATTGACACGCCGTTATCCTGGTGTTGAAGCCATGGATCATGGGCAAGGTGAGATGATTTGAGTGTGACCAAGCCACCATGAGCCAAAGTGGCAGAGAAGCTGCGCTACCTGTAATGGTGGTGGTGGTGGTGGCTGTTGGAGTGTGTGAGTGTGAGTGGACACCGGGACCCCTGACCGTCTGGACCCTGCCAAGACGGGGGGCTTCCGATGATGCACGATCCCGCCCATCGCCAAGACAGACGATCAGCCTGACAGGTCTCGGCCACCACGCAGGGCGATCGGAATCTTGAATAGACCTCATTGCTTGCTGTTCTGCTTGCTGTTCTGCTTGCTGTTCAGACATGGGTCCTTTGGAACGCTTCTCGTCATGTCATGAGGTCCAGCTTATGGAGCAGTATTCGTAAGATCAGCAGAGAAAGCATTGAGCAAGAGGATAAGCTAGACAAGCGGTCAAAAGGAAAGGCGGGGATTGAGGGAGGAGGGAGGGAACCTGCGCGCGGCATGGCTGAGCTTCTCTACTGCCGAAGATACATGCAAGTTCCAAGGCAAAGGCCCAAACCTTGGGAAGACGAAAAGGAGGCGGGAGGGAGAACATGCCTCGGATGGAGCCGTCAAGGTTCGGTCCCCTCCTTCACTGGGGCGGTCTGGATCCCACGGTCCCCGAAGTCTGGAATCGCCGTCGTCGTGGTGAGGGGATTGGAAAGACTAGAGAAAGGGCCGCGTTCCAATAGTACGGCATAATCAAGCACAAACACCACCCACCTCGCGAGAGACACACACAGAGAGCCAGGAAGAGAGATGGGAGGGATCTAGCTACCCCTCACGATGACGCCACCCCCGGTTAGGTTCTTCTCTTTTTTTTCATCGCATCAAAGAAACTCGTCGGATGGTTTTTGAGACACCCGCTGCACGAGCCATCTTTGACACGTCATGTTGGCGAACAGAATAACGGGTACGAAGGAGAAGGAGGATGGAGCTGGAGCTGGAGCTTGGTCACCGCCGTCGTCTCAAATGCAGGGTATCGAACAAGCTTCTGTATCTCATCGAATGCCATCGATCGATTGGAGGGGACCTGGATGTGGGCTATGACTACGGTCCAATTGACTGGCCCGAGTCTGTCTGGACGGCTGTAACTGGCCCCAGATCAGATGCTTGGGAAAAGGGGTTTTTTGTTTCTGTGTTACACGGCATGGAGCTTTGTTTGCCGATGTGCCGGTTTGCCGCGTCCGCAACAAGCTTTCTTCGCAGCTCTCTGCGTGGGTCTTTTCTTTGGTTCAGCCCGGCAGGGGGTGAGCAGGGTCGCTGACGCATTGAAGATGCCGAATTCCCCGGGAAAGGCGGGGCTTCGTGCTGCTTAGCTGCTGGCGGCTTAACCGGATGGCGACAAGCTTCGCTTCTCCCGAACATCTCAAATTCCTCTCGAGCCAACTTTTGGTAGGTATTACCTCTAGGCTTTCAGCTGTGTTCGTCCAGTGAGGTACGTAAACACGGCTGTCTCAGCCAATCGCGCCGTTTCAACAGCCGTAGCCTCTGCTTGTTTTCGATCTGAAATCCGGGTGTGAGGGGTGTCATGCTCATCGCATTGATGGTTTCGCTCGCTTGCTTGCTTCTCCTCTGGCAGGTGAGTTTGATCTTCCCAGCTTGATGTCGGATTACTCTGCGAATCACGGATCATCGTCCGAGGACAAGTGTCAAGGTAAGGCGAGAAAGCCCACTTGGAAGCTCGGGTTCGTTCGTTCGTTCGTCCATGTAATGCGCCGCCCTCTCCTCTCCACATCAACAGCTGCCGATATCCCGAGCGACCCCGCCAAATATCCAAGCTGAACGGGCTTTTACGTCAGGCCATGTTTGGGCAAGCTGCACTCTTCGTCAGCCCGCAACGGAACTCGACGTCAGTAGGTATCGAGTAAAGCTCCAATCGGGCTAGACAGCACCAGTGACAAGCAAGACAAGACACTGCCTCCTTTGACGTCGTCCCTCCCCGCAAGGGCTTAGTGGCGGACGGCGCTTAGTTCAGGCCTCCCGTCTGTTTCTCCCCAGGGACGCGGGCCGGGCGTGGGATATGCCATTTTGCATGGACGACGGGGGAGCTAGACCAGACGGGGGCGGGGGTTTCCATGGGCACATTGTACACTTGCGGTGACCTTTGAGACGGTGGAGAGCTGCTAGCTACCTTGTTGTCTACGTCGAGAAAGATTGGACCCTTCACCCCCCTGCTACGTACATGTCATTGAGGCGTGGGCAACGGGATAGGGTGGGATGTTGAAGATCAGGGGCTTTTGGGTTTAGGCTCTCTCTCGCTCTCTCGCTTTGCTCGAAATAGAGCACCCCATAGCTTGCAGCTGGGACCCCTCCTCATACCCATGACGATCACATGAGAAGATTGAGAGGGGATAAGAACCCTCGAGCTGCCCCTTCCTTCCGGTCAATTGTAAGAAGTAACTCTCAACGCAACTCAATTGACTTTAACAACTTCACTCTATTTCCCACACACCACCAACCACCACTTCAACTTATTCAAAATGTTCGGATTCGGCGAGGCTAAGGAACACCGTGATGCCGTCTACGGCGAGCACGAGGCGAAGCTCTCCCACGAGGTTGTCGCCGGCGGCGCTGCCTTTGAGGCCATGAAGCTGTTCGAGGACCGCCAGCGCAAGAACGGTACGCTGTCCCCCAAGAATCTTCTCCCCTACCATAGATGAAGACCAATATACTGACGTCGGATCTGTTCATAGGCGAGCCCGTCAAGCACCAGTTCGCCAAGGAGATGCTCGCCGGTATCGCCGGCGCCGAGGTCGACAAGCTCTTCGAGACCAAGGGCCTCGACTACCTCGACCGCGAGAAGGCCAAGAGGCACGCCGAGAAGCAGGCCGAGCACCTGTACCAGGAGCAGTACGGCGACATGGACGAGTACAACCCGTGAGTAGAGTCACCAAGCATTCGAGATTTGAGATGGTGAACACTGACAATCTGGACAGTGAGCGCCGCGGACGTCACCAGCACATGGAGTACTAAGAATCATGATGTAACGGCCGGATGGGATATATAGTATGACGAAATGAAACTATTGGAACAAACGAAGACCATACCATTGTGATGAGTGCCTTGTCACTATTGCGCTATTGTACCACACGTGGTCACTTCTGAAGTCACTTTCTAACCCCACGAAGTGTATATGAGTGTATCGCGCAATGGCGTAGACATGAGAATCCGGGGAGGCTTCCCGCACGAACCATTATACCTCCTCCTGACAGATTGCGACTTGCGATGCTATCATCGAGAAGATGTCAACTTCACCTCAGCAACATAAATACCAGAAATGGATGCAGGACCCATGGAGATGCCGAACTCATCATTGATCCAACATGAAAAAGCACAGTTTGTTCAGCCTGTTCAGACATGCAAATAGGTATCAAGAAGCTAAAAACACAGGTGTACAGTTACACATTCCGACGCTCAGTTATCCCACGGTTTCGACATTGATCCCGAAGCCGTGGCGATTCCACCATACGAACCCTTCCCTTCAGCCGCATTGCCCGCAATTATCTCAAACAGCCTCTCGCGCTCCTTCTGGAGCGCCTCCCTCGTCTCGTCAAGCCTCCTCTCCCGCTCCCTGCCGTCCCTCATCAACCTCTCGTGCCGGTCCCTCGTCTCATGCAAGAACCGGCTCAGCGCCTGCGTACACCTCTCCACCGACATCCTCGACTTCTTGATCTCGTCGTGGAACGCCATGTCCGTGAAGATGTTGTCAAACAACACATCGCCCATAAGATTCCCATGATTGATATTAACAGGCGGCAGGTCCCCAATGTACGGCGTCATCCGCTGCGCCTGCATCACCAGCATCCTCGCCTCCTGCGTCGCCGACTCAGCACGCTGCAGCGCGCTCCGCTCCATCATATCCGACATCGTCCCGCCTCCAAACATATCCATCCGCGAATGGCTCAGCGCATCATCAATATTCCTTAAGGCGTCCCCCATCCGCTTCATCGCGTCCATCAGCAACTTGATCGCATGCTGCTCCGCCTCCGCCTTGCTCCTCGTGTCCTGGTACGCCCGCATCGCCCGCGAGGCCTCCTGCTCCCTGGCGTCCTCCTCAGGATACCCGCTCGTCGGGCCCGCGAAGATGGCCTCGTACAAGCTGTCCAGCTCCCGCTGCGCCTCCTCGTGCGTGTGCGCCGCCTCCTCCAGCGGCGCCCGCGCGCGCGTCGCCTCGTCGAGCTGCGTGCGCAGGTTCTTGTTGATCTCCTTCTCGCGGTGCTCCTCCTGCAGCACGTCAAAGTACTCGCGCTCCTCGCGCGCGGCCTTCTCGTCGAACTTGTCGCGCTTGCCGACGGCCTTGTGCACGAAGCGCCGCATCACGCTGTCGCGGTACTTTTCGTGGTCCTTGAGCTCCATGCGCCGCCGCGTGTCGAGCTCTTTGACGTGCTTGTCGGAGGCCGCGAGCTGGTGCTCGAGGTCGGCGATGAGGCGGCGCTGTTGGGCCAGGTCCGGCACGGCGTGGTTGGTGGAGGAGAGGGTGGACAGGAGCTCGCGGTTTTTGACGGCCGCTTGGCGGATTTTGGATTCGAGGTCGGCGGTGGACATCATGCCGGTGGCCATCCTGATGAAAACGTGCCGGGTGATGAATTTGATGGCGGTGTCGTAGATTATGATGCCGTGATGGGATTGAGTGTTGTGTTTAGTAGGGCAAATGAGGATGTTTGTGAGTTAATGGTGGAAGTATTAGATCTAAGTCAGGGGTATCGTTAAATTTGGCAAGAAAATCACAACGGCAATTGAGGGTATCTTCGAGATGTTGAATGAGGATTTAGCCTCGTCGTAATTCTTTATGGTGAGATGCTAAACACGAATGACTCTTCCATCGTGAAGGGGGGGGATGGCGTCCTTATGAGAACCACGAGAACCCAGGAAGACGACCGTCGCCCGTCGCCCAGCAATCCTGGGTGGCGCATATCCAAATGGCGTGCCAAGATCAAATCAACGGCACGAAGGATTGGAGCAAAACATCAAGAGTGTAATAGCATGAGAACACAAGGTCGGACCATGACATCAGACACCACCCGCGCCAAGGGTCCGGCTGCCTCTGCGGCGCGGCACACGGAACACCACGCCCAAATGCGGGGAGCCTATACCTTTTTTTCCCTGTAAGGCATGGACCGGACGCTGGACTTTCTCCCTGATTGACGGGGATCATCGGTGCTTGTAGGGCTGCGCCACGGACCGAGACGGCGGGACAAGACACTTAGGCGCCCAGGCGCTGTGGACTGACTGACTGAGCAGCAAATCATTACGGATACAAGTTCGCCTTATTTCTGCCTGTTTGTCCACTTTGCTCACAGGCAGATGCGGATGATCTCCGTGTAATCTGCATCACCGCGGAGGTTTATGAGTGGCTCGATACGGGGAGACTGGACTGCCAAGGCTGAAGGATTCGCCCGGGTAAGCTTGCTACGGAAGCCTAGTTTCTTCGATATCGCGGATCATGATGAAAGGGCTTGTGGCTGGTGAGGCGATCGGGGGCGAGCAGGGATCTTCGCTCCTGACGGTGAAGCAGACACGGCATAGTGCCAGGGGTTCGGCCTGGAAGTGAGGGCATCGTGGCTTTTGCAGCTACATCGGATTTTTCATTTTTAATCAGTGAGGCGAAATATGCCTTCGTAATTCTGCAAGCTGACTGTGGTATTCAGAATTACCGATGGACAATAGCGTTATCTTAACATTGGCAAGTGAGGCATTTGATTTTCTCTTTTCTTTTCGCGCTAGAAATACAACCAACGCAACCGTTTTCGAGCCCAAAAATGCCCAACTTCATGCGCGCTTGAACGGTCAACAACACCACAGTAACCCACCGGGACCGCCTTATTTCACTCTCCTAAAGACCTCAGACAATCAAAGTGGACGGCAACGCTTCAGGTCAGCCTCGTTGGCACGCCAATAGTGCAAACGTCGCCGCCACGTGGGCGAATGACAGCTGGCGCTGGCGATGCCAGCGAGGCTCACGATATCCACCATCCCTGAAGTCTCGCAAGGGTCAACCTCGTTGGTTTCATCATGCCATATGCGCCAATCATGAATGTTGGCCCTGCCCAACACACCAAGGTAACGAAACAATAGCTACCAGAGACATTGGCTCATCGAACGTGTTAAATTGAGGCCATCGCGGGCGGGGAACCCTTCTGGCGGTGCCAAGAATCATGCGAGAAAAACACTCGCGCCGTTGCCGGCTTGCGATACCTTTAATTCCTGTCTACTAACGCTAAGCCAACCCAGCCTGTGGCCAATTCCTCGTCTATAACAAAAATGCCAATTACCTACTAATACAGTGACCAGAAGAACCAAAACAGGACTTTTTCACCGCCCTTCTTCCGCGTCGGGGTCATGGTTGCGCCCACTCACGTCCTCATCATGGCTCTCCAGCTGGATCGCCCCCTTCTTCCTCGGCTCAGTGACTAGTGACAACGCAGCCCACGTCAGACCAGCAAGCAGCGAGACATAGAACCACGGCAACCCCCTCCAGGCGCCCTTCTTCTCCAGCCCGATGGTGAACGTCCAAGCCAGCGCCGGGCCGCCGAGTGGGGAGCCCAGAGTGTCCACCATGCTGATGAGCGCGTACAGCCGCGACGTGTGCTCCTGGTCGACGAACTCGGTGATCATGGCGCGCACCAGCGGCCAGCTCGCCGAGCCGAACGTCGTGACCGACAGGCCCACCAGGAACACGACAATCTCCCAGCTGCAGCCCTCGATGAAGCCGCCGAGCGCGATCATCAGGTAGGACCCCTTGGCGAGCAGCGCGTCCTTGCCGAAGCCCGTGCAGCGAAAGCGGCCGCGCGGGTTCGTCAGCACCTTGGACAGCCAGGGGAGAATGAACAGGATGCCGAGGTGGAGGAAGCTGAGCGGCGACAGCAGGAAGGACGTCTGCGCGAGTGTCCAGTTGAAGTGCTTGCTGACGTACTGCGAGAGCGTGCTGGAGTGCGAGGCGTGCAGCGCGCTGGCGAGCAGGGAGGGCACGAGGCAGAGGAGGATGTTGCGGTTGCGGAGGATGCTCATGGACTGCTGCAGCTCGCGCAGGCCGTTGGCGAAGGACTCGCGGACGGCGTGGGCGAGGGGGACCTGAGGTTTTGGGGGGCTGTCGGTCTTGACGCGGAGGGTCTCGGGGAGGAGGGCGCAGATGAGGAAGATGGGCGGGGTGAAGAGGAAGACGAGCTTGATCGGCAGCCAGGGACCGTACTGCTCCATGAGGTAGCCGGCGGTGACGGGGCCGATGAGGCCGCCGAGCACGGCGCCGACGGAGAGGTAGACGAAGTTGGAGGCGCGGTCCTTCTCGGTGCTGATGTCGGCGGCGATGGCGTACACGTTGTTGAACATGACGACGATGCCGCCGCCGATGACGCCGAAGACCATGCCGACGAAGAGGAAGTAGATGTTGGCCTCTGGGAAGAAGGAGAGCATCAGGGGCGCCCAGCTGAAGGTGAGGACGGTGCCGAAATAGGCGAGCAGGAGCACTGCTTTGCGTCCGATTCTGAAATGTGTTGGCATACTTACGATCTTTCACACATGGGGGCAATGACTTACCTATCCGAAAGAATGCCGTAGGGAAACGCGACGAGCATGTTAATGATAGCGCCAAGCAGCGACTGCCACCCAAACAGCCACGCCATGTCCTTCTGCACCGCGTCCACCTTGCACTTCATCTCGGGGATATTCTCCGAGTGCGGCAGCCGGTAGTGCTTGTGGCAGATGTCGTCCTCGATGAGCCGCAGCATCGGGATCATGAGCAGCGTCCCGCTGGTCGTGATGGAGAACTTGAGCAGCGCCAGCATGAGGATGACGGCGCGCGGCGAGCGCACCTGGAACCGCAGCAGCGCGTCGTTGATGCGCACGCCGACGGCCCAGAGCGCGCTCCCCACGGCGCTGCTGCCGTTGCCGCCGCCGGCCCAGCCGCCGAGCCCCGGGGGCGACCTGCTCCATTTCGACCGCGTTTGGTCAAAGGCCCGGACCGGCGCGGCGTCGGCGGGCAGGCCTTCGAGGTCGGCGAACTCGGCACCCATGAGGTGTGCGGCCTCCACTTCGTCTGACAAACGTGGCATTCTGACTTTTGAAAAGGCCGGGTTGCTGGAGTAGCAAACCCTGAGCCACTGGGATTAGAATAAGAATATAGAAGAAAGGGGAAAGGGAAAGTGATGATCTTGAGCGTACAAAGGAAAAATGTCAAAGGGAGCGGATGTGAGGAAAGGGGGAACGAGTGCAAGCTGACGACGCATCTGGAGATTCAAATTCCATCGCCAAGCTCTCTCTCCAGTTTCAGCTGCGCCCGCGGCGCGCGGGTGCCAGCTTTGGCCCCGAAGCTTGCCGGAGCAGGCCTCGCAGGGCGATCTGGGTCATCTCCAGGATGTTGGTCGGCGACCCCTGAGTCGCAATATGACGATACCTCCGCCGTAGTGTGGAATCGCCCGATATGAGAGTATCACGCTAACACAAACTTCCACAAGCCAATCTGCAAGCTCCGCTGATCCCCCAAATTCGCCCGTATTCGCCTAAGCAATGACAGCTTATTTTAGCACTGGTCAGCTCCCTAGCAGGGGCCTACCGTGTTGCCGGGCTCGCTGAACGCGCCGGACCGACACTTTTAAGCAGCCGGTCCGCAGCGGAGGTTAAAGCTTGCTGTTCCGTTCTCTCCGGTGCACTCTGACAGCTCTCACGGTGTTCTTCGAAGCTTCCGTGGAAGTGGTGCGGTATTTTGTCGACATGAAGCTTGTTGATTTTCATCTGTGAAAATTCTAGTGTTATGAAAGAGCGCATGGAAGCGGAAAGGATGCTTTTGAGATGAGATGTCTGGGCAGTGTTCACCACACCCGGACATTTACACCATTTGCTTTCATAATGGTAGCTTTGTCTGGCTAACGGCGATACATTGCGCTGCACTTGTAGCGGAATAATGAACGCGCGAGAAGAGATAAGAAACCGACTATTGATTAAGCGTGCGGCGATAAACATGAGATTTTGAGATTTACGGTCACAGTAGGTAGTGATTTCGGTAAGTCCATGTAGGGAACGCATTGAGATTGTCCAGGTGCCAGCCGAAAGCCTGCCAAATTAGAGAGAGAGAAAAAAGAGAAAAAAGCCCCTTATGAGTATTCTCACCGACTCTCAAATACAGGGAAACACATCGGTACTATCACCAAGTGATGTAAAACATTCTGATATTGCTCTTCATATTACAATTTTAGACCAATCTCTTTTATCATTACCCTAGCTGAACAAATAAGCTCAGATCGACCGTCCGCCTTTGACGTGTATTATTGATATCCAGTCGACCCATGAAATTGGATGGGTGTTTCATTCGTCAAAAATCTCCCGGATTGACTGTGACGAAGATTCTCTCTGAGGCATTTTTTCCAGAAATCCCGTGATTGATGCCCAGTCATCGTGCGTCTCATTTCCATAGTCGTACCAGGCACGGATGACCATCGTATACCTATCCGGGCACAAGATTGAGTACTCTGTTCTGTCGGAACAGTTCGCACACTTTTCTTTGAACTCTCTGCCAACATTACAAACCGCGTACCAAAAGCTCTTGTCGAAGGGTGTTTGGGGATATGAGATGCCAGGGAAACGATATTTCTGCGCGATATACCACTCTCTCAAAGAGCTGTGGGTGAAAGCTATGATCATGTGATAACAAACTAGCGCCGCCCGTCTGATTTGCTCATGTACGTCTTCAAAGTGGCACTCGCCGCCACTTTTGAATATCCATTCTTTCCTCAAAAGATACCCGCCAGAGATGATCTTTGGTATGGCCGCGTAGTACTGAAGGTGGCCACGAACGTTAGGTTGACGGTTCCGGGTGAATGGAGTCATGAGCTTCTCGAGATACCCCTGGTGAATGTTCCCGAGCCGAGATAACTTCAAAGCTGTTTGGACGTGTTGAGGACGTACTTGATACGGATTAAGGCTTATAGCTAGCCACCGGTTCTGCGGCGTTAAAACACAGGGAGGCACAACATTGCATGTCTGTGGCAGGTCCGCGTGGTTGATTCGATGCATCCTATGGCAATTTTGGCACACTGAATGGTTGGGCGAGTCGAACGCAATCTTGCCCCAGAATACGAGCTTCTTTACGAAAAGAAGTTGGCGAAGGAATTGTTTCCAGTCCCTGTGTGCGAGGGCTCGAAAGCGGGCGCAGGTTCTTGAGAGGATCACCACAGTGATAATATCAAGGTAGCCGATGATGTCCAGAAGGAGCTCTGAGGGTAGTCGAAGGAGATGAGCTGGTGCGACTGTCTGAAGAGAACGAGTGTTGCTGAGATCGAACCCGCTGGGGGCTGTCGTGTCGTCGATATTTACCATGATGGGCGTGGATCTGAGCTGGTGTTTGGTAACTTGTCAACCTGCTTCAACTAGGATTCGTAAAGAAAATGGAATCTATCACACATATAGAGCAATCTCTGCGATCAATCTCCGATTGCGGAATAGAGTTTATTACATATTTGCAGGCCTACAGTGCAAAAGTTGGAAGCATTTGTGTAAGACAGCACCAACCTTGAGAACCAATAGGCTATCCACCTATGCGTCTTTGGTTGGATAATGTGGCGCAAACTTTGATGTATACGCTCCAGGTTGAATAGACCCACAGGCAATTGTTCTGGTTGTGAACATCACAGCCGAGCAGAGCCTAGAGTGGTTGGCCTTGGGATTCAGGTTCACGAAGTCGAGATCGGCGGCGAGCTTCAAGAAATTCAGTGATCAGGGCAGATAGCTACCCTGTCTCCACTAGCATTGCAATGTCTGGATAATGTATCTTCTGTGCGTATTTGAATAGTCGGAATAGACGCGGAGCCCGAGTTCTGCTATTTCCTTCTACGGTTGGCCAAAGTGCGGCAACAGTCCTCAAAATAATCAAAATTTCTCACGAGACACTTGAACTGGATGTGAGAATCGAGTTAGGTGAGTTCACATCCAGGCCCAACAGAGCATCGGTATCAACGTTATAGTACGTAGTTTCATATTTTGAAGTGGAAGATCCACGTTATTTGCTGTATAGACTCCTGATGGAGGGCTTCCCATATCTGCAATGATTACGGTCTTCTAACCACAGGTTATCCTCAACGTACCAAGAGCGAATAACTACCGTATACTGATCAGGACACCATATTGTGTACTCCACTGCGCACTCATAGCAACTGTTGCTGAAGCCGTGCCCGATATATTCGATAGCAGACCGGAAGTCGGCCTCAAATTCGGGCTCCCATAATTTGTTTGGTCTTTCCCAGTCGAGATAATGTTTCTCATTCAAACTGTGCGCAATGCCCAAGTGTGGGCAGACGAGCGGAGTTCCCTCGAGTTGCTTGTTGATGGCAAACATTTCCTCGTTCCAGGAATACTTGCAACCGCGGCTATCGAAGATGCTCTGGAATGTCCATTGCTTCTGCAGAAGAAAATTTCCATCGACGATCTTTGGCACGGCGCGGTAGTGCCTGAGACAATTACCCTTCAGGGCGCGGCGATATATGCTGAACGATGCCATAATCTTCTTAAGGTATCCATCGTTGATGTTTCCGAGGCGAGAAAGCTTCAAGGCCATGTGCGCATGCTCCGAGCGCATCTGATACGGATCGAGTGCCCTGAGGCTAGCCCTACGATTGTTTCTTTGACAAGATGGTGTCCATTGTTTATGTGGCACATATCTTCGGTTGATGGGTTCTATCTTGTGGCAAGAGTAGCAGAACCAGTGGTTTGGCATATCGTGGACGATTCTTAACCAGACCTTCTCGTATTCCCACCATTCGCGAGATATAGGTGCCCAGTCCGTATCGAGAAAGTTCCGGAACGAAGCGCAAGTTCTTGACAGAACCGCCTTATCGATTATCCCGATGGGTTCGACTATCTGCAGCACGAGCTCCACGGGTAGTTGTAAAATGGCTGAGTTATCGTTGCTTGTTCTGTTGTTATTTGGTAGCGAGCTTGGCGAAGGCCTGTGTTGGTCTCGGTGTCCGCCATTGTTGGTTGGGATAAAGATTGTCCGAAACGAGATTTGATCAACTTGCACGGTGTTGAGAAAAGGAAGAAGAACCGAAGTCCTCGAGCAGCGTTTGGGTTCGTTTTCTTTCTTGGATAAAGAGATCACCTCTGTGGACCATTCTTTCCCGATAACAAAGTTTTGAAATCTGGCGGAGATTTGTGCTCTTTGGGTCTGTGCGAGTATTCTGTCAACTTTTACCTGTATGAACCTGGCGGAGACATACACGAGGACCAGAATGGATCACGTAGAAACCTCTATAGCTATGCTATGGAGGATATAAAGGGCTGCCAGCTGCCTTTTGAAGTTTTCCCATACCATGACAACTAATCATTCCGTTACTTTGACACCAAGATGTGCCTATCATCGTCACTGAGCTACATTACAAACCTTTCCAACCGCCTTGGGGCCGGTTCCAACCCCACTGTCACCGCCCAGAAGCATGATGCTGAAGTCGGCATGTCTCTTAGCGGAAGCCATAGCCCTCATACGGCAGGCTTGGCTCATTCCGAACTGCAAAATTCAAAGGATTCTAGGCAGCTATCAGAAACCATGGTAACAGGGGACGATCTACCCCGCGAGCTAGCCACGCAGATTCTTGAGTATGTGGTAGTCCAGAAGGATGGCTCCCCGTTAGCTCCACTTACGGCAGTCTGCAAACTATGGAACCAGATTCTCGAGCCCTATCTGTTTGCCGAGGTGACCTTCCGTCTGACAAACGCCAGCATTCTGTCCGGCGACATCACCCCTGACACCCTGGCCAACACCATTCGAGGCTCGCGACTGCTATGTTTGAAAAAGCTACGCCTTGTGATAGACGTGGATCTATCGAGCTTCACGACTATTGTCGATTACCCGCGGCGGCGGATGAGACTGGGGGCCGACTTCACCGATGTGATGGACGGTTTCTTCGACACAATGGCCGGTTGGGGGCGCGACGCGTCGTTCGACCTGGACATCCACGAGGAGCAGTCATGCGGCCATCATCTGAATCATCTGGGAAGTAAACTCGCTCAGGGCAACCTACAGACAGTTCACTGCGTCCGTTCTATCCGACATCTGGAATTCAACTGCGACAGATGCCGGTGTTGTTCCTATCGGGGACTCTTGTCATACCTATGCTCGGCCATGAAAGGATCAGATCACTTGAAAGAGATATCGTACGGGTACCAAGAGCGGATTGGTCGCAACCGCTCGATACAATACGAGCGCTGGGACTTCCTGCCGCCTACCGTAGAATCACTCACCGTTCGTGACATGGACGAGCAAGGATACTGGTATCGTCCGTCGACAGTTTTCAGAACATCTCTTCTCAGCGCCAGGCATCAACTCAGGACCTTTCGTTGCTCAAAAGCTATAGACGCAAGTCTTCTCAAAGGTCCACGATTGGTCTTGTTAAGGTGGCCATTTCTTCAACATCTGTCGATGACCTTCTTTGGTCTAGGACTAGCCGTGGAAGATCATGCCGACATGATGATGAATATGGCTAAAGTCGCTCGAGGAATGCCCGAGATCAAGCAATTTGAACTTTGGTTTAGAGGACAAGATGCAGGAGCACGGAATGCGGGCCACTTTTGCTACACCGTCGACAACAAGAAAGCTCATGCTGTATGGAGTATGAACCGGGAGTTCGATATATCGGAGATTATCGAGAACGAATGGGACATCACGGCCAGACAACACACGTCGCGAGGTCTCACAACAGAGTTCCGCAGTACAGACCTTGCCCCTGGCGATGTAATACAAGCTCTGCCACCGGCTCGAGAGGAGGCAGCTTTCTTCAGCGAACGTTCTTACGCTGCAGATCGCTCTCAGAAGCAAAAGTTTGAAATATCATACGAACATCGATTTGAGTATAGACATGAGTATGAAATCTGGGGCGGTGACAAGTTTCATAGATGGGAAGAAGACGACAATTATCCGTGGTCAGGAGACAAATCAGAAGACAGTTATTCGTCGTCAGGAGACGAATCAGAGGACAATTAATCAATCGAACTCAAGTGAACGCCTAGATGTAGACGAGAGTCATTTGGGTCTTTCCGAGAGGCCCGAAGCAACCGCGAGCGGGCTCCTTTGAACGGATCTGGTAATTTCATACCGAACTAGCTTAAATCATTTGTATCAACTGACAGAGCGACTGAGTTTCACGTGGCTGAGTACGCTATTTAGTGCATGTCTCTCACCAGTGCAACGTATCGTGACTCGTAGTTTCTGACCCGCCTCTTAGAACTGACCATAGGTACTTCTATGTGTTGCGACTCATGCTCCAAGCCTGTGTCGTTTTGTAATTTACCCGGCCTAGGGTCGTACGGCGAAGGCTGATTGGTGTAATAAGCTTTTAAGCCGTCCGGAGTCCGTCTGGACTCCGGATGAACAGTTTCAGGTTGCTATTAAGTTGTAGATCTACCTAGTTTCGGACCATCGTAAAGTCGCCGGTGGGTTGGTACGATGGCCCGCCGGAAGACTGCGGACAGCTCCGTCAAGGGCACATCAGAGCATTTGGAGGCGACGATAAAAGGCAAAGCAAAAGAACCTCAGTGACTCAAACTTTTCATCTCATTTTCACCTCATTATTCTATCGCTTTCCACCCAAAGTTTGATTATTTAAAAACTATCGTTAACCTTCTTCCGTTTCACGAAGATCAACATGCACGTCAAATCCATCGCTATTACCCTTCTGGCTTACGCCGCCGCAGCGTACGCGGCGTCGTGCAGCGGAGACTTCTGCCGCAGCGTTGACTGCAGGAAGCAGCCCGGAGAACCTAGCTGCATCAACATTTCCAGCGGTTGCACATGTCTTTTGCCTTGAGAGCATATCATTTCCTATGGTAAGTGTTGTGCTTACTGTTTGCCTTACTTGAACTGACTTAAGCTCGTGCTCAGGACTGCCGCATTGAGGCTGGAAGCAATACCTCGTCGCAGTATTTAGAACTTAGAACAATCGACTATTTCTGAGACATTGTGCCGCGCAACCTATGCTGACGTGTACGGTGTGCTCTTCAAAACTCCACACTCGCACTATTCGAGCATGTGTTTCTACGCACGTCGCCGGGCTATGTCTGTTTTTCCCTTTTGCCGTCCCGATCAATAACACGTCCCTCTTGTATCTGTCATCGTTCCAATTGATCCTAGCGTCATTTGTGGCGGAGGTGCCGCTGACTACGACATGCGGAATCCCGAACCCCAAACTTTAAATGACGGAGTACCGCTAAACGAATTAAATGGTAAGCTTAAAGTATGCTCATAAAGCTGCTTCTCTTTGGATAGCTGAACGTGGCGATTCGATGCACACACCGACGGTATTGGATTACAGGGGTTCTTAGTATACTGTTATTTATTTCTTTTCTTTCCTTTTCTTTCCTTTACTTAGAACCTATCTGAGCCAGCGTGGCTGGGACTTGTACATACATGAGTAGCGAGCTTGATCGCCGGCGCAGACGCCTTGTGCCCAAGAAGGGACGTAACAGGCGTTAAAAAAAAAAAAAAAAAAAAAGACGGCTCGGTGTGAGTCACCGGGCACGGGCTTGAACCTCCTCGCAAGGCAGCTTGCTTGGTGAGATGGCGGGACATCATTAATGCCCGGATTTGTACAAAAGTCCAATGACAGTTTCTCTCTGTTTGCCTTGTGCATCAACGAATTATAGAGATTGATTACTTAGTTTGGAGCCATGGCGAATTTCAAACCCCGTTTTCTCTCGGAGCCTCAGTTACGGCGTCACGAAGAGTGTGCCGTCGAAAACGCCAAAATGGCCGACTGCTGGAGCGGCGAACAGGTGGTGTTTCTTACCTTCAACTTTTCGGCAGAATACAAATGTCGTCAATACACGTTCATGCCATCACTTCAGCTAGATATTATGGCACCGGCCGACAAGCCCACCTGGCCATCATCGGTCGGTGATGACAGGAAGCCTGTGCGACAACACTGTCGACGAACAATCCGGATGCTGGAAGGGACTAAGTGCAACAAGAAAGTGCGACCAGAGCCGTGGTATATGCGGGTGGACTCGAACCGGACCTTTGAGCTGTACAGCGACGATGCGACGAAGAAGGCGCAGGTGATTATTGATGAGCTGTCGGCGGATTATGCGGCCATGTGTGTTGTGACGCATGACATCCGGCACACGACGAGGGCGCTAGAAATCTTTGATATGAACCTGCCGGCGAAAGCCGTACTGGTCGACTTGATCAAGGTGTTGGAACACCAGACTAGGGATGATGGGGTGCCGGAGGAGTTGGCGGCGTACACGGACGACAACATTGCGGTGCGGAACGGGCGGTATGATCGCAAGGCCGGAGTATCAGGTGGACGGCTCGGGATGCCGTATATTCGGTTGTTGGAGATTGTCGGGCCTGCCGCCCAGGCTCATCGGCGTGATTTCCAAAAGGCCGAAAAGGAGGATACTGCGTTGAAGAGGATCGCTGGTCGACTGAGGAATGGGTAGATATCCTATTATTTTAGCTAAATGTTATTGAGCTTTCGGGCTTCATCGAGTCTATCACATTGTGAAAGAGCTGCGTCAAACTGTACCTTAATGGCATGGCTTTGGCGGCTAAACGGATGAGTTGCATCTGGAGTGAGAGTGAGTGAGTGAGTGAGTGAGATGGCCGTGCGGCACTGTCATTTTTGCTGCAGGAGCGACGCGTGGGGGTCCACTTTCCTCGTTCCAGTTGGCCGATTTCGTGTCTCCCCCATCATTCTTTCAGGGAAAGGACGGCCGAGATGTGTGGGGAAGGGGGGGGCACTTTTTGGGGGAGCTCGCCCATTCCCCGCGTTGACCCAGCCGCCTGAGGCGGAACTTTGCCAATCTCATCTCACCTCGTCCCCAATTTCTACGATTTCCATCGACACATCTTCAACTCCGCGGCGCACTTCACCGTGTCCTCACCGATGCCGACTCCACCTTGTCCGGCGTTGCTTGCGCATTGATACGACGACAATTCCCAAGCGAAGGCTGCCTCAGCCACGACGAGCAATCTACTGCCACCGACCATGTCCCCATAGCCACCGTTCATGGCGAGCCACCCTTCTCCAACCCAGCATGGCGTTGCTGGCAACTACAAACGCGCCAGTCGAAAGGGCGCACCTCGACGATTCGTGTGCGACCATCCGGGGTGCGAGAAGTTGTACTCAAGGGCGGAGCATCTGCAGAGACATCAACTGAACCGTAAGACGCTTTGAACTCCATGCGCGGTCTCACCCTGCGCGTCTTAGATGTGCCAAGGACAAGTCAATTGACGCGACTCGCAGACAACCCTAAAGAGATCTTCATTTGCGACGTGCCGGGATGCGACCAAAAGTTCGTTCGAGCTGACTTATTGAGCCGACACAAGAAGCGACATTCATCTTCATATATCCCCCGCAACCGCGCACCAAGTTTTAGCACTTCCGCTGCCTCTAACGGCCTGTCTGGCGTCGCTGTGTCGTCGCCAACGGCTGCTGTTCCCGCCCGACCGGTATTCCCTCAGCCAGTACAGCCATCGTCGTCGGCCGGTCCGCACGATGCGGCCATCCTGCTGACTCCCGACTCTAACGCCACCCCAACGCCTACAACGGGCGCACCTAATGCATCATTAACAGCCAGAGTTGGCCAACCATCAACATGGCCCTCAATAGACGATATCTCCGTCAACATGATGCGCCCGAAATCCGATCTATTCGGCCGGGACCAGCCGCCGATACCCGCAGAATCATCGATAATGCCGTCTTTCAATGCAATGGACTTTCAATCGGACGAAGCACTATCCCGAGAGAACTTTGCCGTCTGGTTGTTCGACCCTCAAGCAAGTTTCAGCGATTTCAATGGCGTCGCAAACCTCCCTTTCCTCGAGGGAGGCTTGGAATCGACCTTCAACAACAATATTCACTATGACTATGAATCCTTGACCAGCCGTTCACAACTAGACCCGACACCGCCAAGGCAAGTCGATGTCAGCGATGAACTCATTGGTGAACATCGACGCCAGGAAGTTTTGAGGTGGCTGCAGGTCTTTCGTCAGAAGCAACCGAAATACGAGCATCGCATCATCAACTTGGTGCAAGAAAGCGGCGGAGATCTGCCCGCACTGAACCTCGACATGATGCGCGACT
Organism: Colletotrichum sp. COLG31; assembly: GCA_009800995.1. Taxonomy (NCBI): domain Eukaryota; kingdom Fungi; phylum Ascomycota; class Sordariomycetes; order Glomerellales; family Glomerellaceae; genus Colletotrichum; species Colletotrichum sp. COLG31. The sequence continues at coordinate 1,286,102 of VNWS01000002.1, forward strand.
GTTTACAGGAGTACTGGAAGAACGTTTCACCAAGGCTACCCATTGTCCATCAACCGACATTCGCAGCAAATCGATGTTCCATCTTCCTACTAATGGTCATGATTGCGCTAGGAGCTGCGTCTTTGAGCAGCAGAGACTCGACAGGAAACCTGGAGCAATACGGCGGCTTTGCTGATGTTGTTATCTCCAGTGTTCGTTGGGAGATCCTCACAGCTGAAGAGGCATCACCACCGGTTGGTCTGGCAATTGCGCAGTCACTACTACTCCTGGAGTTCTACGAGAAGATGTTCTCGTCAAGGCGATTCCATGAGCGAGCCCACATCTATCACTCCGCCACCTTGACCCTCTTGAGAAGAGGTAGCCCTCTTATTGGAAGAGCGGGGAGTGAATCCCCGCCAGAAGAACAAGCCCCCACCTCGAATGATACAGCATCATTGGACTCTAGGACGTGGTGGGTACGATGGGCTGAGTCGGAAGCGATGCATCGCGTCGTATTTGCTGCCTTCATGCTGGACATCATCCACGCAGCCATGTTTGGGCATACAGCGGACATGGCGCCTCATGAGATCCGACTTCCGCTGCCTTGTGACGATGCTCTTTGGACAGCTGCCACTCCTGACGTCTTCCGCCAGCTCGATGGCAACTACCGCATGTACGGCATTAAGCAGGTTTCCTTTCTTGACGGACTGAAGAGCGCTCTCCACGGCCAAGAGGTAAAAACACACACCTTCGGACGGATGATCATCATGTCAGGCCTGCTGAGTGTTGGGTGGCATCTGTCCCATCGAGAATCTCACCTCAAGTGGCTTGACCTGCGCACACCGAGCACTGAGACGCACGACGGCTGGAAGAAGATCTTGCTGCGGGCTTTTGACGAATGGAAGGAGAGCTTCGACAAGGCCGTCGGTGCGAACGACACACCTGATGCACCAGGTCAACCATCGAGCCCCAATGGTCCGATTCACTCAGCCGCTGCACTCTATCACTTAGCATACATCAGCCTTCACGTTGACATTGTCGACTGCCAGGTATATGCCGGCGCCAAGCGTTTGGTTGGACGTAAGGTTTCCACACGGGATCACTCCAATGCCGTTGCGCGGATGAGGACCTGGTCCAACGCAGCCTCAACACGACAGGCCGTTCTCCATTCTTTCAAACTTCTCTATCGCGTCCTTGTGGACCAAAGAGGACCCAAACGACGAACTAGTAGTTTCGGTTCACTTCCTGAGCCGGTTTCAGTGTTCTATTCATGCCGCACAGAACCCGATCCACATCGGCCGTGGATCATGTACTACGCAGCGCTGACCATCTGGTCGTTTGTTCAAGCACTTGGCATCCCAAATAAGAATGCCCCACCTGGACGGTACAGCGAGATCGCCAGGTACCTAGCCCACTTTGCCACCCTGGACGAGTTGAACGATGAATCAGCGATGGACCTGAATGAGAGACTGCCAGAACTCCTCGACTTGTTGAAGACGAGCCTCGAGCAGTCCCATTCGGAGTTGCTGCGGGAAGCTAGCGACCGACTGAAGCTCTGCCGAGAAATGCTGCGGTAGCTCAAGCCAACAAGTTACTTATGCACAGGGAATCGTGGACATGTGTTTCTTGATCATAGTTTCTTATTCGCATGACGGCGACAAACCTTTTCGTTTTGGGGGACCTTGCGGAGCTAACCTTATGGTTTCTGCGGGGAGGCTCAGGAGGTCGCCGGCAGGCTTACCGATACCTGAGAACCTCACTGGTCGCTCATATCTTCGGACCGGTGGGCTATAAAAGTGCATTCAAATTCGGGAGTTAGCTTTATCAATAATACCCCACCTGTTCAAAATAATTCGACAAAGGCTTCCTTGAGCACCTCTCTTGTACAACAAGTGGAGAGCATCTGATAATGACAAGAGACGCCTACAGCCTTTTACAGCCAGGCCAGATCATCGACTAAGTCCCCAAACTCGCTCATCTAATTATACTATGCCAAGGCGCGATTTATCCACCATCTCGGGACCTGCATCATGAAAAATGCCAATCAATTCCGTGGATTTCATGGTTCAATTCAATGGCTGAGTGTCACTGTAGACTGGATGCAAAGTTGAGTGTTGCTATCTGGGCGGGCACTCGGTACCTATCGACTAATCATTCTAACAGTCGTATCTTCTAAAATCTCTACTTCTATTTCTTTAATTACCTCTGTCATCGTCGCCATTAGTATTGTTATTGTTACTACTGTTGTTTTCGCTGTCGTTATCCTCGTCGTCGTCCTTGTCGTTGTCCTCGTTGTCGTGCCCCGTCGTCGTTGTCCCTATCCGCCCGTAGAGTTTTCAGACACCTCTCTGAGTTCGAGCTAATATTCAATACCCACTTCATTCCCATTCACACTCGTTGCCTCATTATTTCTTGTCAATATTCCCTGTCAACTTCTATCATTATCCCACCATGGCGCCGTCTGAACCTGGACACGCGATTGTCAGATACCGCAAACACACTCCGTCTCCGGAAGAGGGGCGTTTCTGCACCGGATACAGCACAATCTACAAGGCTAAATGGGACGAAAACAAGGAAAACTCCATCATCTATCAACTACCACCCGAGATTCTTCTCTCTGTTATGAAATGCCTGGATGCGCCTAGCATGTATATGGCACGGCAGGCATGTTCTCTGATGCGGTCTTTTTACAACGACTTCTCTTTCAGATATTTTCATTACGTGCTCAGAGACAAGCAAGATAACATCGTACCCGGAGCCCCCCTTGGTTTCCAACATTATGCGCTCCTTGGACACAGATCGAATATCATCAAACTTTTGCGATCTGACCAGACCTGTCCGCACCGCCACGTATCGATAGTCTCCGAGGCCTGTCGCCTGCCGGGCATTTCCCACCGTGGCGATGCGCGTCAGGTCGTCTTTCGAAGCGACGAGTGCTGGGACGTCTTGGGGATCAGAGAAGGAGAGGAACCGCCGAAGATGTATCAGAGATGCCCGCCGATTAACAGCGATTGGACGATCAACAACGATTGGACGATCAAGGTCGCGACTTTGACAGAGGGACAGGTCGTAACCATGGACCTGCTCCGACAGGGCCTGAGGAGGATCGACAGCTTACTGTGTCCGCACACTCGGTCGCCACAGGAGATCCTGATGAAGCCGTTCTGCAGACGCCGTTGCGTGTGCTTCCGCGAGTCGACGGGTGCAGTGCAGCGGTGCTACGGGCACCCGCGCCCACGTCAAAGAACCGACTGCTGCGCTTGCCTGCAGGTGCTGTCCAAGGACGAGGCTGCTGTTGGAATGTTCATGGCTAGCACGGCGTCGCATGGTGTTCGGTGTGCCAGCTGCAACATTCATTATGACTGGACTTTGGATGAGGGTGATGTCCTTCTGAGAGTGAAGGGACCTGTCGAGTGGTTTCCCGCCATGCTGTGCTCAGGGCATTATTGGAGTTCTGTGTGCTGGAGGGCGCTTCGTGACGTCCACGACTGGATTTTTTTCTTTGGCGGACCCTGAGCCGTATGATGGGATTGTCTTAATCCCTAGCAAGGAGTGTTGGAAGGACAAGAGTGTAGAGATTTCAGAATTGGGTACGCCCCTGGGTTGAGGCCTTGTCGTTAGTGACTAACAGCCTCAACGATCAATCCGCCTCAAGACATCCAATATTCTTCGTAACAGTAATATATTTACGCTAGTTTCATCCTCTTGTTGACAAAAGTCACACGAATAACCCTACACACTCAGCTAAGAACCACAATTGCTGGTCACAGCCTGTCCCTTCGATTGACGTCTACTCAGTGAGGCCACCACATATGTTCAAGCAGATCATTGATGTATCTCTTACGAGTCCATATTACGATTGGGGTTATCCACCATGTCTAGCGCGGTGGTCTCTGCCGAGCTACATTTATCGAATTCATTTAGACAGACTTGACGTATGTAGTAAAATGTGCTTATTATTACCCAGATTAGTGTCGTGGCACTGAAGTGTCGTGGCGCTGAAACGATAATGACTGGGAATATTGCCAAAGCCGCTGCATTCGGTATGGAAATTACATTTTGTGAGTTCGCAACGGAAGGAAATTGGGCAGTGGAGATGAAGGACGCATCAAATGAAGACATTGGTGCCATGACAACAATCCATCAGCCAGAAGAACAGACACAGACTGGGTCGCTGGAGGAAACACTTCCAATGTAGACCACCTCGACAGCTGCAAACGTTGCAGTTGCAGCAAACACTTCCGCTTTCTTCGCTCCTGTGAACATCGCAAACGCCACCGAAAATATGGTGGTAAAAACGATCACAAGCCCCATGCGATATACCATATTCTTTACAAAATACAGAACCAATATCACAAGTGTTGGGAGAGCCGCCGATAGAGCTGCTACAAGAATGTCGCCAGCTCTCTTGAGCTTTCTTTGGTCATATGTCCTGATGCCATCTTGTACAACCTTGGTCTGAGACTATTTGAATGTTAGCCTGATGGCACTGAATCGTGGAAGCTAGAGTCTTCCCTTGGTAAATCTCCCGATGACGAAATGGTAGAAATCAATGACTGGACCGTGCATGAAGTTCGTGAATCTATCTGATGGGGAACCCCCAACAGACAGAAGATCTTCCGCGTTCTGATCATCCCAAACCTTTGCTTCAATGCCAGAACGTCGAAAAAACCCCTCTCCCATCTTATCTCGCTGGAGCCAGAGTTTGAGGAATTCTACTTCAGCCTCAGACGGTTGAACAGTCTTGTGCAAGAATGCGATGTTTTGCAGTGCTTTGTCTGGACGAAGTCAGCAACAAACATTGACAGTATCACTGGAGGGACGAGAATGACGACGGTCTTACTGTATTCGTCTAACTTTGGACTGATTTCCAAAAGCAAGTCATATTGTTCCGAATCTCCGTCCTCGGCATTGTCCCTCATGGCCTTGAAATTAATGCCGTAGGACCTCCGAACTTCTGAGTCGTCATCAGGGTCCTTATCTTCTGCTCTCACCTCCACTAGCTGCTGTTCCATATGCTGGAGTTCCGCCTGAAGTCGGAGAAGATTCATCATGTTAAGCCACTCAAACTTGCGAAATATGGCATATTCGTGAGACTGCGCAAGGAGCTGAGCCAGTCTTCCATATCCATCGTCTGAGTTTCCCGCCGAATACGCCATAGTTGTCACTCTTCAACGAGTTAAAATAATGTCTGCATGGCAGTCTCAGCAGTGTTTCAGTGATCGCAAATGGTGGTATGGAGTAGACCTTTGGAATATTTCGTCGAATTCTGCATTGCAACTGCACAACGCTCGTTGAATGGAACCGCATTCATAGATGGAAGGTGTCGAGGGACACTGGGCGCGACTTCGAAGGAACAATGTTTTGTTGGTACATGGGTCATGTTACACAGCAGATGAGCAGAGGCATCACGTGCCTTTAGGTCTTAATGCATGCGTACCTGAAATGCGGGCGTATGATGTTCACTTCGCTGGCGAGGCTGCTGCGGTCGACAACATCTGCTGACGCGGCAAAAAACAAACCGTCAGAAAGTTAGATCACGCAGTCAGAACTATGGATCCAGTTTCCGTCACCGGCCTTCTAGTAGGTGTCATAAGCACGGTCACACAGGCGACAGCGTCGATCCGGAAAGTGGACAAACATCGCAAGCTATCAAGTTCGCCGACAGGAGCTGTCCTGCGAAGAATTGAATCGTCCATGGGTATGCTCCAGTCTTTTTATCACGGGAGTAGCCCTCTAAGGGAGCGTCTTGATGATGAGATCGGAAATTTTATCATCAAAGAGTTCCAAAACATCACCGGCATCATCCCTATCATCACCCAGTTTCAACAGAAACTCGAGGATGACAAATTCTGGGTCATTACGAGTGAGTCCAAAGATGTGGCGGCACTTCGCGAGATTGCGCATACGCTTGAGATATTAGAGCAACGTTTACATAATTTGGACCAAAAGTGAGTGCATGGAGAGATCGAAGAGGGAAATTTGATAAGGATGCTAACTATCAGACAGGATGACTCTAAGACAAATGGATGATCAGCTGCGAGCACTCTTTGAGCTATCAGGCCAGTCTGCCACGGAGAATAATAAAATGTTGGAAATTATTCGATCCATGGAGCAAAGAATCGGTGAGGGTAGAAGCGCAGAGGAAGAACTCTCGGAGGCGGAGAAGAGGATTTCTGAGGACCACCCAGAGTGGTCATCAGAACAGAAAGAGCGAAAACTCGAAGAATTACGAAGGCTCCTGCGTATATCTCTGGGAAGCCGTGCCAGGTTTAACAAAGATCACATGACATTTCCCTTTGTCATTCCAGTCCAGGATTCCGGAGCCGTGGTATCACAGGTCAAAATCGACACTGGGAGTCGACCTAACTGGATCAGCCTGGTTATTCTGGAGAAAGCTGGTGTCAAATTAGAGTTAGCTGGCGATCTTGGCTACTTCATCGGTGCAAGCAAGGATCCCTTACCATTCAAGCCTGTCGGCCGCGCCTCAGTCACTTGGTTCTCTGAAAACCAGGCCAAAACCTCAACTACAAGCTTTCTTGTTCACGACGGCTCGTTGCCATTTGATGTTGTCCTGGGGAGCAAGTGGGTATTTGGCGAAATGGCGCAGCAGCACTTCTCGGAAGCTTCTCTTCCTATCATGAGACATATCATCAGTCGAGGTTGGTCGCTATCCAAGTGTCCACACATGCTCATAGCACGGCATTGCTGACAACCTCTGACGCAGAGAGCGTGCAAGACGTCAAGAATCAAGCGGTGCAAGATGGAGCGAGCAACGAGCAAGTGATCGAATTTGACAAAAAGGGTGATAAGGCGAAGCGACAGAAAAACCGACTTTTGAAGGCGGCATCCAAGGCGGCGTCTAAAGCAGCAACACCACGGTCAGGGACGTCTTTACACACGCCGGCAATGTCAGCAAGCCTCTCGCGTCGCAATAGCATCGCCTTGAGTACACATTCGATCTTCCCCCAACGACAGGCTGCACCGGAATTCGCCCAAGTGGTCCACTCAGAAACAGGGGACACATCTACTGCAAACTCTTCTTATGAACTGGATTTGAACACAGTCGACCAGCAATAGGTTGCGAGATCCACTCATAAGTATGCTGCAACGCTGCATGTATTATCCGCTCCATGGCATTCGTGCCCGTGAGGCTCATTGCGTTAGTTGAGTTGGGACGTTTGATGAAAGAACGTCCTGGATGCCAATTATTCTGGTTTTATTACTTTCTTCTGGTATCTCAGTTGATAGAAGAACGCCACCAATTGCATTTATTCGCCACTGGATTCCGCTTACTAGTCGTTCATTGTAGCCGTTTTTAGGACCAAAAGTGTGCAGAAACTTTGACTCTATGGATATCTATGCATTGCCAGCGAAATTCAAGACCTCACCACAACTAAATTCTCCAACACTGCAACATCAAGGGTTACCTCGGGGCCTGCCCATCTAGGGAAGGCGGAGCACGACAGTAACCGGTGACACTTGAATGATAACGCGCGATGGATCCTCTGAAACCCCACTTCCCTCGGCCGGAGACACGAAGCGCGCAGAGACGATTGGTTCACGACATGTAGGGACGGAGAATACGACGCTGCTAGCGACAAAAGAGCGAATCCAGAACTCGAGGTCCTCCATGGGTTCCGGACGTTGCAGAACCAGAGTCTTCAGCGAGGATCCTTGCTGAGGCGCGGGAAAAAAAGAATGGGGTGGTATTTTGCTACAAATCCCACCCCGCCGCTAATCTGTCGAGAAAGGACACTCGACTCCGACTACCCGCGCGCCCGTCACAGACGACACGATTTGGAGAATCATCGTGATAGTTTCATTTGATCTTTTTTTGTGAAAAATGGCTGAGGAGTCTGAGACGGGACAGGTCGCTGCACCTGCACCTGCGCCGGCGCCTGCACCCGCCGCTGCAACCCCGCCGGCGCCGCGACCAGAGCCGGCGGAGGCGGTCGAGATCGCCGACGAGGCATATGTCAGTCCCCGCTGCGACCCCGTCGTACCGGCCCCTTGGGAACAGCAGATCGCTGACAATACCAGGCTACGGATGACACGTCGTCCATGGACGAGAGAATGTGCGAAACCTTTTACCTTCTCCCTCTGGTCGCCTTCTGATTATGCTAAATCTATCAGCTCATCCTACACTGCTTCGCTCACGTCCAGCGTCGTCGATTATCCCATCGAGTATGGTCGCCGCTACCATGCGTATCGTCCCGGATGTATGTGCAGTGGATCTGTCGCTTAGCTGTCAGCTTCTGCTTGAAGGCCGTAGAGATGGAAGTTTGCTGACACCGCCCCTCCACGTAAATAGCTTACAAGTTCCCCAACGATGAGGTATGGCTTTCGCCGAAGAGGGAAATCGTTCGTGCGGATATGTAGCTGATTTTGAATGCCCGCAGTTCGAGATGGACAGACTCGACCTCGCGCACGCGATGATGGTCAAGGCGATGGGCAGTGTTCTCTTCCGCGCCCCGCTCAAGAAGGAAAAGGTTCATCGTATCCTCGACATCGGGACGGGAACTGGAATCTGTAAGTCTGAGGGCACTGAAGTCTACGCCCGAGAGCTTTCATTTACTCATCATACTATCCGTCAGGGGCTGTCGAGATGGGAGACATTTTCGAGAATGCCGAGGTAACTGCACCCGTTCGTTACTCACCGATGAGACGCAAGACTCAAGCAATGACAGGTTCTGGGCATTGATTTGAGCGCTATAACGCCTGAATGGCACCCCCCAAATGTCAAGTTCGAGATCGACGACATCGAGGAGTCCTGGGTCGGCCACAAGAAGTACGACTTCATCTTCTGCCGGTACATGGGCGCCTCGATCAAAGACTGGCCCAATTTAATGAAGAACATTTACGAGTGAGTAACACTCACACCTATCCACCTCATAACAGCGGGAACAAAAAACTAATAACAACATCAGCAACCTTGCCCCGGGCGGATGGGCCGAGTTCCAAGACGTCAACACCACCTTCTACTCCCAGGACGACACCTACTCCTCGGAAACCGCGACGGCCAAGTGGATGAACGGCTTCATGGAGGCCTGCTCCGCGACGGGCCGCGACCCCAGCGTCGGGCCGAAGCTCGAGGGCTGGGTGCGCGACGCGCAGTTTGCGAACGTCGTCGCGGACCGCATCCGCGCGCCGCTCGGCCCGTGGCCCAAGGATAAGTGGTACAGCGAGCTCGGCATGATGAACCTGATCCTGACGCTCAACGGGCTGGAGGCGCTGTCCGTGAAGCTGTTCTCGGAGATGCTGGGCAAGACGCAGACGGAGATTGCGGTGCAGCTGGCGCTTGTGCGCAAGGAGCTGAAGAGCAACTCGTTCCATGCGATGTTTGATATGTAAGTTGTGCTGGTGTTGATTCTTGAGGACGTTGCTGATTTTGATTTAGTCATGTTGTTTATGGCCAGAAGCCGGCTCAACCTTAGCAGTAGGGGGCTCGTATTCATTCTGCGAAGGGGCCTATCACTGCATTACAATAAATTCAAATCATATTACTGATTAAAGCTAGGCAACAAACATAAGAACAAAATGTGTGGTAAAAGCTAACATCAAGCTTAACTATCAATGGCATCATCCATGCTTCAATATCAGCTCAGTTACCACCGTACGTCTGCAACCAAAACCCAAGGAAAGCATAACCCCCAGCGCAGCGCACATTGGAGTTGTTCGGGATCATGTACACAAACCCGCCCTGGTTCGGGCAGTACCCAAAGCCGTAGGTGACGGGGTTTCCGCTCGGCGAACCACTCGACTGGCAGTTGCCGTAGTAAGCACCGTTCGTGCGGCCGGTGTAGGTGCATGTGATGGGGTACCCTCCGGCGCCCTGCTCGGCGCTGAGCACCCTATCGTTGGCCGTCGCGGGGTCCGGGAGGTAGAAGTCCATGAGCAGCTTGGACGGGCTGTTGTAGTTGCGCAGAAGGCCGGCGTTGTCGACGTAGAAGGGCGTGGCGACCGAGGCGTCGCGGACTAAGCGCAGGGCGCCGTCGGTGTCGGTTGTAACGTAGAGACTTCTGTCGCCACTGCCCTGCAGGATGAAGGGTGTGGGCGTGTTCGTGGGCGTGTAAGCGGCGAGGACGGTGCTGGTGGTTGTAACGGTCACCGTGGAAGCAGGGAGGGTGGTGGTTGCGGCGGTGATGCCGTTGCAGGAGCAGGCGGAGGAGTAGCGCGCCGTGGGGACGAGGGTGCCGATGGTGGACTGGCAGGCGGTCTGAATGTAGGACGGCATGCTGCTCGGCTTGTTCTGCGAGGGCGTGCAGGATGAGGCGGAGGTGGTGACGGCCTGGCGGGCTTCGATCTCCTCCCGCTTGAGCTTGCGGAGGCCGGGGTAGGGGTTGGTCAGGGTGGTGGTGAAGGAGGTGATGGTCGCGGTCTCGGTGACGGTGGAGGGGCAGGGCGTCTGGGTGACTTGCATGAAGGAGGAGCAGTCGGCGGAGGCGGAGGCCGGGCCGGGCTTCGAGCCGACGAGTGCGCGGAAGCAGTTGTCGCGGGCGCAGGTTGCCTGACGGCCGAGAAGCTCGTCCATGGGGGAGGCGGCTACATGGCTGACGATGATGCCGCTGACAAGAGCGTTGAGGAGAATGGACTTCATTGTGGTGAAGACTATTTATGGTGAGAGACAGGAGAAGAGTAGAGTCTCTGGTGTTTTGGGAAGGTCCTATTTGTTCTGACTATCGAGAGAGTGAGGACCAATATCATTCTCCTCGGGATGGACTGACTTTATAGACTGTCATCGGGTATGAACTTGAAGCAACAGAGCCCAATTTGAATACGATATCACCAGAAGCGGACGGAAATGGTCCAGCTGACAGGAAGAGAGGTTCACCAAGCCTGACCGTCTTGGACACAGGGTCTCCCAGCTGAGCATCGTGAAAGCTAAGGAAGCCCCATCACCTCGCTTCGCTCAACCCCATGCCTCGCTTACATCCATTCTCGTGAAATTCTCGATTCGGCGGTTCCAGAAGCATGCAAAGAACACATAGTCATTGTGAAGTGGAGTTGCTGAGCTGCAGAGGTCTCGCCAAGCCCGACTTCCTCTGAATCGTCTTCCAATACAGGTAATGGCTGTACCCAATTAGGACACACTCATGACTGGATATGGCATTGAGAAAAGCACGCTCCGAGACTGAATCCCGCAGCTGAATTGCATGGGTAGTTCAGCAGACCGGGGTAACTCACTTGCTCCGCATTCCAGGCTCTGTCCAAACCCACTCTGCCATGTGTACCACCGGGGCAGACGGGACCCCGGGGACGGTCTGGCCGCCATTCGAACGGTTGAGGCAGAGCGGCCCGCATGTTTTTGACAGGCGTGGCGCCCGGTAGCTAGCTTCTCCGGCACTAGGTCACTCGTGCAGCTGTGTAATAGTGTGGGCGCTATGCCGTTAGTCTCCGACTAGCTGGCTTCGGTGGCGGGCTGAGTGCCGGGGTATCAAAAATTCCCACGAGTGTTTCGCCCGATTTGGTGTTGTCTGGACTCAAGTCACCCGACTTGGGATATCAACTCGGGAGAAGAGTGTCTTTCGGAGGATATTTTGTGTACTTTGCTTCGCATAAGAGACACCCTTTGCTAAGAGGGTTTAGACTTTGTGTGAATTCCAACGTGTAGAAATGCAAGTCAAACAGCTCTGCACTAAATTCTAGGCGCTTCGTGTCTTGAATCGCGGTGAAGTTGTTGTTTTGAAGCCCAACAACACATGAGAAGGTCCTAGCCAACAAAAGGACTTCCTCGTGGACGGGGTTGCCGGCTCGGAGCATCGTCTCCTTCCAGCCTAGAATCCCCATTGAGGAGAACTACAGCATGTTGAAAATCCAGATGTTTCTCTCAGCATGTCTCCACGCAAAAATTGCCGAAGTTTCACAAATGGCAACAACAGCCCAGCATTCACACAATACCGCTAACAAGCTTCGTTCGAAAAAGGCCCACTACTTCAACTCACTCAGCTCCTTCCTCGGCCACGCGCTATGAGTCGGCGGAACAAGAGTCTTATTCCACGCCCACTTCTTGGCCAGCTTCTCCTCCAGAGTGCCCTGCAGCATCTGCACCACATACTTGCCGAGGACGGGCAGGAACTTCCACCCGTGGAACGAGCCGATCGTGGCCACGTAGAGGTTCTTGCTCCCGGAGTGTGGCGAGATGATGAAGTCCTCGCTGGGCGAGACGGCCTCCCTGGTTACAAACATCAAAAGTCAGCGTCTTCAAAATGCGTTTCGCAGCACCACGCTTGGAAAGAGAAACTTCAAGCCTTACCAGCAAATACGGTAGTTCTCCACCTTCCAATTGTCGCTTAGTTTGCCGTAGATGCTCTTCCCAGCAAAGTCCACATCCTCTCTCAGAGACGTCGGCACGTCGAGCTGGGCGTAGTCGGGCGCAGACGGCGGCCTGGAGATTTGCGACCCGTTCGCGTGCGGCTGCGTGTTTCTAAAGATTATCTGCCCCCAGAACTTGAGCGTCTTGTCGCCCGAGTGAGGAACGCTGCCGTTACTCGCACCTATCGTGAACCATCATCAGTCACACATACATCTCCCACACGATATCCTACTCACCCCGATCAGGCGGCACCATCGAAATCCCAACCGGGCCCCCGTAAAGCTTCTCATCCTCCACAGGCGCAAACCCCTCCGTCACAGCCGCAGCCACAAACCTCTCCCCAGCCAGCACCTCCGCCCTCCCGCTATCAGCCAGCAACTGCGCCGTATACGCCCCGGTGCTCAACACCACCTTGCCCGCCGCGATCCTCTCCCCCTCGGTCGTGACAACCCCCGTCGTCGCCCCCTCGCCATCAAACTCCAACCTCGCAACCTCCGCTGTCACATACCTAACCCCCAACTTCACCGCCTCCGCAATCGTCGCCTCAAGCGCCTCCTTCGCCTCCCCCCACCCGCTCTTCCGATTCACAAACACCTCCCTCACCCCCGTGAAATCCCCGCCCTCAAACACGCCTCCAAACTCCTTCCTCGCCTGCTCCACACTCAGCGCCTCCAGCCCCGACTCCACGCCCAGCGCCTTGTAATTCTCCCTTACGACCTGCGAAAAGTCCGACGGCGAGACCCAGCTCGCGCCGCTCTCGTGGTAGAACGGCGCCCACAGCGGGTCGGCCGCCCAGCGCTCCTTGGCCTCGAGCGCGAGCCGCATGTACTCGATGTCGGCGTAGTCGGCGCGCACGACCTTGTTCCAGTCCCACGAGGCGGCGACGCGGATCGGCGCGGCGGCGGCGTTGCGGTCGACGAGGGTGATGCGCGCGCGGGGCTCGGCGCGGATGAGGTGGAGTGCGGCCGAGGCGCCGAAGACGCCTGCGCCGAGGATGAGGTAGTCTGACGACTCGGCCATTGTTGTGAGGATTTGGAAAGAAGCAAAGAATGTTAGTGTTGCCGAGTCCCAGCGGATCAGTTGTCTATAAACAAGGTGAGTTTTCTGAGGTTAGTGTTTGGTATACGATGAGATAACGTCGTGAATGCTGTTGCCCGCGGGGCCGCTCGAGGTTCCCCATCTTATCATGTGACGTCATGTGATGAGACGGGCACGCAATCAGCAGACGGTGCATGTTATCCATTATTCCTGCGGTCACAGAGTGATAATGCAAGTGGAGGACAATATCGCGATTCGTGCAGATAAATAGTTGGTGATAGTACTTGTACTCTACCACATGGAAACGCCGAGCTATGCAGACTAAATCAACATGGCTAGACCAAACCGGGCTAAAATGACAATGTATGCCTGACATGCTTCGTTCGCTCTCAAATGCAAAAAAAAAAAACACAGGTCGTACATCTGTATCAAAAGGGCCCAATGCCATCTGTACAAAAACAAAAACAGCCGAGGCGATCGCTGTGCAGCGCCTAGGCCTCACTTTGAGCCACCACTCAAAACCCACTTCTCCACCAACGCCCAGAGCTCGGCGCCGCTGCCCTCGTTCGGCCCAGCGACGGCCCTATCGCTCTCGGCCAACAGCTCTTTAATCTCCTTCCTGTCGGGCACCGAGTAGCTCGGCGGCTTCGTCGTCTCGCTCTCCTGGATCGCGAGCTTGACCCACGGCTCGAGGTACGGCTTCGCGGCCTCGGGGATGTCCTGCTTCATCGCCCACGCCATGGCCTGCGCGGCCTGCAGCAGGTGGACGGTCATGCGGACGACGCGCGCGGTGAGGCCGCCCATCATGCAGAGGCGGGTGAAGAGGTCGTTGGTGGCGGCGTGGCCGTCGTTGAGGAAGGGGATGAGGGCCTGCATCGTGACGAAGAGCTGGCGTGTCGTGTAGGAGCTGACGGTGTATTTCTGGAGGTAGGCTTCGGCGAGGGTGGTGTCGGAGAGGCAGTGCTGGAGTGTGAGGGATTTCACGGTGGTGGCCGTGTCTGTGAACGGGGTGTCGAATTTGGTGGAGGGGTGGAGGGAGGTGAGGAGGACGTAGGCGATTTCGTTCTCGTGCATCCTGTGTGCGTGGTCAGCTCTGAATAACATGACAGGCACAGGAGGGGCTCACCTGAGGAAGGCGGTTGAGGGAGTGAAGTTGAACTCCATGCGAAACCGCTTCGGAAGATCCGCCCTGAACTGTTGCAGCTTGCAATACAGACTTTTCCTCCGTTTCAGATCTTCTGCACTGCCTTTGATGTTGTCTCCTGATGTTACGTATTGCATGATTTCATACTGAAGACACGCAAGATTGCTGTTGATGGTGGCTATTCCGGGAACAAGGGGGATCTGTGTTGTTGATCCTAAATATGGCCGTCCCAGCACGTCAAGATTGCCTCTGTTCTCGAGCGCATCCGCTCCATTGTTGTCGAATAGTTTGGGTATTGGTGGAGGCGGTATATATGAGACTTGGTGGTAAAAATACGAAATGCGGCTATTCGTCATTGTCAGATGGATCACCAACAAGAGAGTGGGAGACAAAAGTCGACCTACCTTTCCATGAAGAAAATCGCCCAGACTGCCTTTGATATAGCAAGTCTCTCGCTCCTTTCCTGGGGATCGTCCTCTTTCAGCTGAGAAAACCTCCTCTCTGGCCTGAAGCGCTTATATCGCTCCCACGCCATGTAGCGATACATCTTCGCCGTCGGCTCATCGCCAGCAATGCTGGCTGACCAGTCAATGAGCACAAGCGCGATAATGGTCGGCAGCGTCGCGCGGCCCTGGCTCTTCTCGACTAGCTGCATGACTTCATCTCTGAACCGCCTGGCCAAGTCTTGCCCCGTAATGGCGCCAAACTGCTTGGCTCGTTCTACAAACGGCTTAAAAAAGCACATCGTCAGTCCCGCCATAATTACCGCGGCACTGGATCTCGAGCAGTGGGCACACTTACACTTCGCAGGGCGCATATGGCGTTGACGAGGATGGGGGAGCAGTACTTTGCCTTCTTGACGTTGCCGGCCCTCATGTCCGCCACAAATAAGTCGCGGTCGACGGCGGGGAAGGCGCTGGCGTTCTCCCAGCTGAAGAAGTCGGTAATGAGCTCAGATACGAGCCCGTCGTCTGCGATGGCTGTCCAGGGTTTCGCGGGGACGCGGATCAGACTATTTTCCATGGCCTTGTCGTTGAGCTTGGCTAACCTTGAATCGCTCACGCGCTCGTTGGCGGCGGGCGAGGGCAGCAGGATCTCGGCCTGGCGGATGGACTCGAGGACCTTGAGCGGGTCCCCGGAGACGCGGATGCGGCGGAAGATCTCCTGGGCCTCGTCCTCGGTCTTGCTGCAGACCATGCGGAAGAGATCGCGGTACTGGGCGTTCTCGTCCTCGAGGACGTTGGCCTTGCGCTTGAGGGCAAGACTGACGGTCTCGCCCTGGTTCGCCTCATAGTGGCACTCGACGTTGCGTTTGGTGCAGTGCTGGCATTTTGGCCTGCTGCCGTCGCACTGGGATGAAGTGTCAGTATTTGAGTCTTGGGTGGTGGTGGATGAGGCGCTCTCACCTTTGCTTTCCTGCGCCGACAGTTGTCGCAGGCGACGGCAATGACCTGCCTCTTTGACCCCGAGGTAGCCGACCGAGGCTTGGCTTCGCCGGATGACTCGGTACTCGGGCTCCTTGCCTCACTGCTATCGGACCCCTTCCTCGGAGGCTCGATCGGGAAGCCGTCTGGGCCGTGGGCGGAGTGTGAGTGTGTTGCTGTCGTTGCCGTTGCCGTTGTTTGCGGCGCCGGCACGATTCCGGCCTGCGTGGTCGTTGCACCTGGAGCGGGCAGGATCACACGGCGACGTTTTGAAGGGAGCGACATTACAACCGCGAGAGGGGCTTTCGTCGCGCAAAGCCTCGCTATTTCTTCCGTGTCGAATGAATCAGGACTTAACGAGCGTGATGGCGGGTGAGAAGTGACGGGGACGTGAACCTGAACCGAACGAAGGGGGAAAATTGGCTTCCAAGGTTCACAAAGTGAGCCCGAGCCCGGTGGTCGTTCGAGTTTACAGCAACCCGACAGTAACAGCGCTGAATCTCGATCACTGATCAGTGGGACTGCCCCCTGGGACGCTGGAAACCGCTACGGGTGGGTCCGTCGGAGCGATGCTCCCATTGGCTGCGGCGCTGGCTCCGACCAATGGGAGGCCGTCGGAGCACGCTCCTGCGCTCTTGTGACGCCCCTCTGCCGCCCGCCGCCAGGGCAAGGGCACCTAAAAGTAAATGGGACAGGGGATGCCCAAGTTGGGGCCGGACGGCGACGTGCAAGTCCACGATCTGCTCAGAGAGTAATCAGAAAACAAGAGCCCATCATGTGGACGCATGTGTCTGGTCAAAATCACGTTGGGCACCTTGAGCATTCTTCAGTTCAGATGCATCCCAAGTTGGGGCACTGTCTCCCTTCATTGGCTGGATGATACTCCGGGGCCCCAGGGGTAAAAGTCTAGGCCAGGTCTGGAAGGACCGGTAAGAAGCCTGCCCACTCTCTCTCCTTTTGTCCCAGTCATCATTGACGCCTAACTTCATCGGCTATGTCTCGGCCAAGGAAAGCGGGCGTCGGAAGAGCACCTAGCTACACGCGTGGCATGCATGTCTTGCCGTGTGCCGTGTTCCACACACACGCATGCTTCTTTGAGTCTTGACGAGAGACTGACGTAACTCCACCAAAGGCATCAAACTCGTCCGGGTTCTGAGGGGCCTCAGTGAGTAGACTTACTACTGTCTCGGGAGTTTGCAGCTATCTTATTACGAGCCTTTTCCTAACCATTGGAATCCGAGGGAATAAGCGCTTGATGTGTCCCCGACGTACAGCCATGTTGATGGTGTAATCCCCGTAGTCATCCGAATCAGCTTCTGAGGAGCTTGCCGTGTCTGTCGAGTGGCTTCCGCCGTCCAAATCATCAGTCTCTTCGTTTTGTGGTGTCTCTAATTCCACTTCTTGACCGCTGGTCGTTGTGACGGAATCCAAAGCTTTCGAGGCAATCCCCGTGTCTTCCAACGTTAGAGGGGCATTTGCTGTACCCCACGTGGGGTCCTCTGAGCCCGCGGCTTCTCTACCAAGCTCTTCAAAAGCTACCTTGCTTCTAGATATCTGGGGCGAAGAGAAATAGGCCACTCCTTCTGTATCGGGTTCTCTGTCCAATTGGCAACGTTCAGAATCATCCGACTCTGCGTTCGTCACGCCAGAGGGTTGCGGTATGTGGCCAACCTGTTGCAGACTTTCTCGAAACTTCCTGAACTTCTCTTCCGCTTCCTGTGTCTCTCTTGCTTGATCGTCCAAGGCCTTGGCTGCCCATCCAACAGTACGACGAAGGTGATTCATGTCCTTACTTTGGATGTCTCCTCTACCCAAGGCATTTTTCCTAGCAGCTTGGCCATTCCTGTCCCGTCTTTGGGGCTTCATTTCCAGTCTGAGGCCACTGATGTGACCAAATCGTTCATAGACCACTTCATCTGGCTTTTCGGGGTCGTCAACTCTCATGAGCGTGATGATAAATGGCTGGACCGCGCCGTCATTGTTTTCAGGCGAGAAGAACACAACGATGGCCTCCCATCCGTCTCTTCCCATCATGAGATTATGAATCGGCTTGTGGTCATCGTCGTCCGGCAGGATTTCTAGGCCAATGTTTCCCGCCAAGTGGTACTTTTCGTCACTGACATCAATCGTAGCCGTCCCTTCGTCGGGATGGAAGGTCAAGCTACTGCGAACTGACCACGCTTCTAGGTGGAGGTAACGGGAGAGTTGAACAGGAGAGTCTTGCGACATGTACTCGGACAAAGATATAATTCGACCGTTACAACATTCCAACCGAACGTCGAGTTCTGGGTCCGGCATCAACGCATTGTCCGGCGTCCCGTAAGGCAAGTTCAGGAACCCAACATTGGCTCCACACGAAGCCCAAGTCCAGGTAAGAAACCCATGACGTTTTCGAATATTGTTGCTCGCCGGATACCATGCCAAGCTGTACCCAAAAATAGCCTGCTCGGAAGCAAATACGGCGCCTCTCAGAGGCCCAGGAGGCGAGCCATCCAACACATTCAGGTTGGCCGCAAATGGCATGCCCCACGCATGGAAAGCGGCGTCATTCGTCTTGTCATTATAATCATTAAGCGTGGCGGTGATGGCGTCGAGAGCGTCGCTTTCGAACGTGAGATGTCGCTTTGAGTAGTGCGTGATGTGCTCCCACGCCGAACGACTGCGAACGCCGAAAAGACGCAGCGACGATGTGTTAGCTTCAGATGCATTGGTAAGGCCTTCGCATTTCTGGGTCTCGGCGCATCTGAATGTGACCTGATGGGTGCCGAACATGAGTTGTCTGACAGAGAATACATCCTCCTGATATCTGCGGTTGGGAGATAGTCAGGTTCGGGTTTACATAGCATTTCAGCTTACAAAACTCGGGGTGCACAACTTACGTCCACGCTCTAGTATTCCACTTGATGCTCTTCGAGTCGCTCGTGTAGGGCTCAAGAGCCGATACCAGCAGACGTCCTCCAACATTTGCATGCGCCTGTGGCTGCCGTCGTCTTATCGAGACACCCGGTAGTCCATGGGCTGAATCATTACCTGCGGCTGCAACTATGGTGAAGACAGCGTGCCAATAAATGACATGCATCTTGGACAGATGGTCGCTGAGGATTTCGCGGTCGTCTTGCTTGATGCAGTATCTAAGCTGTCAGTTCCTAGTCTTGTATGCCATCGGCATTGACCCTTTGGCTTACCTATCAACCCAGAGATAAACAAGACCCATTTCTCTCACCGCAGTCATCGCATCTTGGATGACCAACGGCATGCTGGCTAAGTTCAGTGATGAGCGAAAGTCGTTCGACTTATCTGGCTGGCCCCATACATAGCTCAGAGCCACGTATGACGCATCAGGTGCTGCGGCCTGAAGAATCTCAGTGTTGCAGTTTATCAAGCAAAACCCAGTTATGCTGAGTTCTGGTTTAGTTGACCGGCATGCCTCGTGAGAGTCTTCACATGTTTGCACGAAGGATCGCAGCAACTTCCAGTTGATTGTGGGGGGCACGAGACGGCCTGCCGCCGCCTTCGATTCAGAGCTTGAAGCTGGGTAAATACTTCCCAGATAACTTGCAATACTCTTTCCTTCTTTCAATCTGCCAACCTTCAGAGCAATAAAGCCCTCGTTAGGTATATCCATATCGGCAGTCGCCGGTGGGCACAATTCGTTGGCTGCGGTGGTTGCGGCGTCGGAATTCTCGACGTTAGACTTGATAAACAGCCCTTCATTGGGAATAGTGGTTCCCAAGATGGTGCCGAGGTAGCTTGTTATCTTGGAGTGGCCAATACCTTCCCATCTGGTACTGCAGATTCGATCTGCAAATAAGAAGTAACCTTGAACAGAGGGCGCATCGGTATCGACATTGTTGCAAAAGTAGCATGTATCATGGTAGGATGTGAGTGCTTCGTCTGAGAAAGGTCTGTGAACTGCCTCCGCCAACAAACGACACAACGGGCATTCGCTCGATAGCATGTCATGCGGCACGTCGCCCAGTTTTGTGACAATCTGCGGAGCATCGTAGCGTCCTGCAAATATCTTGTCCAGGTCGAGACTATCACATCTTGGACAAAGTACCTGAGCTGCGTTGGAAACCATCGTCGAATAGCTTGGCGGCTGCTTGATTGGGCGGTGTCACAATCCCACGAGACTTCACGGTGTGAGATGGAGTAAGAATTAAAATGAGCGGGGTAAAGTCCCGTGGTTGTGGTTGATCTGATTTATCACAGCCAATGATTGGAACAAAAGTCCCATAGCATTGATGCCTGCCGGATTCGCTCGAATTACACATGACTGGCTCCACTCGGCGATGAATGCAACGACTTCGGCCAACAAGGCCCATATCACGAACCCATCTCAGACAACTAACTGAATTCGCACACCGGTTGAGAGTATAAAGACAGTATCAGAGGGCTTGAATTCTAGTCTAGTGGTTCGTCTTTTATTTCATCAACAAACATCCATTGCATATGATGAGGCATGCTTCCATGCCCTAACTTCAATGATATTGTGAGTTTGCCGACTGCCCACCATGTTGTTACAGACTCGTGAGAAGGTCATGAAACTTGCCATTCGATTGCAAACCATGAATATTTTCGAACCGTTCCTTTAGACACTTTTCCATCCCTGTTATATGTTAATGGGTCGCAAGTGATGAAGAATCGAAGAAGACAAATGAGCCAGCCACCTGGATAAGAAACGCACAGCAAGCAGCATGGCATATTGAACGACCTCAACGACATATTATCCTCGGTTACGCGCTCCAAGGGAAAGAGATTTCGAACATCCGGCCTCCCCCGAAGCGGGTTTACCCTATTGTCTCAGTCTCAGATTACTCGTGTCTTGCATCCCGCCCCTCTCGACGCAGGAGGCTCTTGGACTCGCTCAACTCCACGAATAAACACACGACCAGATATTAACCAAGGGCTTGTCCGTAGTACCGACTCGTGCTAACTGCAAGGCGGTCTGCGGCTCGGCAAAGTCCAGACCCCAACGAACCAGTAGCTCCTCCAGGATGAGGCACTGAGACCTCAGCCACGTGCTCAGATCATCGCGGGGTTCCTGCATACAAGCAAGCCTCTCAAACGTCCGTGGCCAGGAAATGACACACAGACTAGAAGGCCGTCTGAGCACAATCTGGGAGTGCCCGGCCGGTATTCGTCCTACCAACACGGCCAATGGGATGCACTTCCCCGCGCAAAAGTCTTGGGAAAACTTAAGGCCGTTCGACAAGGCGTCAGCCAAGCCACACCACGCTGCTCGCCATTTCAACCGCCAAGACAGAACACAGCAGAACAGGCGTCCGGCGGTCGGCGAAGGGATGCTAGCGCGAGGCATTCTACTGGCCAGTGCCCTTCGTATCTTGTCAACTGATGCCTGTATCTCGTCTTTGCACCGAATATGTGGCTCATTATTTCGCGAAAGAAAGTTCGCTTCCGCTTCCAACGGCAATATTTAGCTTTATAATTCAGGTGATAATGAGGGGCTCACCTCGAGTGGCGGCAAAATTCAACACAGAGTTTCCTGCCAGAAGATAGCTCAGCGTCTGCTGTACTGCCATCCGGTGTTCCAACAGCGAGTGCTGTCCCAATCCGCCGGTCCAGCACCCCAGTTCTTGCGCCAAGCATCATGGGAATAAAAACGCGGTGTCAAGGGTTCAGAATCTGACGATGGCTATGCTCTGTTTCCTTCCTTACTTCGTTAGCACGTCTTGGCCGGCCGACTGCAGCTTTTTGCCAGCCATGCGTCGGGATCTCGCCGACAGTTTTGGAGGCTGCAAGCCACCCACTACGGAGAAATGAACTTTCGTGAGATGCAGCTATCCATGGACCCCGGAAGCGCATGGAAGAAGTTTATAAGCCTGCTGCGAACCCTCAAGAAGTGGAATTATTCACCAATCCAACTTCATCTACCATCTGTTGCGCTGTCGCGATTGAGAGGCGAATATTCTCTACACAGTTTGCGACCATGTTAATCTTGTCGTCTTTCCTCAGCGCCTTGCTGTTGGCGTCTGGGACATTGGCCTGCGCGAGCCACGAGAATTACCATGCCATGGGGAGAAGACGACAAACTGCTCCTGTCCCTCCAAAACCGGCAGACTGGGCCTATGAGGCTTCATTCAATTGGGGTCGCATCAACCCGAGTAAGCGAGCAAGACTGATCTCATTTCTGAGCCTCACTCTAACCAGCCTCAGACTACAGTCTTTGCCAGACAGGCACTCAACAGTCACCAATCGCGCTTTCATTCGGTCTCGGCCTTGCTCTAAGCCACGTCTTAAAGTTCAACTACCCAAACAAGACCGCTGGCAACTTCTACAACTGGAACTATGGGCCGGCGTTCACCGTCACGCACCCTGAAGGCGTCTACACGAATAACCCATCGTTTACTTACGACGACATGACGCTCTACCTGAAAGGCTGGCATATCCACTCACCAGCAGACCACACCGTAAACGGCATGCGGTCCAAGGCTGAGTTGCACCTCGTACACGTGGACGAGGAGGGCCATGAGAAGGCTGTGCTGGCTATCCGCCTCGATCCGGGCAACGCCAACAGCACCTTCTTCAACCAGCTTCCCAAGATGATTGGGTTCAACGATGTGGGCATGCAGCAGGAGACTGAAATCAACCACATGCCCGCTCTTGAAAGCGTCCTTCTCTTCAACGAGTTCTGGACCTATCAAGGCAGCCTGACGAGCCCGCCTTGCCACGAGGGGATCCGCTGGTTTGTGTCTCGTCAGGTCATGTTCACTGGCGTTGAGCAAATGCGGGATATTCTGGGCGCAAGCACGTACAGCGCGAGAGCTGAGCAGGAGGTCTGGCAGCACCGCATCAACGATTAGAGAGAATGATTGGATGTGCCTGGGGCTGAGGCAGGCAAAGTGTGGCAATGAAGGCGGCGCAAATGGAGCAGGCGACGACAGGGGTGGATGAAAAGCTGCAGTCGGTCGCGATGTCTCGCCTGTCGTGATGATCGACGGTTTTTTCTTGTGTTCTCTCATTATCTCCGCTAGCATCAGATACCACCTAGATCTCCTATCTCAAGTTGACCACAGAAAGATGTTTCAAAACAGACTGTCGGTATTGGCGTGCGGTCAATTTGAGCTTAATTTCTCCTCCAGATGCTAAAACTTCTCCACTACCTTAGCGGACACAGGCGGAATCGCCCTTCCCCTGGACGGTGTCCACCTCGGCCGCTCCCTCGAGCCCGGAGCTGAGGCTGACCCCGAAAGAGCGAGAAGATCACTGCCGGTCATGAGTCGCGGCGACTCCGACAATTCATCTCGTCGTGAACCTTCTTGGATGCCAAGACCACAGTCTCATTTCTTCCTTTTTGCCCAGCCCCAGTCACACCACTCCACCCCTCGTAACGTCATGATGGTGTGAATCCGCGCAACTGTCTCCGGCCCAACCTTCTCCTCCCAATCTGCCGTTCGTCGGCCGGGCTTCCACGGCAGGGTTGAGCTTCGTAACACCAGCGAACCCCGCCCGTGTCGAAGAGCTATCAACCCGGCCGGCAGCAGATAAGTCTAAAAGCTTGCGCGTGCGTGTAAGCCGGTGTTCCCCCCATCACACACCACTGAGCCAATCCCCAACAGCCGATAAACCGAACGCGGATTGGCGGCTTGTTTCAAGTTGAGCAGACTTCTGCGGACTGGGCGAATTGGAAAGAAACGCATCTCCCCACAGGTCGGGTGGTGATCATTTCAACACAGCCCTGCTCAGCGCAATCACCGTGGCTGAGATCCCGGGCCGGGGTTGCTTGGCCGTTGGGACGAACCATCGCTGTTGGCTCGTTCCCTGATCCGCCCTGGCTTGGCAGATGCAGCTCTATATAATTAGCCCTGCCCAGCAATGATAGACCCATCAACTGGTGGATTTCGAGCGATAAGGTGGAGTTGCGATGGCGCAGAATTTTGCAGACGAGTAGGACTCAACTGATTGACACGGGACATGGCGGGAATTGTTGTTGACGTAGGTATTTCGTTGAATAGATCGGCAGGGCCGCGTGGTCTCCTCCGCGGCGGCTCTTGTCTTCCCCGCGTGATCTTCTCCGTTTCTCGACCACAAATGTGAGCGATCCTGCTCTTCTCCAGTCCGTTCCGGCGCGTGAGATTTTGATCCTAGCAAGAGGAAACCCAATTCGGACGTCCGCTGCCCATCTCGATGCGTTCCGACACCGCTTCCGCTCTCGGCCTTTTGGCCGGTCTCATGACCACTGCCGCCGCCCGCCCCGATGTCCGCGCCCGGTATGAACAGATTCGACGACAGAATGCTGCAGATTGTCTGGAGGATTTGGAGGATATCTTGGATGACGCGCCGACAACAACGCTATGGCCTGCGACAGCCTGCGACTTCACATCGACCCTCTCAGGGGCCGAGCTCACAACCACCTATGCATCTTACAGGAGTAAGATGGCTTCATGGTACAGCAATGATTTGGATGACATTACCAAGCTTGAGAGTAGCTGCACGCAATACGTATCAGTATTCGAATCCATCCGATACTGTTACGTGACGGGACCGTACCCAACAGAGTCCTCGTCAACAACATCCGCATCGGCAACGGCAACGGCGGCAACCACCACATCAGGATCGTCGACGGCTAGCAGGACCTCAACGGGAGCCACAAACACATCAACAACGAGTGCGACATCAACCTCAACGCCGGATGATGGGGGAGGTCTAGATCCTGGCGCGAAGGCTGGTCTTGCCATTGGCATTGTCCTAGCTGTCGTCCTCATACTGTTCATCTGCTGGAAGTTCTTCCAGAGATACCGATCAAGCAGGTTAGATGGAGCCGAGGACCACTCAATGAAAGGGGACGTCGAACCACAGATGCATTCGGCCGCAGCTATTGGCACGGCTGGCGTCGCCGGGGCCGGGGCCGGCGCCGCTATGGCTGCGGCGGCAGCCAGGACGAAATTGGCACCTCCGGAAAACTCAGTATATGCTTTCAAGTCGGAGCTGAGCGGCGACTCCCGACCGATCTCCGAACTTGACCCGGCGGCTGCCGTGGCTGCTAGGCCGTACGACCCGCCCCGGCACATCGCTGAGCTCGATTCGGAGCCACCAACTCAGCTGAGCGAGCTACCGGCCGATAACTACGACCCGACAGCGAACCATTCGCCTCCGCCAGCATATGTCTCTCCAATGCCCGACAGCTCCAACAGAAACACCCTAGACACGGCTGTATCACCGCTCTCTCCAGATTCGAGCACAATTCAGGGACAGGGGCTGGGAATAACAACTGGTGAAGAGATATCCCAAGGATCCAGCAATAGCTCTGGAAACGCCCCTTTGGTGCCACAGACACAAAATGACACGGTACAACATGGATGGGGACGAGGTTGGCTTCGCAGGGAATAAGAAGAAGAGGGCCAGTAAAGAATAACGCCCAGTGAATGCAGAAGAAATGATTTGGGTGCGCTGTATGGAACAGGAAGGGCTTGTTGATCATCAATCACGAAATGCTTTCCGTGAGGCCGACTACTAGTAATCCGTGGTGGAAGGAATTGGGCCAATTTTAACGTTCGGATGGAACTTTTCATGATGTATTGAGTGTAGAGCAAGGCTGCCACACCAACTATTAGTAGATACCCTTCGAACAATCGAAATTTCAGGAGTAATGCGCTCATCATATATCTGCATGCTTTATGAATGAGATGTGTGCATCTGACTTACAGGTCTCGCCCATGCTCAAGGCTACTTGATGTAAAAATTGCCTTCTCCGGTGGCGATTGTTCTTGCATTGGGCGATGAAATGCCTTTTAAGACCCATCTGCCTTTTCGGGATTTTCAGCGCTATGCAATCCCATTGGCTCTTTGTTTTGATTCCAAACATATCTGAACTTTGAGAGATTGGGGGCCATTCTTAACAGCAACGTCCGTCTCCGAGCAATGCTAGACAGGTCTCGCCTAATTGCTCTGCCTCATCGCCAAGACAAAATCTCTTCCAAAAGACTGCGCCAACATGTCATTCACGAATGCCCAGCAGCAGTCTGTCTAATTTTCTCTTGGTAGGGAGATAAGCTAGTCCGTAGCTGTCTCTTGGCTCTCCCAGGAACTACTTCGGATGCGAAGGCCTCCGTTATTTGCCCAGTACGCCAGCGAAAGTATTTGCAGCTTGCAGCCTCATAGTCCGGAGAAAAGCAGACATGATCGTCTACCTAGCTTAACGTTTGTTCGTTTTTCTGCATCCAATTGACCATACTCTGGGTGCCCAATATTGTGAATCTGGCTTCGGCACATCACCGTTGGATTGAGGGCCAAGCAATCGCCAAGGAGCTTGTCCAATATTTGGCGCTACCGGACAAACCTAGACAAGACACAACAACTCCCAATTTTTCTCGGTAAAAGTCGCTTCCGCTGCCGAACCCCAAGTGATCGGCGGTGTCATGACCGTAACCCCAGCACGCCGACGCGCGCGTCCCCGGATCGGGGGACCAGCAATGTTGCCAAGGGGCCCCGAACCATTGCCGGTCAGATTTGCAAGCAGGGTAGGAACTTCGCAAGCCTCTTGGCCCATTCATCACGACGGTTTCTGAAGGCCACAGCACCGGAGTTCACTCCTGGGTGATGTCGACCCGTTCCATAGCCCCTTGGCTCAACCAACACATAACCAGAGGCGGCATGTCTAGCTTGTGAAGATCTTGGAATTTGGCGCAGGTGTGGGATTTCGAGAGTCGGTTGTTGCGGACTTCACCAACGTCGAAACCGAGTATATAGAGTGCAATGTGTCCATCATTGAATCAGGTTTCAATTGGAATCACACAGTACCACACTCTAATATCTCATTGTACCTTAATCTGACCAATAATCCTTTATTTATACTTCCCGCCGAATATTCAACCCTCACCTCGTCACTCTCTAAGACTTCCTTCCTTACAAATATCAACAAAATGAAGTTCGCCCTTGTCCCCGTGGTCCTGGCTGCCGCCGTTGCCGCCACCCCGATCAAGATCATTGAGGATGTTACCCACATCATCGGCTGGCACAAGAAGGGCTCCGGAAACAAGCAGGGCTGGGGTTCTTCCGGTCCCTTCCACTTCACCTCAACCTACCACGTGGTCGCGACACCTGACCAGGTCGTCGACAACAACAACACCGCCACCGGCGGCCTGGCCGGTGCCTTCGGCTACTTCAACTACGGTATCAACTCCCAGGAGGATGTCATCTGCTACAACATCACCCTGGTGAACTTCCAGGGCGAGTACCAATCACCTGCCCTGACCGCCACCCACATCCACGAGGGGCAAAAGGGCCGTGCCGGTCCTCCTCGGTAAGCCTGATGCCAGGACCTTAGGCCGTAGGAGTTCTTGACTAACGAGGATTTTCCAGCATCGCATTCCCCAACCCCCAGCCTGTTGAGGGCACCGAGAACGTCCGCCGCAGCATCGGATGCTTGTCCGGGCCCTTCCGCACTGGCGTCAACGCCACCGGCACCCAAACCGACAACGGTGAAGGATTTGAGGTCCGCCAGATCGAGGAGGACCCGTCCAAGTTCTTCACTGATGTTCACTCGAGCCTGGCTGTCCCGGGTGCTGTTCGTGGTCAGCTCAGCGACGGTGCCAACCGCAACTGCGACTAAGTTGTTTGGTTGTGCTGGAGGATGCTGAAAGCCTTTCTTTTCTTCTGATCGTGTTGATATATACCCTTGACATGATATCTTCTATTAATATATTACACATATTTTGAACACTTGACTCTAATGCAGTTTTCCCAATAGTTATATGAACGCAATAGTGAATTTGAATCATGTGCAAGAAGACTTACCCTTCGTGGTGGTCCCATTGGATGGTAATTGAGAGCTTGCAGGTCAGCATTTTCAGCGCCACGTATCAATCGCAGCCAAATTGAACTCGAACTCTGGACAGCGACTGACATCAATTTACCAAACATTGGTACTCGTATCACACGAATTTACAAGTATGTGGAATACAGGACCACACCGCATAAAATTTAAGTACTAGGTAGGAGTACGTCGCTTCAACAATACTCCTAGCAATCCCAAGTTGAGTGAAGCAGAGCATAGGACTTACATAGTCTCCGAAATTCACACGGCAGGCGTTTCCTCGTCTGTGTTTTTGCCTTGCTAAGCATTTCCCGTCACGATCATGCTGAGCCAGATATGCTTTCCGGGCAAACGAATATCGCTAATAAAATTTAACTTTCGAAATGAATTATCAGCACAAGTTGAATACACTCGCTTCCCATCCGAGTCTGAGTCGTTCTTCATGAGTTATTTGGCAGTCCTGCTGTCATTACAGATATTGCCTTCCATGGACCAAAAATGGTGATTATGACTTCCTCTGCCGTCTTCCCCTCATCCCACAAACGCTCCAGAGCCAAGGTATCTATGCACGTCCAGCGGCGCCGCCATTTGCTTGAGGAAGGAACACTGCGAACTCCCCATTCATATTCGCCACCTTGAGTGTCAACTCATTCTCTTCGGCCTCGAATTCGAGCTCCCCGAGTGCTGGGTTGATGATGAACGCGTTTGCCTCAGGGAATAGGCGGCCGATCTGACCCTTGCTGATGTCCAGCTTATCTAACGCCGTGTCAGCTTTGCTTACAGTCCCAAAAAATCTTTCCAAAACTTACTTCCAGGATTCAGAATATAATCAATCTTGGACAATGTCATCCCCTGAGCGCCCTCTGCGAGGTTCACTTTGAATGACACTGCTTCGACTGCCGTGAACCCTGCTGGAGGTGGTGCAGGCGCTCGGTTTTCGGTGACTGTGAGGGTTCGTCCGATGGCATTTTGGAACTCGACTTCGAAGCGACCGTTTTTCTAATTAAATGTTAGCTTGTGTGTTGACATTCCTATGTTCAGGTGCAACTCACCCCTGGCGGGAAGAGGACGTCTTGCTTCACGCCTGCGCCGCCCAATCGAACTGGGACATTGAAAGCTCCTTCAATTTCCTTCTCGTTTTCTTTTTTCTCGCCCTCGCCTCCTGCTCCGGCTTCTCCACCCGCTGCTGTTCCGTTCTCTGCGGCCCCTTTAGGCGCTTCCGCCGAGCCTGCTGCAGGTATCCTTCTGAAAAGGTTTCCTTCTGTTGTGGCCTTGTCGCCTCGGGATAGAACACTGGTGGTCGACGTCGTTGAGATTGGCAATGATGTGGCGACGAGAAGTTGTGTTGAGAAGAGAAATGCCCGTGATAGCTTCATGTTGGAATCTTATAGGAGATTGTTAAGGCAAGAAATTCAGGTGTGCAAACCACCAACGCTGTTGGTTGACTTGACTTAGAAAGGACGGGGAGCTTCTTCAATTACAAAGGAATCGTACAAAGTAGGGATAAAATGGGCAACAACGAAATGTGGCTGAGTGAAAGATGCAGCGCGGAACTCAAATTGGTTATATGGCCAGACGAACGCTTCTCCAGTCAAAGTCCGCGTGGACAACTTTGTGTAAGCGCAGCTGGGAGGGAGCAGCCTGCCAAGCGCAACGGCATCATGAAACCCACATGGGACCACAAGGATGAGGCCCTTTCCCCCACCATCCGTAGCGCCAAGGGCGCCAAGGACCACTGAAGAGAGAACAAGCGCTTCGGGAGCCTCATCGAGCGCCTAATGGGGAAATTCGGGGCTTGAACTGACTGCAGGAGGCGGCTGGTCAGGTCAGTTTTACTCGAGATCCGGCATTGGCACAGCTTGGCGGTATGGCAACTCGTCTCTACTTGACATTTCCGGACGCGGCTCATCATGCGGAGAAGCTTGTCATCGGCAGTGGAAAATGTAACTGTTTTTGTTGCCAATTCACTTCCGTACGCAGTCGTGCGCGGCGACGATGTCATTCAAAATTGTTGTCTTCCCATTTCGTTGACTACTACCTATGTTGCAGTCGCGGATAGTGGAGGCACAATAGAGATCTAAGCTTAATGCTATCCGTCACCTGTCATCAGTGATGTCGCTGGTCGCAATTCGCTCATCGAGCGAGCGGCTGCACCTCCTTGGAACAGTTTTCCCCGCGAACCAACACCCAATTTCGGTTGAATTTGAGAAGGGGAATCCGAACCCTCCTGTGAGTCTCAGATGACAGCTGTCGTAGGCTAAACTTAGACTCTCAAACGTGGTTCTTCAGACTGTCAAATCAGCACTCAGGTAATCCCTGTACTCCGAACCCCAGTCACCATCCCCACAAGCCTACCCAAGGTGATGGGCCATGAGCATGCGACCAATTGCTCCGTTCGGGGGCCGTTCTGGACAACACCTGTCGGTTCAACCTTCTCTTCGCTGAAACACGGACCACATCGCCATGAGCAGCCGAGCCAACCCCGTAGTTGATTCACCCAGGGGTTTGGACTTCGTTTCCCTCATGTGCAATGAGTATCACCCAGCAAAAAGAGGTTTACATCAATCTCAACCGGTTGAGAGCCCTGAGCAATCCGGTGGCTGCTCAAGTTTTCGTGTCGCAATTGCAAAATTTATGTCATGAATCATGACCTCGACGAGGGTCGGCGGCATTGCGTTCGCCTTGGCAATCAGCCCAGTTTGACTCGCCCCTCACATTCGGCGAAATCCTCAGCAGCAAACCTCCGGCTATCTGAACAGGCTTGTACCCTGACCACAAGGGCGGAAAGCACGCCCTTTCCGCATTGACCTGTGAGGCTTTTCAACGTTCATGCCACGATCTTCCTTGACATCACAGCCAGACTGTATTTTTGGCCCAGAATCAACACGATGACGATTGCGACTGATAAGAACGGAAGAAACCCCATCTTCACGCCAGTCGGCGGAGCAGCTTTCGGAGCCGACGGCTCCGGCTCTATGGGATTTAGCGGGGCTCGGACGGCAAACCCGGAGCGAAGTGCGGGGTCTCGGACCCGCTTACGGTGAACCAAAGTTCCTATTCTCCTTCCTTATCAGTCAGTCCGACTTCGTCCAACGTCATCTAGTCCCCCTCACTTGTCTCACGCCAAAGTGAGTCACAGTCATTTCAAGTCGCGGAAATATCTCCAACCCATCTTTCCAAGCGTTCAAGCACCGCCATTGCGTACGGTTCTCGGAAATGGTGACCAAAAGAGTGGCGCGATACGGTGATTGGGACAGCCCCATCACGGCTGACACAGTCACCTCCAATAGCTGGTCCGTCACCTCGCCCCGTGTTCATGTGAGTCTCGTGATCCAATGGCTATCATCCTTTCTGACGATATCTGTAGCGTGCATCCGGTCGCGCGTACTTCAACGAGTCCAAGGAAGACGGTCGCAATGGCGTCGTCGAAATCACCAGCGACGGACCCAAGGACGTGCTGCCGGCACCCTGGAGCGCCCACAACTCCGTCTACGAGTACGGTGGCTCTCCATACGATGTACTCTTTGACGGACGTATCATCTTCTCAAATAGTGGTGGTGATACGGCCGGTGTCAACGTGCTGGATCCGGATTCTGGGGAAGTGAAGCCAGTCACGGCGGGTCCTAACCTCCGATATTCCAACTTCAGCGCGAGCCCGACGAGCCCTTGGGTGGTGGCCATTGAGGAAGACCACACGATAAGTACGCCACGAGAAGTGAAGAATTACATCGTCGCCATCAATGCAGACACCGGGGAAACAAAGAGAGTCGTGCAAGGCGCCGACTTCTACTACACACCGCAGTTTAGTGAGGACGGTGCAAGACTGGTCTGGTTGGAGTGGAACCAACCCAACCTCCCATTTTCTGCAAGTAAAGTCTTTGTAGCCGACTGGAGCTCGTCTGCTACAGTCGAGAATGTGACCCAAGTTGCAGGCAAGAACCACGAGGGCGCTGCTGA
Source organism: Colletotrichum sp. COLG31 (assembly GCA_009800995.1). Lineage (NCBI taxonomy): Eukaryota > Fungi > Ascomycota > Sordariomycetes > Glomerellales > Glomerellaceae > Colletotrichum > Colletotrichum sp. COLG31. The sequence continues at coordinate 1,317,736 of VNWS01000002.1, forward strand.
GCCTAGATGGGGATTTGATGGGAGCTTGTTTGTGTGCATCGAGACTGGCGGATTCCGTCAACTTCACCGCATCGCTCCTGGTCAAGTACAACCCTCGCAAATCAAGCTTAAAGACCTCGAGAATGCCGAATTCGGTGAGATTCGATGGTTTCAAGGAAGGTTCGTTTCAAAGGAACATCCATGAGAAATTGGTTCTCCTTCTGACCAGCGTTTAGTCACACATATGCCCCACTGTCTGATCGATATGTAGTAGCAGCAGGTATCTTGTTTGGCGAGGCAAAGCTCATTCTCATTGATCTGGAAACGAATGACTGGAAGCCTGTCGGCCCATCCGACCTATGTGCTATTGCGTTCGACTCAGTCGCAAGATTGAACGATACCACGGTGCTGGTCATTGCAGAACAGAAAGCCTTCCCTTCGGCTCTCTACAAGATCGGTGTATTGAGTGGAGAGGTTACTACCGTGAGACGGACCTCCGAAGCCGATCTGGACGAGAAGCTTTTCTCAAAGCCCGAGCTTGTCCAGTTCCGTTCGAAAGGCTCCCCTTCTCGGATGATCTACAGCGCTCTGTGGATGCCGCGTAACCCAAAGTTCACGGCCCCAGGTGATACCCTCCCCCCGCTGATCATTTCGTCCCACGGCGGTCCGACCGGATATACGGGCTCTGGGCTGAAACTGCGCACCCAATACTTCACGGCTCGAGGCTATGCACTGCTTGCTCTGAACTACACCGGCTCGACTGGGCACGGACGGGACTACCGTGAGGCACTATTCCACAACTGGGGCATCGTTGACGCAGACGATGCTGCTGAGGTTGCCGACCATCTCGTTGCCGCAGGCAGAGTTGGTAAAGTGGGTATCGTCGGCGCAAGTGCGGGAGGCTACAACGTCCTACAGGCTCTTGTGCGACATCCACGCACCTTCGATGCAGGATTTTGTGTATGTGGTGTCAGCGATGTCAAGAAACTTGGCGAGTCTACTCATAAGCTGGAATCAGAGTACATGGGCGCTCTAGTCCTCGATCCTGGCATGACCGATGAGCAAAAGGAAGAGAGATGCAAGGAGCGAAGTCCTCTGTTTCACGCAGACAAGATTGAGTCGCCTTTGTTTCTATTGCATGGTATCGAGGATACAGTGGTGCCCATTGAGCAAGCACGTCTTATCTATCAGGCAGTCAAGGACAAGGGTGGAGATGTTCGCATCCGGGAGGTGCCTGGAGAGGGCCATATGTTTGGCAAACCGGGAAGCCCGCAAATCTGGCTGAGCGAAGAGGAGGCTTGGTGGCAGAAATGCCTGTTGTGATTCTCTAAGAAAGTGATTCTTACACTGCTAAGGACTCGGAATAGCTTTCTCTAATGTTTTATTTTCACGAAACTCGTGACTTTACTTCTACCCGGCTAACTGGAGAGCAATTGATAAACCAACCATCGATAAACAAGAAGTAAATGTCTTTTGACATAGCGTGGGCAAGACGCTCAGTTTGAGGCTCTATCGTATCATCTGTCCTCGCCAAGATTTCATTTGGACGCTTCAATCACTTCAATCACCATAAAAGCCCCATTCGAGCACCAGATCGTGGCCTGCTGATGTTCGCTAATCGACATGTAAAGGCGATTGAGACCCCTTTCCAGGACCCTAACATGATAGGCCACATGCATTATGCAGGGTCACAAGTCTGCCTTGCTGGCTGCACGTGCTGACGCTTACGCCTTGGCTGTTGGGCTCACAGTACAGCCTGATTCTCTCCCCCCCCCTCACCAAATCCCTTCTTTTCATCATCCTTCAAGATCTTGTCTCTGGATTCGTTCCATCTTCTGTCTATGACGCCCAATCTCTGACATAGCTCTCATATCACGAACCACGAGACTTCTGCGACTCAACTACTGCTGACGTTGGGGATTGCGGCTGCGATACGTCTGTACTGACATGAATTTTGAACAGAGAAAAAGGGGACAAGATGAATCGCCTGACGAAAACAAGACGAAGCATGCAGCACTATCGCACGAGGCCTACACTGTTGGCTGGGTATGCGCCCTACCCAAGGAGCAAACTGCCGCAATCGCAATGCTCGACCAACGCCATCCCAACATCCCCAGCATGCAGCCGCCGACCGATACGAATGCGTACACACTTGGATCGATCGGCGGCCACAACATTGTGATAGCCTGCTTGCCCAAAGGCCAAATCGGTGTCGTCTCGGCAGCGACTGTAGCCACGAACATGGTGTCGACTTTCCCATCCATCAAGATTGGGCTCATGGTGGGCATCGGTGGCGGCGTTCCATCCAACAAGGTCAGGCTTGGCGATGTTGTGGTCAGCAGTCCAACGGGAACGCATCCCGGTGTAGTACAGTGGGATTTTGGGAAGGCAAAAGAGGGCGGCAATTTCGAACGGACGGGATCTCTCAACAACCCGTCCACTTTCCTGCTGGCGGCATTGACAAAGCTGGAAACTGCCCACGAAATGGAAGGTTCCAAAATCGACGAATATGTAGAAGAGCTCGGGAGGAAGTTCCCAAAAATGGCGTCAAAGTACCTGCGTTCCGAGGCTCTTCGAGATGTTCTATTCAAGGCAGACTGCGCTCATGTGAATATGGATGACACATCCTCCGAGCAGGACGACGAGCCCGATGCCTGCCAACAATGCGATAAGACGATGCCTCCGGAAGCCAGGTCATCAAGGATGGTGTGTTTCGGGACAAATTGAATCAGGACCTTGGCGGTGATGTGCTATGTGTCGAAATGGAGGCAGCAGGGCTCGTGACGAACTTCCCGTGTCTCATTATAAGAGGAATATGTGATTACGCAGATTCTCACAAGAACAAAGACTGGCAGGAGCACGCGGCTGCGGTGGCTGCCGCACTGGCCAAGGAATTCTTGGGCTATATAGAGCCGCAAATCATAGAAAAGGAGCCACCTGTGGTGGACATCCTCAGAGATAGTAAGTTGAATTCGCTGAGTGTCTTTACATGGCATGCAACAGCAAGCTGATTCACGATTACTAGTTCACGGGTTAGTAACAATAACGAGGTCGGGCCTTGAGAACGTGCAAAGCGAGTTATCCAGTAAGAAGGATCTCGAAGTCCTTGAATGGCTCACACCGTTCAGTTACGGATCACAGCACAGTGACTTTCTTGCTCGACATCACCCTGGGACTGGTAAATGGTTCTTGGACTCTGGACCTTTTCAAAACTGGCTTGCGAAGCGAGGCAGAACACTTTTTTGCCCTGGAATCCCTGGATCTGGAAAAACAATTATGGCGGCTCTCGCGATTGACCACATTGGTCAACATTACATGCATGAAAGAAAGAGTGCTCTTGTATTCATCTATTGCAGCTTCAAGAGGCAAGGCGAGCAGAAACTACCCCATCTGCTCGGAAGCATCTTGAAACAGTTCTCTCATACTCAAGGTACTCTTCCAGAAAGTGTCAGGAAGCTACACCAAAAACATACAAAAAACAAGGAAACCACGAGACCCTCGCTTAAAGAATTGATGGATGCAATAGAGGAGATTGCTGCCTTAGGATGTCGAGCATACATCATTGTGGATGCTCTCGACGAGTGCAGCCGAGAGGATCAGTGTGGGTCCTCTTTGGTTGCATTTCTTCGCAGGCTGCAGGAAAAAACAAATGTAAGCGTAATGTACACATCACGACATACAACGCAGTTGGATACCGAGTTCCATGATTGTCTCAGACAAGAGATCAGGGCAAGCGACCAGGACGTGGGCAGTTATACCGTTGCTCAGCTGTCCAAGGTATCGCAACTTGTCTGCGAGACACCTGATCTGCACTTTGTAGTGCAAACCAAGATCACAGGGCTCGTGGACGGCATGTAAGGTCTCCCTTTCACTATCTTCCTTCCAATGACCTGTCTCGCTACTATTCTCTACGCTTCACTCGGCTAAGGCCTGATGTAGGTTTCTTCTTGCGCAACTCTATCTTGATGTTATCGGTGATCAAACATCGGTCTCTGAGGTACGCGAGGCGCTCGAAGCAATTGGAGACTCTGCCGATTCAATCGATCAGACGCAATTATTGAACAAAGCATACGATCAAGCTGTGGAGAGAATAAGATGCCAGCCCCCAAAGTTTCTTGATTTGGGGATGCAGACACTTGCCTGGATTGCGTATGCCGAACGGCCGCTGACCATCAACGAACTTCGCCATGCCCTGGCCGTCAAACCATACCAGGCAAGCTTGGACATGGAAAACGTCCGCAAAGTTGAAGTTATTTTATCAGTATGTGCTGGGTTGGTCACAGTAGATGAAAAAAGCAACATCATTCGGTTGGCACATCTCACCACTCAAGAATATCTCGTGTCATTGCAGGAACAGTTATTCCCAGATGTTCATGCCGAGCTTGCGATTAGCTGCGTCACATATCTAAATTTCTTCACGCCTAGAAAATGGGTACATCCAGCAGTTCAAGCGTTTGAGCGCAGGTTCAGAGGACAAGAAAACCCGCCTTTTGCATGCTACGCTGCTCATCATTGGGATTACCACGCACGAAAGGCATTCAAATTACCGCATACAGTCATCAGGTTCATGGCTGATAAGTTGAACATCAGCTTTGCACATGATGTGGCAACCGCGGTGAAGAGGCTGAAGAGCAAAATGTATACCGATGCAGCCAATCCATATGAAGAATGGATGGGCTTGCACGCGGCGTCATACTTTGAACTTATGGAAGCAGCTAAAGCTCTGATCTTGATTGGCTGTAACGTGAATTACAAATTCTCGCCATCTCTCCCATCACCTCTGTACATCGCCTCAAAGCTTGGCCGTGCGAGGACAGCCATATTGCTTTCGGATAACAAAGCAGACATCAACGTTCAGTACTTCTTAAGCTACACACCACTGACGACAGCTGTGTATGTGGATAATGTGGAAATTGTGCGATTATTTTTAGCCGGAGGAGATGACACGGGGGTTGTCACCCCTGCAGGGGACTGGGCTGCCCTGAGCATGGCATGCCACTATGAACGAACAGCCATAGCTGAGTTGCTATTGAGATTATTGGAATTTTCAAGGCAGCATGGGCATGAGATCACATCAGAATTGGTATCAATAAACGAGAGAGAAAAGATATGCATGCAGCGCAAGTAGCGAAAGCGGGAAGACAGGTATATCTGCTGGCATTCCCAAAAACATTGGAGCCTGCCATAGACGACAAAGAGTACCTAGAGAAATTAAATAAGTGAAAGATTTTCGAACAATAAAGATACTTTCAATTAGCCTATATGGAACTCGTTACAAAAGCGAACAGTTGGACCACCTATATAGATCTGCAAAATTAATATAAAGGAATTTTTAACAAATCATACCCACAAAGACTGATGCCCGTGGACTTGATAATTGTTAGGCATCACGAAGAAGAGCTGGGTGATGTTGATAAACAAATCTTAAACAGATTGTGACAAATGTGTCTGGTTACCACTTGTGACACTATGTTTTCCTGTAATCCAGCTGACTGGTCAACATGAAGACATGGTCATAGTCAACCACTAAATATTTCAAAGAGCTTTGATAAGATTAATCGTTAGGAATAGCCCTCACATGCGTTAAATTATCTTGTGCCACCAAATGTTGACTGGCAATCTATACAGAAATATCGATTGTGAAGAACTTGGTCTAGTACTTTAATTCCCTCCTGGGTACTGTCGGAACTTACATCTTACATCTTGCGGTGCATTTTGATCTGTTCCAAGTAGCCGTGAAATCTTTCAAGCTAGGAGCTGACACTGGCTATCAGCCAGTTGAAGCTGTGAGTCCTCTAATGACTGTCTCGTCAAATGGCAACGATCTCTTGTGGAACCTTTTCTGGAAGTATCTGGAAGAAAAAGCCGAAGTGAATCTAATGGACACATATTATGAGATGGCATGGACATATGCCTTCGCGAAACGTAATGAAACCGTTTTGGAACTATTCGAAGCTCGCCAGGCTGGATGGGGCTGAAATTGAAGCGCATGCATTCGTAGACGGAAAACTATCATCCGAGGGTCTAGCAGATCGAATAAGCAGGCTTTATTGTACGCAATAGCGATAAAGGAAGGACCGCGGAGCTTGCAGGTATCCCGGACTCAAGACAATTGGGTGAATAGGCGATGGGACTCCGTCGCGAATGAGGCAACCCAGCAACTGGTTCAGAGGCAAGCAGATTGTTCATTTCGCCTGGCTTACCATGTGAAGTCAGTATTACTCACGCAACAGAGCTTCCGATATCATTTGACATGGAGCACCGGATTCTTGTCGTTAACTCATTCAATTCAAAAAGCCCTATGAAGCCTTGCTACTCTCGCCCTTCTCACCATCCTTGGCCTTCTCCTCCTCTCCATCATCCTCAATCTCAACCGTCGCCGCCGCACCCTCCAAACCCTCCTGGTTGTTGCTCTCCAAACCACCAGACTGCGCAAGGAACCAATCCGCAACCTCCCTCTTGCCGTTGAAAAGTGCCGAATCCAACGGGATCTGGTCCTTGTCGTTGGCAATCGCAGGCGACGCGCCGTTGTCAACAAGCAGCTTGACGACCTCGAGGTGGCCGCCCAGACACGCCCAGTGCAGGCCCGTGTTGCCAAACTCGTTGGCAGCGTCGACGTACGCCTTCTTCTCCTCGGCGGGGCGGGGCTCGAAGGCCTCGATCAGCGCCTTAACGACGTCTGTGACACATGTTAGCATCCGTATCGAAATCTCCAGCGTCGAAAACGACGAGCGCAGGGGTTTGGAAGGGGATTAGGTACCGATGTGGCCGTTGCCCGCGGCCATGTGTAGGCAGGTGTTCTTGCCCTCATCCTTGGCGGCTGTGATGACCTCGCCGACGGACGCGGCCTCGCGCTCTGACAGGGCCTTGAGGGTTTCCTGCAGGTCGGCGAGCTCGCCGGCGCGGGAGAAGTAGATCAAGTCGTCGATCTCCTCTTCTGAGAGTTTTGGCGCCATTTTTGATTGAGATTGTCCGGGGTCTGGGCTTCTGGCGTCGCGGAGTGAGTCTTGAGAGGTGAAGTAGAAATTTTTGAGTGATGGTGGGTGGAAACACGGTGCGTAAATGATAGTACGTACTATACACTGTGCGTTGCCGTCGCCTCTGCCTTCGCGGCGGGATGAACCATGCGCCAGTCCAAACAACGACCATCAACAGTGAATAACAAAAACAAAACCCCCAATAAACCAGACGCCGCGCTGCCGAAATCAAGCTCTCGCCATATGTGCATCCAGCCAGTTCGAAATGTCACCGGCATCATCCACCGCTTGTATCTCTGCCTTGACGTTCAAAAATAGCATGATCTGCAGCTCCCTTCGACACTCGATGTTGTACTCGTCCAAGTCGTCGGGTATGTTTCCCAGCAAGGTCTTCGCAATCTTTCGGTCCCTCTCTTTGAGCGCATCTGTGGCTTCGAAGTTGCTTTTAGATTCTTGTCGCCTGGAAAAGGTAGGATTGGGGACTTCGGCAAGGTCGTCATCGTCGACCTCCAGATCTCGGCGACCGACGAGGTTGTTGCTCTTGATTCCAAGCCACTGCATGGTCGGAACGGTGACTCCGACTTCATGAGCATGTCCTCGGGATCCATGGCTGTAGCAACGCATGATGTTGACTCCGTATGGGTCAAAGTCGACAAGGCCGTAGATGGGGAGTTCTGGCTTGGCTGAATGAAGTAGATGAAGGAACTGCTTTGTATGTAGATCGGGAACACCCTTGCCCTAATACTGATGTTAGAATGGCATCAAAGACCACGTGTCAGAGCGAACATACCGTAATTAGAATACCTTGCCCGGCAGATGACGTATCCTAGTAGCGTGCAGCAGCGAGAGTTCGGAAGGTGGCCTGCGCTGATCAGCATGCCATCTTGATCAGGGACTCGTAAGAACTTACATCTTTCTCGATTACAAGCACCCACTTAGCATGCTGGAAGTCGATTCGAGAGATGTTTCTCGTTGTCGGGATTGTGACCCCCTAGCTTGCGTTAGTCGGACCATGGCCCTTGACGGGGATGAGTCTTACAGTATCGCTTGCAGATGCGCTGACACTGGACGAGTCTCTCATATGCAGAATAATTGGTCCTGCCAAAAGTCCTTTGGCGCTGGCAACCTGAGAAGGGGTAAGACTTTGTCAGGTATGAGGTGCAGGAATACTGACAATATTCAGGTCATCCCGCCCTATTCCAAGGGTGTAGCTAATGTCGTCGACCAGGCCGTCGACAATGGCCTGACTCTTGAAGAGATCGGGACATTGGTAGAACAAATTCCTACGCTCTCCTGCCTTCAGCAAACAGGCCTTAAGGGAAATAAGCCTTGCTAAGTACTGACCTCTTGGTGACCGGATTACCAGACAGGAGGGAGCTGTGGGAGAGGTGAATAATCTTCAGCACCTGAGCTAGCAGTTTCGTCAGCCGCAGAACTCAACAGCATAGATCAACATGCGCGTACTAAATTTAATGCTCTCATTCTCAGTCCGACCAGGGAATTGGAGGACGGATGGCGCGGGTCGAGAGCGGGTTGGGCGGGCTGCGCTGGGACGGTTCCTTCGAGACGCTGGACGGGATTTGTATGGTACACGGAGAACTTCTTTATTCTCGAGTGATTCGTAGACAGAGACGAGGATCTCCTGCAACTTTGCGATGGCTAAGCCGACAGCATTGTTGTCCGGATCTGGATCCTGTATGTCAACGATGGGGCTAGACTGATGAGCAGGCTGTGGGGTAAGTCGGCCACGACGGCCTAGCATGTCGGGTGTAGCATTGTCCATTTGTCAATGACCACTGCCTGACCTGAGCAGCGCCTCAATGACTCTCCCGTAACTTTGGAGGCGGACGCCAGACAGTCATGGAGATGTTGGTGCATCATGATCCGAATTCCCCAAAATGGCGGGGAGACACTGGACCAGCGCAGCTGAAAGACGACGAAACCCGCCCCACCTCTTCATGCAGCCGTACTCGGAAAGGCTGTCATATTGGTTAGCCAGGTTTTCAACAGTTATTGAAGACATTGAGCGTCGACAGTCACTTACAAAATGGGAAGACCGTAGTCGGTGAAGTTCTTGACCTTGACATCCCAGCCAGCCTCCTTGAAGTTGGTGTTGCACCAAGAGTAGTCGTTGNTTGCTGTCTCTCAAAGCAGCAATGTCGTTACGATCCTTCTGCACATATCTATCAGCAGTATCCTTGGTAAGGCGTTCGACCACTTACCTGTGTGAGCATTTCTGGAACTTCAAAAACCCACTGGTCTCGCGTCTATCTGGGCGATTAGTCTATCCTATAAGATGAACGGAAATATCTCTTACCTTCTCTCCATCGACGGGAAACTTTCTATTAGGCCATTTCTCCTCCAGGAATTTCTTCAATGTGGCCCAGCTAAGATCATAGCAGGGATAGTACTCATATTGCGGTCCAGCTCTTTCAGCCGTACCATGCCTCCTTTCAGATCGCCCAGTAAGGCGTGAAAATAACGAAGGATTGCCCGACATCTGGGTGTGCCGACGTCGAACCTCAGGTGGGTGCTCATTGATGGACATAGTTTCGGGATGCCGAGCTTGCTACTGAAGGAATATACGCTTCAAGGGTTTGAAATTTGCTGTGCATATGTCGGAATTCAGAAGAGTTGTACGCCCGGGCAGTATATAACAAACAAGGTTGACAAGGAGGCAGTGACCGCTCAAAGGGGGCAGCACAGCTTATTATGGAATTCCATGTGTTCCTTGTGACCATCTCGCCCTTTCACCGAGAATGTGCGATATGGTCTAGGCTACCTTGGATGCCTGGCACATGGCTGCCTCGTGTAGGGTACGTCTCCACAGGTCGGTAAGATTTGTGACACAATACCTATAAGCCGCACATGAGGCAAAGTCACAGGGTCTACTGCCAGAGCTACGAAGTCGGCTAATAGGTATTAGAGCTTAATTTCTACTTTGGCTGGCACAAGTGTAGGCAGCAGGAATATGTACAAATGTCGGGTTAACTGTTCGTTGTGGGTATACTCACTAGATTGCATCAAACCTCTGTACTCAGCAACGTATGGGGTGTCGGGTAAAGTTATGCGCTGTGCTGCTGTTAATTAGTACAAGTCTGAGCTGGCTTGCACATAGTTCTGGGCACTCATCTGACTATCTACACCGGTTTTTCCACTTGATATCTCCCCTGATAGGATTGCTGTCTAATCTTACTGAAGAGGCCGCCACAAGATAGTGAGGAAATCATGGTTAGAAAGTGCGAGGGGCTAAGTCGCAGCGATAGCCACCGTATTGGGCCTCGAAATTGTACTCTCTAACTCCAGACTGTAGAAGGCTGATTTGATGCATACTATCCACAGTCGCGTGTGCATTCTTCGTTATCCTCTCCACTAATGCTAGTGTTGGTGTCATGTAAGCGCTGCACCCATGGCAATCGGGGGATGTTTCATGGGCATTGCATCACTTCCCGGTCCAGAGGTGGTACGTTGCCCGAAGCCAAATGAGACTCAACAACTGGCTCGAAGGGTGGTTGCAAGGATTCAAGAACTGCTTATGGAAATGGAGGAAAGAGCCATAGATCGGGCCTCGTTTGTCTATCTCTCTCATCGAAAGGCGTGTTTTGAGGGCGCGAGTCAGTCGATAGATTTACCACATTTGACGTGGCAGTAACCTGTAGCACGTCGAGATTGGGCGCTTGATGGTTGAAACGATGGATATGGGGCAACATATCGTGTATGTATGGACTTTGAAGTCAAACAGGTTTACGGTAGACGCGGTTGCAGGCTTCGCCAATATGCCATGATATGTCTCTGCAACAACATACTCTTGTTGATGCGGAACAGAGAACCCTCGAATTGAGTCATGGACAAAACATTGCGAGTGTGCATTCCTACCTATTTCATAACGTTTCTTGGTATCCGAGAATTTCTCGGAGTGATTGGATTGACTCGGCACGGCAAAAGGTACAAGCGCAGGCTCGTGGACTGGTCACTAAGGGCATCTGCAAAAGTCCAGATTGCAGATATTGGATAGGCGTCGGGCCGAGCAACGACACCAATTATCAGGTAGCCTAGTCAGAGATCAAACGTTGATACTGCGCGGCCCGATGGGAATGCTGCGCGCCTCCCATATCACATTCCACCGTCACGTCCGAGATTAGGGGTGGCATTCGGGTCCGTTTTCTTTCGTGGCGTTTCGTGAGACTGTCTTGGGATCCCTGCGCCTCATCCTCGGCACGACCCATACTAGCCGATTCAGATCCGGTTGTCCGCCAATTAAGTTACTGATCAACCAGACGATTTAAGACATCACAGTAGCACTGCAATCAGCTCCGTTGTTGTGCAGATCTAAGCACACAACTCCCTTACTTTCCCCACACATTCCCAGGTCAGTTTGTATTTGTATCATGCTGAACCGTTGCCATCCCAATGAATTGACCGATTCTGGAGCTGTGAGGTTCCAGTCTGTTCGCAATGAAGCCCCAACTCCTCGTCAGTCCCCTGGTAATCCCAAAGATCATTGCAAGTGCTATTGCACCCCACGTGGATCAGGATGATCCATCGACAGTGTGCTTTACATATTTCTCGACTTATTTAGAGCCAGTTTTGAGTCCAGTCTGCTCTAACAGCACCACAGCATCATCGGTTGGGACGGGAATTGAAACGTCCACCAATCTCTCAGATGGCGTCTCCGAGACCCTGTCTGCGTCGTTGGGTCCTTCGCTCTCAGCATCGCCATCCACGATAGTGACGGGCATATCGACAAGGCCATTCTCGACAGGACCATCTCCACCTCTGCAACCGCCTTCTTTCCTTCTCTCATCGTCATCATCCTTCACCGCCTTGACATTCCCACCTTCCACACTGCTTACCGATACATCCAGAGCAACGTCAACAGGACCAGCTCTATCTCAACAACCCTCTGCTCTCGGCTCCCCATCAGGCCTTCTCTCATCGTCATTGATGTCTAGATCCAACATCCCAGCTTCGTCAAATCCACCCCAATTCAGTTCCACCAGCTCGAACTCTGGTCCCTTACCGTCAGAGTCGGCCGCAACCGTTCAACCCTTGATCTTTCTTGTTGTTCCAGGCCCAACACTTGTGAAACGGAGCCTGAGAAGGAGAGTCCTAGGGGGCTTTGTGGTTGACAATACGAATGAAGATCGCCAAGACTGCAACAGCGCAAAACCCTACGACTTGGCCTTTGGACAGCTCTCAGTCGATGGTGTACCCGTGTTCTATGCTGGCGAGAGCTATAAACTTCTCAACGCCGGAGGAACACCGCCAGTGGACTCCGTCACAACGACATTCAGTGTTTCCGAAGGAACTCTTCAGTTTGCTAACCCGATCCTGCCCGTCTATCAGGCGAGTTTTTGCCAGGATCGAACCGTACGGGTCTATATGACCTTTGCTTCCAGGCCACCCAATTGCGACCCAGTCTCTCTCGTAGCATACACAGGTGAGATTGATCAAAGTCCGACATTTCTGGACGACCACCCAAGTGCTAATTGCAGAAATATCTTAGTCGAACAATGTCAAAACGGCCAGATCGTTACCCCCAGCTCGTCTAGTCAGGACATGGGCAGTTCGAGAGTGTCGGCCACGAGCTCGAGCCTGATAGGACCCTCGAGCAGCTCAACAAGCGGTTTGATTACTATGGACCCATCCAGTGTGCCTCCAGGCAGCTTTGCATCTCCTAGCACAGAGCCGTCAGTCTCAATGACTACATTAGGTTCGATGGCGACGCTGAGCCCGCCCTCAAGCCTTTCATCGTCATCGCCGGTTCGCAATGCTTCGCTGTCCTCTTTGTCAGCGCCATCGTCCTTGCCAACATCGCCTTCGCCATCTCTATTTTCGTCGTCGTCGTCGACAGCGAGCTCCCTTACTCGAGCGTCAACAGTATCCACCTCGGAGAGTGTCGTAAACCCCACCTCTACCGCGATATCGACGCCGTCTTCGGCAATTGTTTCCAACCCCCCTTCAATTACTTCATCTACATCAAGCCTCAACAACAGCTCTTCACTCTTTACGTTGAGTCCATCCAGTACTATCCTCGCATCTTCGTCCATGAGGAGCGATTTCTCCTCGGCAAGTCCAACAACGCTGATCTCGCCTTCATCACCTGTATCGAGCCTGTCGACCGTATCGAGCTCCTTCACACTATCAAGCTCCTCCGCCACAGTGACCCCTCCACCAGTCTCGAATCCCCCTGGGGCGTCTACATTGAGTGTACCGCCTACGGAAAGCTCTCCGTCTAGTACGGGTTCTTCGCCTGCCTTGACATCCTTGCCAGAATCAAGTTCTTCGCTCGTATCGAGTTCCACGCCCACAACAGATTTTTTGCCTGGTTTGACTTCCTTCCCAACGACGAGTTCGCCAGCCGTGACAAGTTCTTCAGTCACATCTACTTCCTTGCCTTTCACTAGTTTCTCGAACACAACGGTTTCTTCGCCCATTTCGAGTCCTGTACCCTTCTCAAGTTATTCAGACACGACGAGTTTGCCACCCATATCCAGCTCTCTGTCCGCCACGAGTTCTGCCTCCTCTTCCATGAGCTCAACTTCTTCATCCACTGGACCTGGACAAACCTTTTGCGCTACCGGGAACATGATGATCAGACGAGCTAATGCTTACAAAAAGCGGAATCCGTCTTCCAACTTGCCAGAAACGCTTCAAAGGTTTTTCCTATGGGTTCAACCACGTAAAAAGCTCGGTTTCTGGATAGAGTGGCTCAGATGGTAGGCGTGAAAGAATACGACTCGAAAATATTGAAAAATATCACGTACAAAGAGTACCAGACAACCGCTGGGAATTTAGTAGTAAGAGGACAAAGATACAAACGTCGTACGAATAAATACCGTCCTACAGCAGCCATGCCGTAGGCTGTTCTGGAAATTCCACATACATGCATCACCAACTCTTTTCTCCTCTTTTTTTTTTTTTTTTTTTTTTCTTTTTTTTCTTTTTCAAACATCGTTTTTCACCGGCGCTAGCCGGTCGTCAAATTATGGAACTGATTCTCTTTGTTCATGATGATGGTTTTAGTTTGCGTATTGATGTCCTTAGCCGCCTTGTGCAGCTTGTCCTACGAGGATGCCAACTGGTTTCGAATTCCAGGATGACTGAGAGTTTATGTTCTGGCGCCCAATCCAGCCTCATGCTACGGAGAGCAGGGTGAGCCAGGTAGGAAATCGACTTGTGGAACAGGTCACTGTTATCGATACTTACATGGCCGTAAGAAGAGCTAGTGGAACGAAGTACATCAGGGAGTTTGGCACTGTGTTGCTCTAGTGGAGCGAGCAAGAACATACGGGTAAACAGAGGTGTGCGAGCGTTCGTCGACAATCATTCTTCTCGCTTTAGATGCACTGAGATGCCGAGAAGAAAACCGTTTCAGGAAGTGCGGTCTGTTCTTTTTCGTCTTTTCCTCTTCTCCTTTCCTGTTCTCCATCACCCCATTGTGAATCTCGTTTGTCCGATCACCCTTGTCGACAACGCATGCAGGGAGGAGGGGTTGCTTGGACTATTAGCGGCCACCCTGCATGAACCCCGCTTCCTTCTTGCCGCCTTGGAGTAAGCTTATCTTAAGAACTGCCTCTTCCCCGTTTTCAGACTTAAAGAACAGCAATTTACCCACTCATCCTCTTTTCAATCTGCGCAACAATGTTTCGTCGCAAGAAGAAGACGCCTGCCCGAGAGCCTGCCCAAGCTTTCGGCTACGACCGAGATGCCGTCGTCTCACTCGTGAAGGGGCACTACCGCCTGCTCGTGGACATGGGCCATCTGCACCCGGAAGCCCTTCAGGCGCCACCCGAAACGGGATGGACCGATGAGGAGCTTAACGTCGACGCGCTGCGGACCCTGGGCCGCTCTGACAAGGTCATTGACCTTTTACGACATCTTCCGTATCCACGAGCGGGACCCCCCAGTACTGACGAAGCGGGCGACGACGCGGTGGTCTACTATGAAACGAAGGTACTGTCCTACCTCAGAAACAAGTGGCAGCCGGAAAAGGACCCAGACCCAAATTGGCATGAACGGCCTTTTGCCATGCTTGGGTTGGCGCCTTTTGACAAACCATTGCCGCCGCATATGGTATCCTTGACATATGACGAAGCTGCAATCGGAGTGATTTGGCTCATCGATACGGAAAGAGGTTTGGCTTCTTAATGTTCGTCTTTTCTGCTGTATAGTATACTAAGAGAAGTGCAGGATGTGTCTATCCTCAGGGCGACGATTACTACCTGTATGATGACGCCCCTGCCGAGGCCGAAGGAGACGCGCCATGGCTCAGCGCAAAGGCGGTCTCATTCCAGACCTTCTTCGAAAAGATGCACAAGGATATCTCAAATCTGAAGCTGGTCCCGGCACCTGCTGCGGGAAACTTTGGGGCTGCTATTCGAGCGGTGAATGACCCGGATGCCAAAGTGAGCCCCAATCGCGAATATACAGCTCTACCCTGCTGCGTGTGACATCCAAAGGCATTGATTACTGATGAATTTCAGGCAATGAAGAAGTTGTACCGTGATTACGGCTGGCCGGACGCCTTCAGAAAAGATGACTTTCTCAGGGCTGCCGTACCTGCTCGCACAGCCATCTTGGACGACGAGTACGACTGGTCAGACGCGTAAATCAGGTTTTCTGCTCAAACAGAACGCGCACTAGCGTACTTTCGCATCGATGTAGATAACCTCATGGTAAAATTCAGGTTGCAAAAAAGCAGATAGATATTCATGTTACAGCGAATCCTCCTACTTGAATCTGTGCAGTGTCCAGATTATCAACTAACAGCAATACAATAGTAATACGTCGGCCAAATCTGCGACCCGCAGTTCTCTCCGGCTGGCCCAAGGACAGGGTTCAACGCGAACAGAACCGACATCTCGATGCCGTTGTCAGTTGCTAGCTGCCAGCAAGAAGCGCCGTCCCCAGCCTGGGCGAATTTGCTGCAATTGTCCGGAATGCCTGCCTGCGTGTTCGAAGGCTTGGCCGGAGCGGTGGTGGTCGCCGGCGGCGCCACCGTCGTCGTCGGCGTTCCCGAGCCGGTAGCCACGCCGACGCAGTAGTAGTACGTAGGCCAGATCATGGTACCGCAATTCTCACCCGCGGCGCCCAGCACGGGGTTCCAGCTGTAGAACAGCGCCAGGTCGATGCCCGCGTCGGTGGCGAGCTGCCAGCACCCAGCACCGTCGCCGGCCTGCGTCCACTTGTTGCAATTGGGGTCTGTTCCCTCGTGTTGGGGCGTCGGTTTTGGAACAGACGAGGCTGTCGCGGACGCGGTCGTTGCCGGGAGACTTTGCGTGGTGGTTGGGCCGGTGGTGCCGTCGCCGGGGATGCCGACGCAGTAGTAATACCCGAGCCAAATCTGGGTTCCGCAGTGCTCGCCGTCGGTGCCCAAGGCCGGGTTAAGTTCCCATAACCTGGTCTGCGTGATCTGCGCGTCGTTGGCGATCTTCCAGCATGAAGCAGCGGTATTCTCCGCCTTGACGAAGCGGTTGCAGTTCGCCGGGACGCCCTCTTGTTTGCGATCGGCCGGGACGGTGGAGGGGTCTGTGATAATGGGGAGAAGCTCGGTGCTCCCCGGACCACCGCGGACAGGCCCGTTGGAGTCGTCGGGGATCTGGTCGTCAGGCGGCTTCACCCAAGTGCCGCCAGGTCGTCTGGAAGGTCAAGAGTTTCAGCGGTCGTGCGCAAAACGGTTGCAAGCTCATGGGTTCTAGAAGTACGGGATACTCACGAGATGCATAGATACTGACTTTCAGTCAGATGATCACAGGCACCCATCAGGTTAGGATTCCAGGTCATAAGCTGTGCAACGCTGATCGGCTCCGTGTCATTTGATATGGCTTTCGAGATGGTATCACTGTTTCAGCGATGAAAAAGTTAGCAACCCGTCAAATGGATCTGGTGTTAAGATGCAAGATCATGGTACAGACCAAGTATCTCCGGCGTTGACGCGGAGTAGCTCGCAGGCTTCCGGTACACAGACAAAGTCGTATGAGTAGCAATCTTCCGCATTTGTTGCGAACATGAGCTGGCCCGTTGCGACACCGTACTCCTCAGCGAGTTCATTGCAAGCCTCGATACCGTCTAGGCTAGCGTACCGAGCATCGACTGCCCGCCCGGTGCAGTTTGCCGGCACCACCGGTTCGACTGGCTCCGGCTCCGGTTCGGCTTCGTCCGGATCCTCTTCTCCGTCGGGGATCTCTTCATCAATGCCGGGGTCCTCGGTGTCTTCTTCAGGGTCCCACGGGGATCCGTCATCGCCGACGATGGGAGCGCCCGTGGACGGAATATCCGTGGGCTCCGGGGTCGTCTCGTTGAGCTCCGTGGCGTAGGGGTACAACGGGACGGCGCGCGTGGCCAAGGGGCCGATGCTCGTCTGGCAGACCGATTGGATGTCCTGGAATTCGCCAACGAGATAGTCAGAGTGGTCGGTGTCTGGGAGGAACTCTGACGTGACGCGGCGATAGAGCATGTTAAGGAAACACTCGGAACAGAGCAAATCATCATCGTATAACGTTGAGATGCGGCTGTTCTCAGCGGACACGTTGGCCGGGTTAATGCACCACGGGTCCGCCGGATTTGCTGCGCAGTCGACTTGGACGACGTCCGAGCCGGTCCAGTTGTAGGACGCCGGCAGGCACCATTTGTTGTTCGTATCTCGCAGGCAGGCCATCTCCAGACCCTCTGCAAAGCGGAGACTGAGTGTCTCAGCCGGCACGGCACGGTCGCCGACAACAAGCCAATCTTCCGCGCAAGCGGAGGCCACGGTCTCTGTCCATGTTCGGACGTTGGTCTCGCAGCCTGGGACGCACAGGGTGCTAGCATCCTGTTCAGTCCAGTAGACATCGTCGACTTTGACGGTCCACCCGAATAGGTCCTTGTCGCATGGCAAGGTGGTATTGCTGGCGGTATTAGTGTCGTCTGGACCAACGTAGGCATATTTATTGGGGGTGGGGGAACTCACAGAGCCTTGACGCAGTTTTCGCTGATTCCGAGCATCTCAGCCATCGGCTGGGTAGGAACGAGCGGATATAGTTGGAAACCCAGCTCGCCCAAGGCGAATGGCAAAAGTGCCAGCCAAGTAAGGCCTTGCTGAATTGACCACATCATCACAGACGAAAGAGTGACAGCTTGTGACGGATGAAAGGTGGGCAGGACAACGACTGCTAGGTTAAAATGGGTAGGCTACCCAAGTTTTAATAACACTCTTCTTGTTGCCATTGACAATAGTTTTGATATTCCCGCTCGCGCTGGAAGCGTGGAAATGCGTTGGGCATGTCCCTTGGCCTCCATCAACCCTTGCCTCGGCTGAGCAGATTGAGACATTTCTCGCCGAGAGTCTAGATCTGGCCCCAAATAGGCACCAATATCATCCTTGCGCCCTCAACTACCACATGTGACCCATGCGTGTCTCGTTAGACGGACGCAATGGTAAGGGGTTTCTGTCCGTGACTTATTTTCTCGATGGTAGCCATGCTGTATCTTGGTCATGAACCACGAGCTCGCATATCAAGCTCATTGCCAAGGACATCTGGGCCGAACAAAATCAATACCAAGCCCATGGATTCAAATCCTGCTCGCACCCTGCATTTAGAAGCATGTGCGATCCGTCGGTAAGAAAGCGAGCGCAAGGCTCGACAGGGTTGCATTGAGCTGATTCGACAATCTTAACGATAAGCACTAGGCGCTGCAGGTCAGATTTGACTCGTCCGAATCCTCTGCAAGGGTGGTCAGACATCACAAGGGCATTCCCGCCCCTAGAGCTGCGGGAACCGATTCACCTGCCGATTAAGGCGCATGAACCCCTGCATTCGGGCGCCGCCGGCAGACGACCAAATGGAAAATCGTGACCGACCGAGGGAGATGGGTTCTTCATCTTCAAGTAGAGGATGAATAACAGGAGAAAAAAGACGGAAAGTTCTTAAATGACCATGAACATCCGCACGAGCGACGAAACTCTTGATGTGCGCCCATCCACAGAGTCATTGCAGAGTTTCATTCATTTACCATTTTCTCTGTAACCTCTTCTGCTGGTTGACCTCTACAGCCATGCGGCTTTTCCAGGTTTCATGGGCCACTTTGGTCCTGTCCACTCTTTCACGCCATGTCGTCGCAGAATCTTATTTCGCCCTCAACTCAGCTTACGGTCTTTTGCAGAACACTGTCGCTGCTGAGGACCTAGAGCTTCCCGTGGGAACTTGCAACGCTAACACGCCATGTGTGAACGGTGCCTGCTGTAGTGGTGTAAGTTATTGGTCTTCTTTATGCCTATCTCCGGTATGTTAACTAACTCTTCTGTCTTCCCACGTAGAACGGCAGCGGTCTGTGTGGCTACTCTCCAGCGGAATGCGGTGCTGCCAACTGCACTTCCAACTGCGATGCCAAAGCCGAGTGTGGCCAGTATGGCAAGCCTGGGAAACAGATTTGTCCCCTTGGAGTATGTTGCTCCGAATTTGGGTAAGCTATTCTGCTGTCGTCTCCTTAAGATTGAGTCTGAAGGTAGGTTAACATCGCTTGCGATAGCTTCTGTGGCTCAACCTCAGAGTTCTGCGATGCCGGCTGCCAAAAGGGCTTCGGCGGCTGTGGTGATGTGAAGCGGCCCTCCTGCAGCAAGGACGGTGGCAGCATCAACAAGCGCTCTATAGGTTACTACGAGTCCTGGGCCAACACCAGAGCCTGCAGCGCTGTCTCTCCCGAGGACCTCAACTTGGACGGTCTCACTCATATCAACTTCGCCTTCGTCTTCTTCGACCCGTCTTCGTTTCAGATCGTTCCCATGGACAAGAACGCCGGCACCCTATTGAATCGGTTCACTAAGCTCAAGGAAAAGAAGGCTGGCTTACAGACTTGGGTCAGCGTCGGCGGATGGTCATTTAATGATCGTACGTGCAATCGCTTCTTCTTATTCGCCCCCCTCATCCAAGACTTCTGCCTCTCGGTTCCATTCCCAAGCAGGTTTCATTCCAAAGCAACCATCCTGACTTGATTCTCTCTCATAGCTGGCCCTTACCAAAAAGCCTTCAGTACAATGGCATCGAGTGCTGGGAACAGGAAGATGTTCATCGATGGCCTCATCAAATTCATGGAGGTGAGAGTGTAGTCTGCCCGAATAACAAGTTGGCGCTAATATTCTTGATTACCCAGAGCTATGGCTTCGACGGCATGGATCTGGATTGGGAATACCCAACCGCTGGTAAGCTTTCCCAGTCGCAAAGGCCCGAGCAACCTCATCAAACTAATTCAATGCAACAGATGACCGTGGTGGCACCGCAGATGACACCGCCAACTTCGTGTTGTTGTGCAAAGAGATCAAGGCGGCGTTCGGCACTCGCTTTGGCTACTCCATCACTCTGCCAGCATCTTACTGGTACCTGCAGAACTTTGACCTTGCCGGCATGCAGCCGTTTGTTGATTGGTTCAACATCATGTCTTATGATATTCACGGCGTGTGGGATGCCGCCTCGAAATTCGTTGGTCCTATCGTCGCTCCGCACACTAATCTCACGGAGATCGATTTGGGCCTAGATCTTCTCTGGCGCGCGGGCCTCAAACCCGAGAAAGTTGTTCTCGGTCAAGGGTGTATGTATTTCTGGTTATTGAAGACTTCCATAAACTGACCTCGATGTAGATTACGGTCGCTCGTTCACCTTGAAGGATCCCAATTGCAACAAGCCCAATGGCGTTTGCCAGTTCTCAGGCGGAGCCAAGGAAGGCCCGTGTTCCAAGGCATCTGGCATTCTCACCTTGCAAGAAATCTTTGATATTATCAAGGAAAAGAATCTGAAGCCTCAGTTCGATGAGAAGGCTGGAGTGAAATGTGATTATAGCTCTGGCGTACGCGACGAGGTTTGATAACCATTCTGACTGGAAGACAGGGATTCATTGGGACAGTGATCAGTGGGTGTCATATGACGATTCCCAGACTCTCATGATGAAGAAGTCATTTGCAAACTCTCGTTGCCTAGGTAAGTAAAATAGGTGGAAGGTGGCCTGCGCTGTTGGTGAGATGAACAGAGCTGATTGGGTATTATTATAGGCGGCTCCATGATTTGGGCTCTGGACCAAGTCGATCAATCGAGCAAGAGTCTGCAGTATCCCGAAGACTGGTCGGACGATGAAATCTCTCTGTCGGAAGACATGATCGCCGACGAAGAAGTCAAGGGTGTCTGCTACACCACCAAGTGCGGCGAGTCTTGCCGAAAGGGTGACCATGAAGCATCGCAGATGAACGGGCAGCCAGGGCTTTCCACCATGGATCGGTGCCCCAAGAACAAGTTTCGCCGACTCTGTTGCAACAAGGGTACCACCATGGGCAAGTGCCGCTGGAGAGGCTACCGAGGACTTGGCCTTGCGTGCACTGGAGGCTGCGCTGATCTAGAGACGGAAATTACACAGAACACCAACCATCACAGCGACAAGGAGGACCAGACCTGCAGCGGAGGCACCCAGAGCTACTGCTGTGCAGGCTTCATGCCACCCATCAGCAAGGAGCAGATGGAAGAGAAGATCAAGGACGAAGCAGCTGACGCTGCAATTGCCGCAGCTGAAGCGTTGGCTCTAGAGGTCGCCGCCAAGGCATTCTGCCGAATCGCGATCACGGCGGCCCTCACGCCGTTGACCTTCATTCCTATCGTCGGTAAGTTCAACAGTCCACTTCCGTTGCGCCGAATATGTTTCTCCGCGGAAGTGCCTGCTAACAACTCCGCTCTTCGTTAGGCTGGATCATCCGTCTTGCAATTCAGGCTGCCGTTCCTGCACTTGCCAACCTCTGTGCCAAGGGCATCGTTAAGGGTGGCAAGTCTGTCTTCAAGTTCCGAGGCAAGGACTACGACGTCAAGCTGGATAAGCCACTCACCACCAAAAACGACCGCGGCGACCGAGGCAAGTCAGACAAGGCGGATGAGAAGGACGGCCACTGCGACCTGAAAGACAGCAAGCGTCTGGCCAGGCGGGCAGCTCTCCGTCCGAAATCGGAGACGTCGACACGAACCATCCAGATGCGTCAGACAGTCACGAAGACGTGCAACGGCGCGTTATATCCCCAGCCTTGTCTGCATTATCAGTCCGTTATCCAGAACCAGAACGGCATGGCCGCCCTGACCTGCACGACAGCGGCCGGCGGCGGCGGCATCAGGCCCGTCGTTGAAAAGTACAGCAAGGACCATCATACTAAGTGGATCAATGGGTGGATGCAGTCCGCAAACATCAACTGCCAACGCGACGAGTACCCTCCGGCCGCTATCTGGCAAGGACGCGACATGAGACAATGGATCCGCCTCGTGCCTGGAGCACAAAACGGAGGTGCCGGTCAGCTCTTCAGGGGCGTCTGTCCCGCCAAGTACAAAATGTCGCCCGAGCAGAACAAACGCCTCCTCAAGGTCGTCCGCAATTGCAAGCGTCTTGTCTCCAAATATGTGGTGACCCGGACGGCGACGACGAAGGTGATGAAGATGAAATTCATCAATATGCCGAATCTCGCAGACGACGGTATCCCTGACAACCCGTGCTATCCCAAGACCCTCATTGATGACCCGGGATTCGCGCTGATGACCAACGATCCCTGGTACAACGCCCATCCTGCCAACAAGCGGAACACCCGCTTGTATCGAAATGCGCCTGGGGCCAATATCATCGCCGGCAAGACCAACCGCCCGGGCTACAACAAGAGAGACGACGAGGAAGACTTTAACCCGGAAAACTTCAATCCCGAGGATGTATGGGTGGACGAAGGAAACTCCACGCGCAAGGCGACGGATGGGGAACTGCTTGACCACCTGGGCTTTTTGCGCTGCGAGAACGGCGACTGCGAGGCGGAGCTTGGCGACCTCGGGGTCAAGTCCCTGCCGTTCATCAATCCCAGCTCTACTGTTCCTATTGAGGTTGTGGCGTATGCTACGCCGGCGGACGCTCTTCCTACATCGCTCGCCAACGTGCTAGAGACGGCATCATCGATCCATGAGGAGGCTAGGTCACTGATCACGCCAGCACCGCAGTTGGAGTACGAGTACGAGGTGGAATATGAGGACTAATTGAACTCAGTCGAACTTGGGTCTATATTGCACATGTATATTGGCATGACAGATCTACCTGCCTAGCCACTTCTCTCTGAATTGCTGTTTGCTCTACCAATCAGCTGTTTCCTATCATCATGAGTCCGTGTTCCGAGTCTACTTGAGATTGATAAAGCTCTTGATATGATCACCACTACGCCTGGTTTGCGAGGACCTGCATTGCAATGCGGAGTTGTATTATCGAGTCATTATGATTGAATACAGCGGCCCAGATCACCTCGTCGATCTCAAAATCCGTGTCTTAGAATCTTCAAACCTCAAGCCGGACACTATCACACGATGTATCACAAAGAGAGCAACCTCTTTCAGAGGTTGACGCAATAAGTCTACCTTCATCGAGTACCTCAAGGTCCAGCGGTAGGACTTCAATGGTTACTACTCCTTTCATTACGACTGGGATAAGATGGCTCTCGAGGGAAACCGCGTGGCCATATTCATGGTGTATCTCACCGACTCGTGCACTGGCGGGGGAACCAACTTTCCCCGCATCGACAAGCCTGTTAACCAGCGATGGTGTGGCATCGTAGACTGCGAGAAAACATAGTACGAGGGAACTACCTTCACACTAGTTGCTGGTTCGGCGGTCTACTGAGAGAATATGCATCCATGTCAAAGGCAGCTTTCATCGTGGTGTTCGACATGCCTCTCTGCCGGTAAAGTCTCGCGAGAAAATTGGGTTGAATATCTGGTTTTGGGATGTAGACTAGAGACCCTTTGAGCAGTCAGTGAAGCGCGAATTGTATTCTCATATATGACGTACTCCAATGTTTTAGTAGCTCCGATTGTCTATCATGCATTGCCCATGAGCAATGTCTAAGAAGCGCCCATGCTTCCATTTGACGCATAATAAGCTGCGGAAATCTGACTGGAGATGTGCGACTTTTACTCGGTAAAGCAGCAATGCATTTATCTCATGCAGCTATGCACTGAATCTCACTCTCACTGCATGCTTCTCTTTTGCATAGCGACTAGTAATGGTCAGATGTCACGGTTTACACGGGAGTGGTGGACCGATGCATATTGCGACGACAGTTCATTTGCTACAAAACCTATCGCAATCAAACTATGGATCGTTCCTTTCCCTGATAGTTGTGTAAAACACAGTTCGAACTTCTAACCCGTTGGAATCCACATAAGTGTTGCGGGTTCGACCCATTTCTCAGCTGCTCAGCCATGATGACCTCCTTTCGCTGCTGCTTTCTTTGCTCTCGATGCCTTCGAGTTGGCGGATTCGACTGAATGCCACGAGTCGAGGGAGTGCTGTCCGTTTACACCTAAATCACCTCTGTCTTGACGCAGGTGATTCAAATCGTGATTATAGTCATCCTTCTTAGTATTGACCTCACCCCTTGACGCCCTTGAGCCGGGTAGCTTTGGCTGGCCCTGCTTCGCTCTGAGCTCCTTGCTCTGTTGAGAGCGGCGAGAGTCTAAAGAGTTCTGGCAATGCGATCCACATTTTTTGGCGTTGGCTTTGTCGAGGTTGTTGATGTATTTTGCGTCGTTGGGTTTCAGTTGATCCCTGTGAAACTTCTTGTCGTCGGCCTTAATCTGAGCTTTCGAGGGCTTTTTGTCCCTTGGGGCGATGGAAAGGGCATTGTTGAGAGGGGTGTCAGTTTTCTCCTTGTCGTACTGCTGATTGGACATCCCAGCATCTTGATTATCTGAGGCAAGGACATTAAGCACGGCCTCGTCCCTAGGTTGAAGGTCAGGCTCATCTGTGACTACGTAGGACGTCAGAATGAGATGCACAGGTCTTGAGGCTCTATGCAACTTTACCCTCGTCCCCTGCTTTGATATCAGTAGCGATGGGGAGTTTGCCATGTCTGAACACTGGCGCCCAGTCGTAAGGGACGTCGGGGGAAACATCGGGGGAGACAACAATAGGACGTGCAGCTACAGAAGCTGCAAGAACCTCCAAGAGGACAACGGTATTGAAGAGCATCTTGTAGAACTGGCTTTCACCTGATCGTGAAATGGTAATATAAGGTAGCAGCGGGCTAAGATACCTTGCAGAGACAGAGGACTAACACCATTAATCAGGTGGGTTCAATGCTGCTTAAATCTGTTATACCGAGATTCCTTTCTGTTGAGAAAAGGATAAGCTTCATTTCATGCATGACTCGCTCCCACGCGACCGGGGAAAGCATCGACTTGAAGAACAGCTAACCATCCGGTTAAGATTCCTATTAGCGCGGATATTGAGTTAAGCTAGAGCTTTTGTGTTGTTCCTGACATAGAGTTGCGCTAGAGCAGCGAGACGAAATGCGGCATTTCTAACGAGCAAAACTTGCCGAAATAGTATGTTCAGCAAGAAAATCAGTTCCCTAGCAAGCTTTCAGCCAGCTGTGGAGGGGTGACTGGTCTCGCCCGCACAGTGTCGAAACCTTAAGGGATGAGCTGGTATTTGAGAAGACCATAGAAGCCGAGATAGGCGTATTACCCCTCTCCAACCCCTCATTCACCAATGATCCTCGTTGACCCAATTCTCTGCAGTCCTCCTCAAAGCAGTCGACATCACAGAATTCAACGACATCCCTACCCTCACTACGCACACCGTCAATGCGATCACAGACGGGGGAGGACACCCCACGTAAGATATGACGCGGTCGATAACTTTGTAAGCGGCGGGCTGGTCAGGTATGGCGCCGAACAGGCGATGAGCCGAAAGATCGCATTGTGCGGTCTTGAACGATGACTTGGAGCTTGGCTTCGCTATCATAGTGGGGTTCATGGATGTGCGGGGGATGTCCGACTTGAACCTCAGGCTTTTTTCACCCCGCAATCAGGAAAAGGATATCAAACTTACGTCTGTCCAGAGAACAGTAAGCGCATCTGGATTTCTTGATCGGCCGCCGAAAAACGGCCGTCGGAAATCCAGATCAATATCTAGGCTCGAACTCTTGTTTTAAGCCTCACCAGCCGTACGGCCTCAACTGTGAGCTTATGATTCTTGCATGATCCACTAGTACAACCTGAGTTCGCGGGCACATGTGTGGAAATCTCCGAACAATGTTTACTTCCTGAATACTGCAATTTAATTTGTAGGCAAGAAGATGTGGGCCAGCGTGGTGTAGTGACATGTACATGGCAAGGTTTCGAGAGCCCAGAGTCGCTAGTTCAATTCCAGCCACTGGCACACAAAGTCCATGCCTTATGAATCTGTGGCCTGTAATGACTCCCGGCCCGCGCTGCTTACCCTGATCGCACGATCTGGGGCGGCGGATAGCTCGGCTGCACCTGAATGACAGAGTAGCAAGCTGAAATTGACGAGATTACTCGGAAAAGGGGCCCGCATGGCGACAAATCAGCAATTGATTATGGGCATACATAGCGGTTTAATAATTGCTTCCAGTTCAGAAAGCAGCTCTCAAAATGAGGAATATGCTCTAAGCTGCGTATAGCTCCCCGCAGCTGATTCTGACCCGAGTGACATTCGAACATAGGTGGGGAGACAACGTGTATTATTGACGAAATCTGAGATCGACCAGTTTGCGGCCGCTTGTACCAGAACAGAAGCTGCTCCGTTTTCTTGAGCGCATATTGTTGACCGTTTCCTCACGAACGAGTCTCAACATTCACTCTTTTCCACCGATGAAGTTCCAATCCCCAAGTCCACATCATGCACGCTAAGCTGCCTTGTGTGGGTTATCAATAGTGACAACGATTTACTCCTCGTCGACAGGGATCGCTCGGCGGTCGCCAGAGGGTGAGTTGGGGGCTTTACTCGTCAGTGTGCCATTTGTATTGACGGATAATGCGTAACCTACGACCGTGGAACTCATAACCAGAGCGGGCCTCAAGATCAGCCAATTTGACCACCTCAGGGGCGGCGAGAACAAGGCTGAGACCGCTCAAAAGAGGAAAGAGGGTGAAGTTCTTGAACTACATGATTGAAGGTCTTGTAGTTATAAAAGTATGTGCTGGTTGAGGATTAATTTGCTGGGGATGAGCTTGTGATGAGGAGAAGAGGTCTTGGGGGGATGAAAGCTTCTGAGGGCCTTTTATATCAATCAAAACGTACGGGTCGTAGTAGTACTCAGACTTCGACATGAACTTTCAGATTCTGACTATGGTGTTAGTTTCTCAGTCGCCCCCAAGATCCATCAGCTTCTGTAGTGCCAATTGATCAGATGCTGGGCTTGTGGCAACTCCTTCATCGAGCACCCATTGTAAGGAGATGACTTCGAGCTGAGAATCGATAAATCTTGTTGGGCCTGAATTTCGCAGTGCCGCATCTATGTTGAGCTATACCCGGGCGATCGCTCAGAGTGGAGGGACAACAATAAAGATAGTGAATCTTGCCACGTTTCCAACAGCCTGTGCGACAACTAGATTGAACCGCACGCATAAACGCAATGGGGAGACTCTGCAACTCGTGGTTCGAATTGCAACGCAAACCTGTTTGCGCGGAAAAGAGATGCCTGTCTAGACCAGGGCCTTTCTATCCACTAGACGGTGTCACTGATCACGCTGCGTCTTGGCAAACAATTCAATCAGGTGCATATTGTCTTCGTGGGGGCCTTTTGCAACTCCCCTGCCATGGTAACGCAGCCCAAATATCAGAAGTAATACCAGCAAGCGTTGACACATGCATTTTACCGGGAGTCAAAATCGTATCGTCTCCGGTATCAAAAGGTGATCTTGACATCCGGTAATGACCAAACATGCTTGGGGTAGCATAGGGTGATACAACGTAGGCCATTGTGGCTCAAGCCCTCGTCTGGCCCAAAGTCGACTTGACAAGTGTTCGTTTGTCACCTTTTCGGTCTTGAAATGCTAGGATACATGCAATGATAGCAAAAAGATGACAACTCAAAGTTGCAGCGAATGTCAAGCGGTAATCCCACCGGTCAATATCAGCACTGTATGTCTTCGGGAGGGGTAGAACCAAGACGTTTACTGTTGCATCAAGTATAGATGCAGGACACGACGTTGGAAGTGATTTACAGTGAGCAGTGTCATGTCAGAATACGTCCCTGTCGTTGTAAGCGTGATCAGTACTAAATTTACTTTCTTACTGCAATGGTCTCATGAAAGTCAACAGATTTAGCGGGTTTTTGGACAGGCTTGCGGTGGAATACAGGCAGAGACCGCTCATTGTTTCCTGTGTCTGGGCGGCTATATTTCTTGTGTACGTAATTAAATATTTGTATTATAAATGATGACGCCAACAACGATAATAAAGATGATAGTTTCAACGACGACGACGGTAGCATCGATGATAATTATGATGACGACGAAATTGGTAAAGTAACCACCGGAAACGTAGTCGCTCTAGCATAGAACATAGTCGGTCTCTTCGAAAAACGTGGAAAAGTGAGTTTTGCCTGGTGTGTCGGGAAAAACCTACTAGGTACATATAGATCAGATACCCACGATGTTAATCAAGTTTCCCAAAAAGAAAAAAAGAAGGAAAAAGAAAAAAGAAAAAAACAACAACAAAAAAAAAGGCAAAAGATTCAGGTTCCAGAGCAGCCAGTCCATCAAAAAGCTGGATATCTGGCTGGGGACTTTCATTGGTTTCCTTCAACAATCGGAGAATCGGGATAATAGTACCTGAACATGTTCAATCCAATCTTCTGTCCTGAATGGACAGATAATCCAGCATGAACCACGCGATAATCTCCGCTGCCATTCATTCATGTGCATGTTGTTCCAGAAGATGGCTTTCCCTTTCTTAGTCTTCACCAGAAGGCCCATGCCGATGTCTTTGCTGGAAAACTTCTCTCCATCCGCATACGAGGCCACACCTTTGATGTCCGGGAAATATGTCTCGCCTCCAGTGCAGTTGTCCCCTAGGTACGCAAAGATAGTACCCAAGCGGCTGTATGGTCGATTCGGAGTGTGCTCTAGATGTGTCTCTTCCGCGAGTTTGTGAAACCAGTTGTAATGCAGTTTGAATCTCTCACTAACATCATACCTCATGAAATAGAGCGGCTCGACGTCAATATATTGGATGTTCCCGAGAAAACTGCGCATGCAGGTGGTGAGACAGGATGCAACAGGGTCAGCGTGTGGAATTCGAGCAGAGTCCGATGTTCGATATGATCGATCAATAGTAGGTAAGAGGTTGTCATCGTAGACGAGGGAGTGTTCGAGGTCTTTTCAGCTGTCGATTGAAAGAGTATCAGTATACCAGGACTGTGGTTTCTAAGATAGAACGGCTTGAACTGCTATTATCTCACTTTTCATGAACCAAATGCTCAACCTCTTGGTCCTTGAAGAAGTTGTTGACGTACAAAATGACAGGGTTGAGCGATAGAATTTCGATGGAGTAGTTGTGGGAACAGTCCATGGGGGTCCGATCATCGATTGGTTCCATTTGGGATCCAATTGGCAAAGACGGCTTCAGAAATGCAGTGCACCAAAGCCAGGACCAGGAACAATATCGCGAACACGCCATAGTTTTCCAGTGCACGCATCACTTTCTGCTGGAGCTTTAAGGAAGGTCAGCTTTCAGAATCGATGTCAAAATCCGACATTCCACACGTCAGTATTTGCTTACCAGGACAGACAGGCCAAGTTCAGCTTTCGTCTCCATATTTTGTTCTTTCAAGATAATTGTCGCTCTTAAGTAGAAGAATTGGCATCGAGGAATCAATCCTACGAGAAACAACCTTGAGAAGTCTCTGTTGGCATGGCGAACTCTTGAGAATCACCCCAGTGTCAAGAATGGTCTTGCCTCTGGCCGCACCCACACACACGTAGTCTCCACCCCCACAACGCCGTTCTGAAGGACCTGGCCGACCCATGTGCTGGAACGTATTCATGAGCGGGAGCTAGAGAAAACAATGGCAACGGCTGGATGCAGCCGATTGCCAGTACACGGTAATGTCACCGGTATCCAGGCGAGAAAGTACGTTGCACTGTTGTTTGCCGTTGAACAACAGTGGGTATTCTCCGAATCGGCATGCACATCCAAAGCGCGGGCAAGGATACTGGGGGCAGCTGACCTTCGTGTACAAAGACAGCGTTGGATTGGTGACATGGTCGGGTTTTCGGCCCCTTCTCAGCGTGCATTTGCCTCTCGGTATTGAGGTGACACGAGGAAGAAGATTGCAGGCAGGCGTAGGAGCCTGATATCTGACCTCATGCCGCACCAAGTTTCGGTGTTGATGGAGTAGATTCGACGCATGGCAGGAGGGATCACTCTTTCAAATCCACCTGCTTCTATGTGGAGCGAGCGCTTGAAAACATGAAACGTTTGGTCGCGCATTCTACTTCTTTGAAGTAACGACAGCCTGAAACGGACTCGTCGGCCGAGCAACCAATGAATATCCTCTTCTCCCGTCATTGACCGAACATATTCCCATGATGTGTCTACTGCATGCTACGATATCGCGCATTTCTACCTCCTTGATGTCAGATTTGACGGTGTTTAGTTGAACATAGCTCTATCTTCCATTAATGATGCCTTAGTAGGGACAATCTCCTTAACGTCTTGCTTATTTCAGGTACTAGAAATGGGCAGCAGAGGGGTGGCGTGACTAAGACCGACATTGTCGCTGGAGTCTACGGTGGATGGGCTCAGCATGGTGAGACTGCCAACAACACGACTTCAAACCTCACGTCGACGACCTCCAGCCAATTGCGGATTCGCTCCCATGAGGCAGTTTAGGAATGTTACCAGGCTTCAAAGATAAATATAGATGCCGCTTTGCAACAACATCTACACAACCATGACCATGGTCATTATTAGAGAGCCGGATCGTGACCTATCCTGGCTTTGCGCGTCGCTTCCTTCCACCAAGCCATCTGGTAGAGTATTGCATATGTTATTCGATGGTACTTCTTTCCATCTATCTTTGTCAAAGACTAAGAGAAGCTCTGGTTTTAGCGGTACGTTCATGTTCTACTTTGGCACGTGGAGTGTACAGTAATGAGTGGTATCGAGACTGTTCCAAAATTACGATCGTCACCAGCCCAAAACTAATTACTTATGGAACACGACGTTCCGACCTTAACAAGAGAAGTCACTCGAGATTTCTGGTCAAATTGATAGAGTTAAGTGGCTGGATCCTTCGTCGTTGCCCGGCTTTGGTATGCTGACGCCGAATCTGACGCTTTCCATTCCATGGGCTGAGACATGTCAGTCCTCTCCTCGGCCCTTCTCCCGAGAGGCTGCTTATGCGATGTGATATTCCGGAAGTAGTAAAACCTTACTCCGAATTCTCTCCCGGATGAAACGTTCAAGCCTGCCGCAAGCCACTGAAGCCTTGGCCGAGACTCTTCAGAGCGAGTTAGTTAGTACACTTGAGATCGGCACGTCAGGGTGGCTTTCGCTGTGGGGAAATCGTGGGAGTAGAACAGTTTGCTTTCTAATGACATTACCGTCATCCATGTTCCCGCCAAGGGAGCGAATGGCTATCCTGTCTCACGCCCGTGACTATGGCGTTGAGGCTGGCACTTGGCGAGGCATATAAGACCTGCCGACACCTGAAAGCTACCCAATAGGGTTAAAAGGATGGAATCATGAGTTCTTTTGCCATGTTTGTGAAAGCGCCACCAAGTCTATGCCCTATAACCACCTTGTGGGTTACAAGTGTGACGTCTATAAGACCAAGCAGGTAACCACAGGAAAAGAAGGGATCATCACAAACACAAATTCACTATCTCCACAGTTCTTTCAATCTAAATCGGACCCCTCCCTCGCAAAAAATGCAGTTCTCATCGGTTGTTCTCACTCTCTTTGCTGCCGCGGTTAACATCCAGGCATCCCCCCTTGCAGACCGCCAAATTCCAGGAGGGCCCAACGCCAACTGCTGCGGCTGTGACTTCAACAACAAGTCCCATGTCTGCACGGTCCCTCCTCCAGGCGGTTGCTTTACCGCTGCCGTCATCTGCCCTTTCAACCCGAAACCTGAAACAGAGGAGATGTGCTGCTGCTGCGACCCGAGCATTCCCGCCATGAGGTGTAAGCCAGTCGCCAAGAACCAATGCTTCTGTCCAGCAGTGGCGTGTCCTTTTTCATGGGATCCCGTTTTCTTGCCCGCAAACTCTCAGGTTTCGGCCTCCTCCTAAGCGTTCAGAATCTCTAGCAAGTGGTGGAAGAACTCAGCAAAGTCTTCGGCGTGGTTCTCGATTTCCTGGGTTCAACTATTTTGGGACACTTCTTTCGAAATTTTGGTTCATTTCTTCGCAAGGCTATCTTGAGGTTCGGTTTTGGGCATGGGAGCAAGAGTGTTCAAAGATTGGTCAGCTGTTGGGTTCGGTTCATCCATGTATCAAAGAAGCACTACCTCAAGCTGTTATCTCGGCTGCAGAGCTTTCCTGCCTCATTTTCTTCAATTTCAAGCTGGCTTCAGCCTTCATTTCAAAGCCGGTGACAATGTAGAAAGATACTTGTATGGAGAGACCTTAAATTCCTTGAGTGGCTCTCTTGTGTATGAAAAGTCATCGCAGTAATTTGTTCGAGGCGTTTGGCACATACCTAGTTCGTCAGACCAAACGAAGAATGCTGATCAAGTTTATCCAATGGATAGTCAGAAGCACATCGAAAACCATCTTTTTCGGGCTGCCGTAATGTAAGAATTGTCACAATGGGTGATATACAAACCGTTTTCGCTCTATGATGCTCAATATCCTATGGGCGTTCGAGGGGCGAAATCCGGATGCTGAGCATTCATAAAACCCCAATCCTCGGGCAACTGAAATCGTGATAATTCGTCTCTGGTCATCTGCCGCCGACTTCTCACAGCCTAATACCGATGTCACTGACTTTTCCAAGACTTCGGGAATCATCGGGGACTTGGCATTAACTCCCAAGTTGACGAGATCAGCAGCTGGGCAACTTATACGAGCTTTCTCTCAAATAGGCAAAGGTGTTGAAAGGCCTGAGACATCTACTTATCATATCCCGGATTGTAAGAGTTAGGATTAGACGACAATGGAATGGTTATTTAAGCAGAGTATCCTGATACGAATTTCCACATTCGCAATCTCTGTTCATATCTCTACAGCCTCGATTCTTCCGCTACATCTGTCCCTTGCTCAATCACAGTCTGACTTCACCAACACCATGCAGCTTTCAAAGTTTCTCGTCGTTGCCATCGCCATCATTGGCAATAGTCAAGCCGCAACCCTTGGAGGCCGTCAAGACTTTTGGCCAGACGCAGATTGCTGCAGTTGCAGCTACGACATTGAAGGATGGATTTGCAAGGTTCCTGGCGCAGATGGCTGCAGTGCCATACCGGATACTCGCTGTCCTTTCAGACCCAACGAGAAGACGCTATGCTGCTGCTGCAATCCTACTCCAGGGAACGAGTCAACAAAATGCTCGCTCGTTGACCGAGATGCGGGATGTAACTGCCCGGAAGTTAGGTGCCTGCATAACTTCGGCAAATACATGCTTCCGCCCTGGGTCCAGGGTTGATATTACGTGGCTCTGGAAAGTGACGTCTTTGAAGCCACAGGTCGAAGATGCAAAGGAATAACATTTTGACCGTTCAATTCTTGTTTCTTGTTGAGAAAGCTGGTAACAGAGGGCTGGCTACTCGCCTTGCATCACCTACTATAATCCAATATTCAATTCAAACATTGTCTAGGGCCTTTCTGCATTGTGGAATGTACACGTTAGTTGTGGGGGATGTGCTGTGCGATGGTGAAATTGATGATTGACAGATTTCGTGGGGATTACATTTCACGACGAATCAAATGTCGCGCACTGTTTTTTGTACGACTTCGGTTTGCTCATTTGCGTTAGATCTTACTCAGCCTGGAAACCAAAAGTTGATTGTCTGACAATAGCCCTAGTAGCCTATAGGTTCATCGGCGCTGAAGGATTCGAAGGGGGCAGTGCTCGAGGCTTTCAAGACATGAACCCCGAACAACCTCGGCCTTAGGAACTCCGGCAGTAGAATTGACGGATCAGATTATTCGTTGGGATACGATCGCTTCCACTGGATGTTTACGCGAAATTGACGGATCCAGTATAACGAATCAAGCAACTAAACAAGGCCACTTGTGAGACTTCCAGCTAGGAAAAGCTTTCTTGATAGCATTTTCAAGAATCAAGAGACTATACAAACCTCAGCAAGCATACCAGTTCATCATGATTAGATGTCAACAATCACAGCTCTGCAAAATATCAACAAAACCATAATCTCCGCCGAAAGATTGTATCTTTACATAACCAGCCTGAACGAAACTCCGACAATCTGCACTTCTCACGTATCACTCTCGCCATCACTGCAGCTACTAGCAGCATTCAAGCCTCCACCATTGCAGGCCGTCAAACTGAGGTCAAGCCAGACGCAGACTGTTGCACTTGCGACTATGACCTCGAGGTCATCACCTGCAAAGTCTCGGACGCGCCTATCTGCCATGTTCCCGACACTCGCTGTCTTTTTCGACCCATTCAGACGGAAGAGCTCTGCTGCTGCTGTGACCTGAACCTGAACGAACCTGCTATAAAGTGCGCGGCTCAGGAGAAAGATGCAGGTTGCATCTGTGCGGCAGTTGTATGTCCTTTCAACTTCAATAATTCCATGCTTCCAAGCTGGTTTTAAAGTTGATCTGTAACGCCATTTCCAACTAGATCTAAGCTCTCCACAAGAGCTATTCTTTTGGTGGCATGGAGCTGAGAATGGACGCTTCAGAGGAGTTGCTCAGGCCATAACATCGTGGTTTACTAGATACCTCCTAGGCTCTTTAGAAGGTGGAGATAGCTTTAACAGCTATGAAAGTAATGGACTGTGCATTCACATCTTGTATCTTATTCTTTAATGATATGTGACCTGAACAAGCAGACTATAAAGAAAGAGAAAATAAAGAAAAAGGCAGAAAAGCTGCCACGAAAGAAAAAACTACACAGACGAGAAGAATAAGGAGGGCAAATGATCGAGGTCACGCCGTCTAGTTATTTTCATATTGCAAGTTTCTTCGCGGGGTTTTCGGAAGACTTAGCAGTATGAACTTCAGGTGGTTGGCAGGTGTAGGATAATAAATAGAGAGAGTGACAGACATCAGGAATTATTATAGATACTTAGGTACAAAGTAAGGTAGACACGGATCAAGCACCCTTTGTTTTCGAATCCTCCGCCCCTAAATGACAAGTCATTTGCTCTCATCGCTTGCCAGCCACAAAAGGCCTACGTGCGCGGTGTAGCCTTGTTTTTCGATGCACGTTTCAAATCGGAAGGCCGGAGCTAGAGAAAGATACCCAAAAGTGAATCACTTTGGCGTTGACTCGCAACACGTATTTAGGGCCTCGACTTCCCGTGTCTAATTACCATCCCTTTTCATGGAGGCGGCTGATTATGCCTGCCGCTGATTGCATTTACAGTCAGAGGGAAGGCATTCCGCTGCCGTGGTGGTCTCCCACCCGTGCCACATATTCTGATCCATCTGCTGAAACGAGCCTTGGTCAGTAGACTACGGGACGGAAGTCTGCCTTGTAATACAGCGCAGACATGGGGGCGAGAGGCAAAGCAGACATCGGGTGCCTGGTTTGCAGCTGTAAATTAAGGATGAGTGGCTGTGCTTGCGCGACCAAGACCACACCGCCCTGGGCTGTCTCACCGGCAATTCGCTGCGCCGCCGACAAATCAGGCTCGTAGGGCTTGGAACATTCGCACAAGTTCTGCACTTTTGTTTCTCCATTTTCAACCAGGCTAGCTGTTGCTAAATTTCCGCAAGGCTCTCGAATTGGCTGCCCAGCTTGGAGGCTTGTGATGATTGTCTTGATTTGTTTGAAGAGGCCTGCTCCCCAGGCACAGCTACTTTAACATTCCCCGCCCCATAAGAGTCTCGAAACTGCTCTAGGCCTGAGCCATACCAGCCTCTTTCCTCTTCGCTTATCAGCTCTCCTCATACTTTTCGACATACTAAGGATGGCTGCGGTCGAATATAATCGTCCTGCGTCGCATGCAAAGTCGATGCAAAATGAGACGTCCGAGTAAGTTGTAATTCAGTTCTTTCCTGCGCCTCAAACATTTTTCTCACTCATTACATTGTGATTACTTCTTGATTTATTTTTCAATTGATGTACACTGACACAAACGGCAGAAATCACTTGTCAATGGGTCCAGAACCTTTGCGAATGCTCCATGCCAGGACTTCGCCAAAGACACTGCCGCTATCAAGAGCGCAGTCATTCCCAGGAGTTCAAAAATGGAACGACGTTGCAGAATTTAAAGAGCCTAAAGGTGACTTTGGGTCGGGCCTGTTTTTTGGACCGGATAGGCATGTAGATCACGATCTTGGTTTCCATGGCCAAGGTCCCAAAAGGATTACGCTGCCTACCATCATCCGGGAAGACGTATCAGATTTGATCGTGAGTGGAAATTCTCAACCAGTTTTGTTTCTTGCAATTCCATTGATGCCAGAACTAGGATTCTCCACTTGCTGCCGGTACCGGATCGCCAAATCCAAGTACGTCCGCTGCGTGGGCCCCTATTTGGGGATATGGCTTGCCATCTACTTCAGACCTCCCTAGGTCCGTTGCGGAGCCCAGTGAAGTCACCGACTTTGGGCATCAAATGTACAGCGAACTTAAAACTCAAGGACGTGTCCCCAGCTTTCCTGCAGACGAAGATGAGTTCGACAGCAGTCTTGCAGACCGAATCTTCGAGGCGAGCAGAGAGAACTCGCGTGATAGAAAGGACTTTCTCCCCAAAAGTCAGTTGGACAGGCTCATCCATACAAGTTCCGTCACCCAAGAGCTCAGGGCATGCTTCCCACTTCTTGGGGATGACAAGATCCGCGCCTACTCGGATCAAATTTGTCATGGTTCATCAGGAATGCATGCGAAGAACAAAACGAAAAATGTAGCCAACTCCTATCAAAAGGTTTTCGCCATCTTGGTTCTCATCAACAAACTGGAAGATGTGGAGTTATTCTTGCATGACAACGTGTGCGATGCAGACTTGCCACTTCAAAGACATACCGAGGAGGTAGGCCGTCGTCACAAATTTGGTCTGCGGCGCAGGAAAGACCCGCATCGTCAACTCGAGTGCTTCAGCTCCTGGGATCAGATCACTCTCAGGAACTTCGAGCAATACCAGTGGGCCATGATTCCACCATTCTTCACCAAGGGCGAACTCAAAAACGTGAAGCATTACGTTCTGGACCCATCGACCGTATTGCCGTTTACCTTTACCGAGAATACGAATAGCAAGTCTAAGGCAAAGGTACATCGAGGTGGTTACAGCTTGGTCTATCAGGCGGATATTCATCCAGATCATCACAACTTCAATAGCTACCCAAACTATGAGGGTAACACCTCAGAGGTAATTCTCACTCCCTCTTTCGCGGCACTCATTCTAATAATTTAAGCCCTCCCAGAATACTTTCGCAATCAAGCGTCTAGATTCGCCCAGTAAAGAGGCATTTCAAAAAGAAGTCCAGATTCTGAAAAGATTCAGTGGTGATGCTCATCCCCATCTTATTTCCCTCCTTGCAACCTACGAAATGAACGACACCTTTTACCTGATATTTCCCTGGGCAGGTGCCGATTTGAAGACTTACTGGAAGTCTGAGAACCCGACGCCAACATTTGACGCGGCAACCGTCATTTGGATGGCCGAGCAATGCAAAGGTCTGGCCGAGGGCCTTACTAAACTCCATCAGTACGAGACCGGACTTTTGGGGAAGTCTGAGTCACCAAAGAACGAGCGCCTAGGGCCAAACATTGTGTTGAACGGTGGTCAAGACACTGGAAGACACAGCCCGCTCTACGGCAGGCACGGGGACATCAAACCCGAGAATATTCTTTGGTTCGCCGAGCATGAGCAACCTGGCCATAGAGGAGTACTCAAGATCTCCGATTTTGGACTTTCGGAGCTCAACAGTCGGTATAGCAAATCGAAGAGACGGAGTCATGTTCCAAACTCGCCGACCTATCGCCCCCCTGAATGCGACTTAAGGCAAAAGGTCATCAAACAGTCATACGACATCTGGACCCTCGGGTGTCTCTACCTCGAGTTTATTGCATGGACACTAGGTGGATGGGAATTGGTCAATGATTTTGCCTGTCGAAGAAGATCTATGGATCCTGTAGAAGCGCAGTCTGACTGCTTCTTTGAGATTCGCGACTTGGGAACTTCTGCATCCGTAGACGCGTTCGTCAAGCCTAACGTAGTGACTGTAAGAATCCCCTTATTGGCATGAGTTTAAACAGTACTGACTAGATAAAAGTTTGTCTCAGAGCTTCACGCCCACCCCCGGTGCAGCGACTTTTTCCACTGTTTTCTAGATATGATCATGACAGAGATGTTGATAGTGGAATCTGCAAGTATTCGAAGAATGGGATGCATGCAAGTGATGCAGAGGCTGACGACATTGCATCTGAAATGCAAAAAGGATGCAGGCTTTGCGTTGGAAGCATCGCCCAGTATAAGATAGAAGTATGGGAGCATCCAACCTCGTTCGCGCGGATTGCTGGCCACACGGCGGCATCTCGATTTATTAACTGCGGTAGTGGTTATTTTCATTTTTATTTCCTTTAATGAAAAATAATCCAGTTCTCTGTGTTTGTATTGAGCTTCTCGCTGGTCCTGTGATTGCGGTACCGCCTTCACTGGGCTGGATTGTGAGAATTGAGATCAGGTGTTGCCTGGACATGGTCGCCTGGTTGGCGAACCATTCCGCCATATGCTCGATAACCCCGCTTATGTTTCCGTCCCGGGCCAAATGGGTACGGAACGCGCTTGCTGGGTCGCAGCCTGCTCCGTTTTGTTCGTAGACGAATTTGATTTAGTATCCCCTACCCCATGCCGTGCTTCTTCCATCGTTGTCTCTGTTGCGGACTCCGATCCGCCATCATTTCTATTATCGTCATCATTGCTTTAGTCGTCTCTCCAAGTACAACCTGGAGATAGCTAAGTACCCGAGTGCCTCAAGGAAACACGCATGCCCCGGCCTCCCTTTTCGCTCCATTTCGGACCCGATTGCTCCTTTCTACGCAGTACTTAGCAGGCTAACATGCAAGTAGCACAGTTGGCCAATCATTCAACAACGACTAATCACGCAGGCGTCCCCAGTCAGTCGATGACTGCAGTAGGCAGGTTGACGTGCATCTACCCACACCATCTGCTCCCGGTACTGGATAGGCCCCCGCAAACTTCGTGTCAAAGCATGTACTCAATTGAAGGAAAATTGGATGGCGAGCCGAAGATTTGCAGACTTACCCTCGGTTTTGCGGCTTGGCGGAGCCTCAATTTGAAAAAGAACGATTCGCCTACACGTTCATTGGTAGGTGATCACCAATAGCATCTTCCGTCACCCACACTGGATTCGAGACACAGAGAGCCTGATTCTTCGGATGCAAGCCATGCGTTGCCTCACGCTTTGTGTCTTGCCAATTGGCAGTCGCCCGGGTCGTTTTCTTCCAAGGGTTCGGGGTCAAGTCCAAAGCCCCCTTCTACTGACATTTTCACACCCCCTTCCCTCCTTCTCTTTTTCCATTTTCTTTCACCCCAATAATCCAAGCAACCCAGTCATCATGGGCGATTTCATGGAGGACAGTGAAGACTCGCCTCTCGGAGACCGTTTGATGGATCCCCTGGAAAAAAGCGTTTTCGACACGAGAAAGGATTTCCTCCCAGAAGGATGTCTTCAGAAGATCGTCAGCCGAAAGGCCATCCAATTCGAGCTTTTCGGCAAGAAAGATGTTCTCCATCCAGATGAGGAGAGCCTCGTCAACTTCATCGACAGACGGGCGAAAAAGGTCTTTGCGACGGCCTATGTTGCCCTGGGAAGTGGTGGACATTCACTTCTCGTCACAATGTCGTATTTTCGATCCCTCAATTTCATAGACGAGTCTCTGCCAATGAAGAACTTTCGAAACGAGTCCAAAAGGAATACTCAGGCTGAGGTCCCATACCCTTTCAATCGCGATCAGGGAAAGTCCTTCCTTCGGATTTGGCCAAAGTTAAAGGTCCGCAACTTCTACCAGACTCAGTGGATGTTTCTAGCGCCTGTTTTCTCCAAGGACTATCACCATCATATCCTGTCCATTGACATTGTTCTCCCCTTTGTCTGGGTCAACCATGTTATCAAAGGCGGCAGATTCAGCAAGGTGTACGAAGTAGAGATCCACGAAAGCCATCAGGAGCGTAAGGTAGGGGAACCTTTTGCAAATCGCAGAGCCAATCATCTAAAGATGCCCTAGGAGAACGACGCTATCACCCACGTTGCTATCAAAGAAATCCTTACAACCGACAATGACCCAGAATTGAAACAGGACATAGAAAAAAGCTTCACCCTTGAAGCAGACGCGTTGTCTGACATCTCAAGCCTTGAGCATGACCACATGATAAGGAGGATTGCTGCAATCACGATCGACACTAGGCACTATTTCATGTTTGAATGGGCCGATGGAGGCAACTTGAGAGAGTTTTGGAAAGAATACGCATTACCTGATCTCACGCCACAGCTC
Source organism: Colletotrichum sp. COLG31 (assembly GCA_009800995.1). Lineage (NCBI taxonomy): Eukaryota > Fungi > Ascomycota > Sordariomycetes > Glomerellales > Glomerellaceae > Colletotrichum > Colletotrichum sp. COLG31. The sequence goes on from VNWS01000002.1 coordinate 1,358,127, forward strand.
ATTCGTCAATCAGTGATTCAGCTGCGTGGTCTTGCCGATGCACTAGAAAGCCTCCACCACTACAAAAAGGACGCCCACTACCGACACGGCGACCTAAAACCAGAGAACATTCTTCGTTTCAAGGATGAAACGTTCGTCGGAAGACTCAAAATTGCCGACATGGGTCTTGCCAAGCGTCACACCGAGGTAACCGACGCTCGATTGGTGGCAACAAGTACAAAATATGGAACAACTCGATACGAACCTCCCGAGGCAACCACGAACCAGTTGAAAGCCAGGTCTCGACTCTATGACGTTTGGTCACTGGGATGCATAACTTTGGAGTATATCATCTGGCTCCTGTATGGCTATGATGGGGTTCAGCAGTTCAACGATGATATCCATAACGGTACAGGCTGCTTCTATCTCATTGAGAAAGGAGGAGATCAGAAGAAGGCTGTGGTTCATCCCACAGTGGTTGAATGGATGAATGACCTTAGCAGACACCAGGAGTGCTCCACGCAAACGGCCATTCGGAGTTTGCTTGAGCTTGTCAGAGACCGACTCTTGGTTGTCGCGCTTCAGACTGGCCAAGAGACAAACTCTCATCTTTCCCCGTCAATGTTCACATTCACTCCAGCAGACTCTACCGAAGCCCCAATAATAGGGTCTTTCAGAGCCAAGGCTGCTACAGTGTACTCTGCTTTGCAAGATATTCTCGATCTAGGGGAGGGAAACCAGAGCTATTTACTTGCAAACGAGAGGCGAGACGGTTCCAGGCGCCAGTCCGTCGCAGCCATCCCGAGATCTCATGAGTTTCTGCAACTTCCGTCCCCTTCGAGACCAACGACGAACGACACTCGGAGAGCTGGACAGATTAACGACAACGTGAGTGGTTTCCGTGGGCGCAAGAATGGGTGCTAACATGGTGCATTGGTAGACTGTGAGGCCTTAACTGCTCTCCTCACGCAATTCCTTTGAAACTAACATGCATCAAACAGGATGATGTAAGTGGACGAGCGGGAATTCGTACACCTTGAGGTTACTCATGAGCTGACAAGTAATGGAGTATGTGAGTCAAGTACTCAATTTCTCTGAATTGGTTTAGAGCCTTGGTTCATTTACTGACTGCTGCAATTACTCATTGTGAAGGGAGTGAGTAAAGCCTTCATAATCCCTGGTTCTTCAGATCTCTAGCCTCTTGAGTGAAAGAACGATACTGACCTTTTGTTTTATAAATAGCTTGTGAGTACAAACATGACCTAATGAATAAGATTATTGTCTAACAAAAACGATGACGCATCCACATATAGTCGGTGAGTTGAGTTACATCACCACCGTTCCAAGTTGCTTCGGTCAATCTCTGCTGACTTTGACCCTTCAGCTCAATCCCATCTGGTATTCTTACACGGACAACAAGTTTGCGAGTAGCATCATAGTTCATGGCGCAGGTCTTGTTGACCAGTTGGGCCTACCTCGTTATCAAGACTTCTGTTCCAGATGTGAGGGGCTAGACATACTGTCGCCGACTTTCAAAATGTGCGACACGCTATCCGGTTTACAGCAAATGGCGAGTCATTGTGGATTTTGCAGAATTCTGTCCAACACTTGCGCCAAAGCGGGGGTCCTTGGGCAGATAAATTTGCAAAGAAATGGACCTTCTCTGAGGGCTGGCGATATGTCCACCCCCCTTCTCAGCCTTGTTCGCGCTCCCGGTGAGTGAATTGAGACTCTTCAATCAGACAGATCAGCTTTTTCACGATCAGTCATTAGAACTCTTCACTGATAGAAATTCATTATGTAGAAAGGTGTACGGAAGCTCCACTGTATGTCCAAGATGGATATCCTAATCTCCCGCCTACCCGCCATCATATGCATTTTGAGACTATCAAGCAGTGGCTCAAGGACTGCGACGAGAATGCAGCACATGACAACTGTCGGTGCGGCGAGAGCCCTCCGCTTCCTACAAGATTGCTCGACGTTAGCGACTCGAAGATACGTCTCATCGAAACTCAAGACTCTCATGGCAAATATCTGGCTCTCTCCCATCCATGGGGCGATCCAAAGAAACACTCACACTTTTGCACGTACACCGGCAACATTGAAAAATACAAAAAAGGCATCGATTTTGACGCCCTCCCAAACACGTTCCAGGATGCTGTCACACTTACCCGCCAGCTCAGCGTTCAGTATCTGTGGATAGACTCTTTGTGCATCATTCAGGGTTCAGACGGGGACTTTGCAGAGCAGTCAAAGTCCATGGAAGACGTTTTCAGCTCGGCCTACTGTGTAATTGCCGCAAGTCGGGCGACCGGCCAAGGGGATGGCTTCCTTGGAGAAAGACGCCAACGAGATTATGTCACCTTCGACCACGGAGGCGACACGTACCACATTTGCGAAGAAATCGACGATTTCCAGGGCGATGTTATCGACGGTCCGCTGAACCAACGCGGTTGGGTGCTACAGGAAAGGGCTCTCGCACGCCGAACTGTCTACTTCACTGAGAAACAAACATACTGGGAATGCGGTCGTGGAATTCGATGTGAGACTTTCACCAGACTGAAAAAGTAAGCTGCCCCCTCAAGTATCATCAAGCGATTTCTTTTGCTAAGGGTTCATCGGCATTCCAGCAACATTGCGGCCTTTCTTGGTGATCCCAAATTTCCTGAGGTTGCGATGAATTCCAACCGAGGGGAAAGGATTTACCTCTACCAAATGTTTTATAAGCAGTATTCTAGGCTTCAGTTTTCTAAAACTGAGGACAGGCCTTTTGCGATTGCTGGTCTCGAAAAGAGACTGATTCAAGGCTTTGGCGCCCATGGAGGGTACGGTGTATTGGACGATGGCAAGGGACTTTTACATCGCAGCCTCCTTTGGCACCGACCTTCTAAGGAAACTCTCGAAAAGATCAACTTCCCTATTGAGAAAAAGATCTTCGTACCAACATGGTCGTGGATGGCTTATCAAGGAGGAATCGATTACCTGGACCCCGAGTGGAGCAAGACCGACTGGGAACAGCGTGATCTTCGGTCCCCATGGAGCGCACACTCGCCCTTTCAGTACACCACCGACAAAAATAGCACAATTTCCCTCGAGGCCACGGCAAGAAACTTTGATAGCGTCGAAAGCCTCAAAGAGAAGATCGTGCTATACTTCGATATGCCTGACAGGGCTGGCTGTTCCATACCGGGGTTAAAGTGCGTGATCCTCGCGCGGCCGAAGGCTGGGTCTACAACGACGGACAGAGTGTGCTATGTCCTTCTTGTTGCGCCACAGACGAATCAGAATTCTGGAAATCCGGCTGTCTTTGAGAGGGTGGGGGTCGGGAAAATGCCCGAAAGTTGCATTTCGCAATCGGAGAAGATTGATGTCCGGCTGCAGTAGATAGATTACAAATAGTCTCATATCACGTCTTTATCTTACTGAACACCATCTCTACTAAAGCTGTATTGAGAAGTTGGTTAGTGTCCAGAATGTTGTGTCAAATCTCATTCACGATGGAAAACAAATGAAGACGCAAGTTTTCCTAACCGGGCAGTGCCAGTTGGCTATCTGGGCAGTGTCACCCATGGCTTCAATCGTAGCAAACTGGGGTGCGCGTAGCGCTTTGATAACAGGGGCAGTAATGGTAATAACGACGACGGATGACGATGATAGATGACTAGAATAGCCGGTTACAGGCGACGACGACAGCAACGGCCACACCAGCAGCATCATCGATAATTACAATAACTACTAATCACTGACATCAAAAATTAACTTATCACGAGAGTCAGATCATACGATCTGAAATGTTCCGTTGATCTAACCGACACTCTATTACGGTCTATCTATCATCTACGACACAATAGCCAACGCACTCTTCACCGCAAAGTTATGCTCCCTATCCATATCCCACGGCCCGGGCCTAACCATCTGTAACTCTACCCCCGGTCTAAACACCATACAATATGAACTCCCTCCAAAGTGGAACATCCCAATCTCCTGCCCCTTCTCGATCCTCTCCCCCTCCCTCACCACGAAATCGCAGCTCGACACCTCCACCATACCAATAAACACCACCGCCATCAGCCCAATCTTCGGGTTATCCGCCTGTATGAACATAATACTCCGCGTCGCCACCGCACTCAGGTACGGCTGCGAATACGTCGGCGCCGCCGGGTCCTCCCCGCCCTGCCCCTTAGCCCCCGCTAGCCCCTCCGACCAGTTCTCGCTATAATACGTGCCCGGGACGTACTCGATCCCGACTACCTTGCCGCTCACCGGCGCGTGCCACCGGTGGTAGCTCAGCGCGCTCAGGAACGCCTGGTACACCGTCCCGCCCACGAACTCCGCCGTCCGCTTGTGGCAGTTGAGCATGTTCCCCAGCGAGTACGGCTGCCCCTTGAGGTAGAATGTGTCAAAGAGCTTCACCCCCGTGCGCACCTGCAGCGGCGCCGACTCGCACGCGTTCGCGACCACCAGCGTCGGGTCCGGGAACCGCGGGTCTCGTGCCCCGCGCTCCGGCGCCTCCACCGGCCGCACGCCCTCTCTGAACCGTCTGACGAAAAAGTCGTCCCACGAGCCGAAGCCGAAGTACTCCCAGCTCGGGTTGCATTCAAACAGCTCTTCGAAGGTGTGGCTCGTCTTGCCGTTGTTGGCCTTCATCGCAATCATCTCGCGCGCGTCCTTGGACAGCCACCCGTCGAGACACCCGCGCGACTCGGGCGTCGTGAGGAACTTGCCCCACGCGTTGAGGATCGCCGCGATGGCGGCGTTGACCTCGGGCCGCAGGAAGAACTCGTAGCCCGAGATGGTGCCCATCGGCCAGTCGAGCAGCGCGTTGATGGGGCACCCGACGAGGCCGATGGCGGTCGACGGGGACGACTTTGTGACGAACTCGGGCCCGGAGCGGAGGACCAGGTTCATCACGGCGACGAAGTCGTCAAACTTCTTGATGGCGTTGTGGCCGACGGGGTCCTGGGGGTACTTGCGGGAGGATTCGGTGAACATCTTGTTAGCGAGCTTGGTGAGGTGCGCATCGTCTTGGACGAGCTTCTTGAAGGACTCGAGGGTCGGGTCAAGGGGTTCCGGGTGCTTGATCGCGCGTGCCTGCTTGGCTTTTTCCGCGACCCATTGCGCGATGAGGCTGCGGTCTTTGGGGAGCCAGTGGCCTGGGGCCTGGCTCTGGAGCGCTTCTTGGGCGTTGAAGCCCTTTGGGGGCTGTTTCCAAAAGTATGAGAGCATCTTTGAAGGGCAACAACTATGAGATTGAAACTTTTGAGCTGACTAATATTGGGAGGGAATCTAACAACTCGAACTGCATGTGCAGAGAAGAAAGCAAAGAGCAAGAAGGTTCCGGTTTATATTTTTGTTGAGCAGATCCTACTTAGCTAATTCCGCGTCGCAAGAAAAGTCATGCAAGCACACGTGAAGTTACCATATGCCTGTCCCGCTTATGATAGCGAGAGAGGGCAAAACGAAACACGAGCTGCGAACGCGGGAGTTACGCAACGGCTCGCACGGCGGCTGTCGGGGATGTGCCACGAACGAATTCCGTTGCGTGTTAGTATACAGGTGGAAGGTACCAGCTTTTTGGTAGGATGAAACATGACGAAATGGGGAAAAACATGTTTGACAGGTGAGGTCGTTTCCAGAAACAATGCTGAGTCGGGCTCATGTCTTGTTCAGATGTCGATGGGAATAATGCCGCACCGCCGGCAGAAACGAGGTACGGTCAACACGGGATGCGGAAAGGCACGCAGCGGCGCGAATCATTCGTTGACACCTTTCCGATGTGGCGTCCGGGCCGCTACACAGCCGGGACCACAAAGATCTGCCCAACTGGTAAGACAGCGTTTGTCCCAAAGAAGATACGCACGACGACGAAGTGTCACAGGTCTCGGGGGCGGTAAGCTGGTCTGCCCTCCGTCTGGAGCCGATCCGCTTAACCGGTTGTGACTAAGGGTTGTTGGCTCGCCTGCTTGATGGGGAAGAGAAAAGAAGGGAAAATGTCGTGCTCGCCGAAGCGTTGAGTGCTCCGACCGCGGCGGCGGCAGCTGCACGCTTGAAAGATCTCGTCTGATCGTTGTTGAGTCCAGAACCAGGGGAGAAAAAAAACTGGGAACGCGGTTTCGGGGATCTGAGGCAATGCCGCCTCGAATTCTATTCAGCGGCTCCGATGCAGGACATGGCGGGCGAGTCAAGCTGGGAAAAGTATGTAAGCACGGGTCGCGTGCTTCGGTCTCTGATGAATGGCGAGTTGATGCTCAGGAGGCGGTGTGTTACTGAGTTGGAATAGTTTGAGAGTTCGAGAAGCTCACTTTTCCGCGGACGACACGTGTTGCAAGGCGCTGTCTGTTGGTCAATGTGTGTCACGAGCTTCCGATAGCAAGAGTTTCTCCATCCAGGCACGTCGCGTGGACCTCTCTTCCCCGTAAAGAGCATGCTTTCGACTGAAGTTCAGACTGAGGACTCAGCTGGCCTCGCGAATGTGGCATCACGGTTTCCTCGGCATCTCATCTGTCTCATGGCCTTCAGCTGGGACTGAGGGGCAATTTCCATCACCTGCATGTAAGTTGTAAGTGAGATGAACCGAACTTTTGAGTCAGCTACCTTCAAGCTCGCTCCGAATAACTGAAAAGCTTAACAGTAAAAGGGTCTGCGTAAACGTTCCTTTGAGCAGCGAGCCCTATACTACCCCGGACCCCGAATACTCATTTGGCGAGTAAAACCAGATACAATCAACGACAAATCAAAATGTTGTCTGGAGCTTTGGGTAGTCCTTGGCGCGAGCCTGGAGATCAGCAAAGATGGCACCAGAGTCGTCCTCCGCGAGGTTCTCCATCCGCTTCGTATCCTCGTCCTCAATCTGTTCAAGAATCTTCTCGGGCTCCTCGTTGCCCTCCTTCACGTCCTTCTTTCGAGGCTCTGTCGCCTTCTTGATCCCCGATGACTCGCCGATCAAGAGGATCTGGGCGTTGGCATAGTCAAGGTGTTCGGGTTTGGTAGGCATCCATCGGAGGTCTCGGAACTCCTTGTTGATCCTAGAGCTTGCTTTCAGCGCCGTTCATGTCTGTTAAAACCAGCCAATACTTACTTCTCAGGGTAGTCAGGATTCTCTGGGAGGCTCGCGTTCGCAGGTCCGGATTTGTTGGGATTCTTGGTGCTCAAGATGAAGCTGCCTTGCTCCTTGAGGCCAAGCTCCTCCTGGACCTCGCCGATGTTGGAAGGCAGAGTAAGCATGTAAGCCAGGTGACTCTCCCTGCCGGTCGTCGTGATGACATAGACGCCCTCGCCAACAGGAGTGGCGGCAGGGACCTGTGAAGTGCCGGCCTTGGTTTCGTTCTGGTCACCGGAGAGAAATTGCTCCTTCAGCTCGGCGAAAGAAGCGCCGGCCTTCTCGACGAACATCATGAAGCGGTCTCGGCCGCTCTCAGGGAAGACCTTCTTAGGAAGGGCGATCAGACGGGTGTTGCCGGCATCGCCAATCGGGCCATCACCGAGCTTGGAGTCGGGGGCGATGGGGCGAAGAATGAGGTAGCTTCGAGCAATATCGTCAACTTCTTCAGCCTCGTCAAGGTTGACCCGGGCACGGATGAAGAAGTAGATGATGCCCTTCTCGAGGACGTTGGACGGAACTTTGTTGGCCGCGTGGGGAATTTCGGCAGTGTCTCCGTTGCTTTCCTTGGTTGCAGGCTTCTCGTCAGCCTTGGTCTCCTCTGTTGTCTCCTCCTTGTTCTTGGAACCGGCAACCTCGTCCTTTTCCTTGGTCTCGTTCTTTGCCTCCACCTTGGAATCATTGGCCGGGACAGCCTCGTTGTTTTCCTCGATGTTTTTCTCTTCCTCCGGCTTGGACTCTTGCGCCTTGGACTCCTCTGCCGCCTCCTCGACGTCCTTGGCCGCCTGGGTCTCGGCAACCTCTTTGGCGTCTTCGGCAACAGTCTCATCTCGATCCTTCATCTCGGTGTCAGAAGTGTCAGCCTTCTCCTGCTTTGTCTCAGGCTTGTTTTCATCCGGCTTCTTTGACTCGGCATCGTCTTGCTTCTCGAGGGCCTCCTCGATGGTGGTCTGACGGGCGCCATCGTCGGACTTCTTCGCCCGCTTAGCATCAGGCGCGTCCTCAGCAGTGTCTTGGTCGATGACACGCTTCTCTCCAGCGGCAGCCTCAGCGGTCTCCTGGGCCTTTCCATTGGCCACAGCTTCGCCGTTGGCGTGCTCTCCTGCACGTGTGCTGACCATGATGTTGGACGTGGGTGTGGGTTGACGATGGATAGGGTATGGTAGTGTGTGTGTCGTGTTATTGCCCGCGGGTATCAATCGATGTCGGTTCATCAGATGGAATGCTCCAGACGAAAACACAAGGAAGAGAAGCAAGTGCTGGGGAGGGATTGGCAGGCAGAGAAGAAGGCGCGCGGACGGGGAGAGGTCTGAGGAGTTCTGATGTCATAGGCGGCGTCGCACGCGTCGCGTTGCTTTTTCTGGAGGCAGGTAGCCGCCATTAGGTAACCTGGCGTGCCTTCCCGCGAAGTTACACACGCTGTCTCAATGAGCAATTGGCTGCCTTTGTCTCTGGACATTCTTCTCCTGTCTCAGTGATGCGCTTCATCGTGTCTAGGGTCTGTCGCTGCTTGATTTACTCGGCACTTGGCCTTGTCGTATTCCCTCGGCTGGTTCGCTCCTTGCCGTCCCCAATGGTTTGTTTTGAAAGGAAACACGGGGAAAATGCCTTAATACCCTTGGTGAATACGGTGACGATTGAACTTGGTCCTGGCAGAGCTTTGTTTTCACGATGCGGAATGCTGCAGCTGCTTATGATCTGCTGCATGCGGAAGGAAAACACACACACCGCGATGGCTACTTTCACATGGTGAGCTCCTGATACGGAAGGGCGCCCACTAACTTTGCGCGCGGCGAGGTGCAGATGGCTCCACTACAGAGAATTCGCACCCGTTGAGAACTCCAACAACCACAGGCTTTGGCGGCCTACCCAACTTAGCACCCCACAGTGGCACGGTTTTCATCGAACAAGAAGCGTCTCATCCCCGATGGCACAATTGGCTAGCGCGTCAGACTGTTAATCTGGAGGTTGGTGGTTCGAGCCCACCTCGAGGAGTCAAGGCGGTTAAATTCCGCACATGCGAGCGCACGTATTTTTGATTTTTTGCTTTATGCCCAATGTTGGTCCTGTTGACCTGCGTTGTGCTTGCTATTTATTATCTTGACTACGTTCATTCTAGTCGAAACTTCGCTGGATTTGGCTGGGAACCGTTTCCATTGGGCGTTAGAGACTTTGAAATGGTGAAGCTCGTGCGGTCTGAGTGACATCTCATAGGTTAATTGCTCTTTCAAAATAATTTGTACAACTCAATAATGATAAAATGCTGCAAACTGCCCACCCTCACTCGGACATTTGTCTCTGATTGATATAATTTTCAGTAATGCACTAGAATCGCACCTTGAGGTCTCACGGTGCTGAACATGGGATAGTATGGTCTCTGTGCCTCTCCGTCCACTGTTACCTAGGCCCTTTAGGCATAGCACTAGCGCTCTGGGGTCCAAGGTGTGGACTGCGTTTTCACCTTCACCTATTGCGAAACCGTTGAGTAGCAGGAAAACGGTACCCAGGTCATCACATACGACACAATACTTCACTCCATAGATTTGTGCATGCCGTATTAGAATAGGACTACCAAAAGCCTTCGTGGTCTGAATTCTCACCGTCACCGGTGGTAAGCGTAGTTGCTAATCCTCTAATGACCTATCTATCTACTTCCTCTTAAACGTAGAGAGTATCGATGTCGTGATAGTTCTCCCTCACTTGATCCTCAGCGCAGTCTGCCTCCCTTCTCGGCCTGATGCATCTTGGCTGATGGCCCAGTCCAAGGTCCTGTGAGAGCTAGCACGTCATGATTGACTGGCGCGCTGCCTTCTTGACCAATCGTGGATGCTGCAACGGTATCTGTTCGGCTCCCAGGCCGCAGACGTATCGCTGCCCGCATCCTCGTTGTCGGCTCAGCCGTAGCTGTTGTATGGGTATATCGTATCTCGTGCAAAGAGCAATTCCGGCGTTGCGTCAGATGTTCTTCAAGTAGTGGTTCTTGAACTTTTTGTTGGCCCGATCCGCGCCGCGCATGAGGAATTGGTCGCCGAGAACCTCAAAGACAAATCGCCGTGGGGTTCCCTCAGCCGTCGCATCAGCATCAGCGCTGGGGCTGGGTTCCTTTACCGGTATCTCGACCTTGAACCAGGTCCCCTCCTTCGGCACAATCTTCATCTCGTTCTTGCGCGTGATGACCTCGAACGAAAACTTGGAGTCCTTGATGACGATCCCCTTGATGCCGACACGGCTCGGACACGAGCTGCGGGAGACCTCGACCTCGGCGCCGTGGAACTCGGCAGCGCTGAGCTTCGCAGCGGCGCCGCTCCCTCCGCCGTAGACTTCGGATCCCAGGATCTCCTCAATGTATCCCAGCCACAAGCGGTGGAGGGGCTCGAAGACGGCGTATTTCTGGCCATCGCGGGGCACGTCGTGCAGGCCGCGTCTCCGTCGGTCGCGCGCGGAGAGCGGCTTGGGTTTGAGCTTTTGTTTTCTCTTAGCCTCTTCGCGGGCTTTTCGGCGGGCTGATCTCGGGTTGGACGGGGGCGGGGAGCTTGGTCTGAGGTAGAGGGGTCGGTATTGGATCTTGTCTGTGAAGATGCGGTTGACGGTGTCGGGAGAGTGCGCTCGGGCGAGGAGGGCCTGGGTCATGGACTGATTTGAGGGAGCCATGATGTCTATGTGCCCTCGCGACAACGCTCCGGCAGTTGCTGTTCTGGCGAAGAGTCGGTTGGCGTCGTTTGCGACTGATGACTGTGACGAGGCTGCTTCTGCAGACCAGGCGCATGCGATTTCCCGGAGAAGCTGCGGAAAATAAAATTAAATGTTAGTGCCTCCAGGTTCCATTTCCATTGGGTGGTGGGGCGGGAACCAGGATGGCCTGCCGGCTGGCAATGTGCTGGCCAGTCACTGTTGCTGTTGCTGCTGCTGCTGCTGTCGCTGCCCGCTGCTTGGCTCGTCCATCAGTGGCACCTGCAGCAGCGGCAAGGATTGGCAATGCTGTCTTCACATGCCGAAAACGCTAAAGCCGCCCAAGGGCTTCGAGCTCGGCTTGGAGACAGCGTGGGAGCAGGTGGGAGGCAGCAAGCGCGGACGCGGATCAGTGGTCCGGGTGGGTGGCACTTGACCTCAACGGTCCACCCAATGTCCCGCGGCATGACACTGCGACTCTTTGGTTCTGGCTACGCTCGGCGCAAGGAGCAAGCAGCTGCTGGGAGGAGAGACGATCAAAACACTTCCCACGCTCTTCCTCCGCCATTTCCCACTACTACCACACTCACTTGGGTAGCCCGTCAATCTCCAACGTCATTTGCAGTCAGTCCTGTTCGAGAAAAGGGATCCCGTCTTCCTCGACCGACACTCGGCAATGGCAAGGACCTTGAACGGACTGCTTCGGACCACATAGAACCAATTCCATTCCACGCACTCGACACGACTTGACGATACCCGATTTGCCCCACGATACCCCAAGCCGCCACCGCAATGGCTAAAAACGACGACTCCGCGCCGGATCTGAAGATCCTCGGCGACCAAATCACCCTCCAGCCCAGCGGCTACATCAAAACTCAACGCGACGACGAGAAGGAGGAGGCCCTAATGAAGCACATGGCCCGCTTCCGCTCCGAGCCTCTGCAGTATGTCCACGTGCAGTTTGGCCCCTTTTGAATCCAGGAACAACACTAACTAGCCGATGCGCCAGATTCCTTCGCGAAGTTTCCCTCTACGTCTCCGGCACCGGCTGGCGCGCCTACGATAATGCCATCGGCCAGCCCATCTTCTACTCTGGCTTTAGCGACAAGATCAAGGATGCCGTGCTGTCAGCGCCACTACTACAGTCGCGCATCACCGACCTCGCCGAGAAGCGCATCGCTGTCGAAGAGAAGGAGGGCTTGCTAAACAAGAATGACAAGGACTTCGAGTTGAAGCGCGCGCGGAGACGGGCCGCCATCGAGACTGGAATTCAGGAGGTGGCCGAGAAAATGACGGACGATATGATTTGCAAGTTCGAAAGCAAGACCTTTATCCGAAGCGCATATTACCTGGTCACGCAATTGACTCTGCGCGCATATCACCAAGGCATCCACGTCTCTAGCGAAGAGGTTCTGAGGCTACGAAAGGTGGCGGAGGAGGCCGAGAGGAAGAAGCAGAGCATCATCTTCTTGCCCTGCCATCGATCGCATGTCGACTACGTTTCGCTGCAGCTCATCTGCTACCGCTTAGGACTCGGCCTGCCGGTTGTCGTAGCTGGAGACAACCTTAACTTTCCTCTAGTCGGAAGCTTCCTGCAACATGCCGGTGCCATGTGGATTCGGAGATCGTTCGGCGATGATATCCTTTACACGACCTTGGTGCAGACGTATATCGACACCCTGCTGCAGGGAGGCTACAACTTTGAGTGTTTTATTGAGGGTGGCCGTTCAAGGACAGGCAAGCTGTTGCCTCCAAAGTTTGGTATTCTCAACTTCATCCTCGACAGCATCCTGTCTGGGCGAGTGGAAGATGCCGTCATCTGCCCGGTCAGCACACAGTACGACAAGGTCATTGAGACGGAGGGCTATGTGACTGAGTTGCTTGGTGTGCCCAAGAAGAAGGAGAACCTTGCAGATTTTGTCTCCGGGGGCTCATCAGTCTTGTCTTTGAGGCTCGGCCGGGTCGATGTCCGCTTCCATGAGCCTTGGAGTTTGCGTGGGTTCATCAACGAGCAGCTTGTCAGGCTGTCCAGATTACCTACCGGTCTCAACCTGGATACGAAGAACCCCGAGAACACCGCAATCCGCCAGAAGCTACTGCGCACACTCGGTTACAAGGTGTTATCAGACATCAACGATGTTTCCGTAGTCATGCCCACTGCTCTCATCGGCACCGTTCTGCTCACCCTGAGAGGCAGAGGCGTAGGCAAGACGGAGCTTGAACGTCGCGTCAACTGGCTCACTGACCGAGTCCGGGCAAAGGGCGGTCGTGTTGCCCACTTTGGAAACGCACCCCTCTCCGACATCATCGAGCGTGGCCTAGAGGTATTGGGCAAGGACCTGGTTGGCGTCGTGACAGACCTTCCAGAGCCTACCTACTATGCCGTCGACAGGTTCCAGCTCTCATTCTACCGAAACATGACCATTCATCTGTTCATCTCGGAAGCTATAGTGAGCGCCGCGATGTACATGAAGGTCAAGCAGGGAGGTGGCCCCACCATGCAAGATATCTCGTTCAAGGAGCTTCAGGACCAGATTCAGTTTCTCTCGTCGCTATTCCGTGGCGAATTCATTTTCCCCAGCGACGGTCTGGCAGCGAACTTGGAAAAGACGCTGCGCGACCTCGAGGCGGACAAGGTGCTCAAGCTTCACCGAGACGAAGAGGGCAAGGTGGTCGTAGTTGGCCTATCGGATCACGAGAGAATGGTCGGACGGGAAAACTACGACTTCTACTGCTTCTTGATCTGGCCGTTTATTGAGGCCAGCTGGCTCGCAGCGGTTTCTCTGATGGGCCTGGCAACACCTCTTGGCCAGAAGGACGACATCTGGATTGAGGTTGGCAAAGCCCAGAGCAGTGCACAAGTGGTAAGTCAGATTAAATCAAGGGTGGAAGTATGCAACTAATACCTCTTCAGCTCGGGAAAACACTCTACCACCAGGGCGACCTTAGCTACTTCGAAGCCGTAAACAAGGAGACCCTCAAGAATGCGTACCAGCGGTTCGAGGAGGAAGGTATCCTCCAAGTCGTCAAATCCAAGGACCCTAAGGTCCCACCCCGCCTGCGTCTCGACCCCGAATGGTGTCCCACGCGCGATCCAGAAACGGGCGCTCTCAATGCCTCAGGTCGTCTCTGGGATTTTACCGAGAAGATCGCCTCCAGCCGACGTGAAGGCAAGAACCGTCGTGATGGGGCCACCGTTAGTACCCGTGTGCTTCGTCTGACGGACCTCCTTGGCAGCAAGCTGTTCGAGGCCGCCAAGACTGGTGACAAAAGGGGGGCGTCGCCAACCCTTAGTATGGAGGACGCGAGACAGCTTAAGAAGAGCGTCAAGGAGCAAAGGAGGCGTAGGTCACTGGAGAACCGGGCACATTTGTAAATTTTGTATTACTGTAAACGTGTAAAGCGGGTATGATATGATTACGATGTTCTCATCCTGTCCTTTGTTCTCCTCTTAGATAGCTGGCTTGAGAAGTCACACAGCGTTTGATCTCTGCTGGCGCAGCTTATTAGGCTGGTCGGTCGCGCCAATGAGTCATATCTGAGGGTTCCGGGGATGTCTCTCACGTACAGCGTTGAATGGACGCGGAGGTTGCCCTGTGGCCCTCATATATGACTTGTTGCCGAGACCGGCCAGCCTAATAGGCTACGCAGGAAGGTGCTTGGCTGCGGTAATGTGTTGATAGTGCTCAAAAATGGCATTCTTGGTCGTCAAATCTATTCAAACGTGCAATTCGACCATCGCTACCCTACGTTCCTTCCATCCAACCTTTGAACTCCTACTGGGTATTTGGCTTCAAAATAATGTTGTCAATAAGTCGCACTGAAGGGCCGCCGCTGTGTCCGAGATCCTCCCCAGGCTGCGGCTCCTCCACAGGCAACATCTTGACCGCGCCGCTGAGGATGGCTCCCTTTGTCGGGACCACCGTGATGATCTCCTGCATCGAGTCCGGGTCCGCCAGCGAGATGTAGTCCACCTCGAACATGACCCGCTCCGCCGGCGCCAGCTTCGCCTGCTCCGAGAGCACGCCCGCGGCGACCTGGTTCGCCGCGCCGAGGATCGCGTCCCGGTCCAGCGCGCCGCCCTGCGTGTACGCCTCCTCGGCGGCCCGCAGCGCGCGGGACAGCACCGTAGCGACCGCGCGCCGCCGCGCGCCGAGGTACACGTTGCGCGAGGAGAGCGCCAGCCCGTCGGGCTCGCGCATCGTTTCCCCGACGACGACCTCCGTCGGCAGCATGAAGTCCTCGACCATGCGCCGGATCACGACCGTCTGCTGCACGTCCTTCTGGCCGAAGTACACGCGCTCGGGCTGCACGATGTTGAACAGCTTCATGCAGACGGTGGCCACGCCGCGGAAGAAGGTCGGCCGGGAGGCGCCCTCGAGGACCTCGCCGACGGGCGTGATGGTCACGAAGCTGCCCTTGCTGGACGGTTCCTGCCCCGGGAAGCCGGCGGGGTACATGTCGGCGGTGGTGGGGGCGAAGACGGCGCTGACGCGGCCGAGGTTGGCGCCGTCGCCGGCGAGCTCGCGGTCGAGGTCGCGCAGGACGGCGGTGTCGCGGGCCCAGGTCTGCGGGTAGGAGGCGAGGTCCTCGGCGACGCCGAACTGGGCGGGGTTGACGTAGATGGAGACGACGACGTGGTGGTTCTCGCGGGCGGCGGCGCGGATGAGGGAGAGGTGGCCGTCGTGCAGGGCGCCCATGGTGGGCACGAGGCCGACGGAGCGGTAGTTGAGGAGGTGCGGGCGGCGCCAGGTGCGCAGGGCGGAGACGTTGCGGAAGATGCGGATCGGGGAGGAGGGGACCGTTTCTGGCGCCGAGGAGGAGGAGGAGGAGCAGGCTGTTCGGAGCTGGGAGGATATGCTGCTGGCGCTGCTGCGGGTTGGGCTTGTGCTGCCCGCGGCGCGTAGGGTGCGGGCGAGCATTTTGGATGATTTTTGGGTTGTTGGAATTGTGAGCAGCTGGCGATTACGGTGGTTACGGGGGAAAGAGGGGATTTGCGGCCATTGTGGAGGCGCAATGGCTTATAGAGTCGGCGACGCTGTGATGGTTTCTGCGGCGGATTTTTGGGGACGGAGGGAGGTTTGGTGGAGATGGCTGTGAGGTCGTGGTCCTCGGCGGTATCGGTGAGGGGCTCGGTGAGGGAGCTCCTGTGGGGCCGGCACGTGAGGGGCAGGCGGCCGTCTTATCTAATCGGCCAGCCCGGAAGATGGATTACCCAGAGGTTTCTCCGGTTCCTTACCGAAGCTCACCTCCTCGGACCAGCCCCGTCTCGGTGAGCTCGGCGAAGGCCCGGTCGGAGATTTCCAGCGGTTACCTTATCCACTGAATAACCTCTCCATACTTCCCGCTGTCATTACCCTTCCACTTTCCCAGGCTCCCCATGCCGACTATCTTCCCCCGAGTTGTCCACTTGATTGCTTCTTTACCAGCCCGCACAACATTACTGTGTGTCTTGCGAGTAAGCACGTAGTCATTGCCCTTCTCAGCGGGCTACGGATACACAGCAATGATGCCAGGTCAATCCCTCGTACGACATGGCACCAGAGAATCCCCGTGTGACGCGAGGCATGCGAGATTGCCGTGGCCCTCTTTGCACGATTTGGCCAAGGTCGCGATCCCACGCCCCCCTCTTCACTCCCTCCCTCCGACGTGATCGTGTTTCTCTAGCTTGTGTGTTCACTGAGGCATGAGTGAGAAGGAGACAGCAAGATCCGACTCTCAACTCCCTCAGTATCTGTCTCCCGCTGCTTCTCTCTTGTAACTACGGAAACGATTTGTCAAATCTCCTGTTTCACGCCTGGAGACACTTTCTTGGCGGACAGGCTGAGATGTAGCAGATGTTGACCAAATGTGCTGCTTCGCGCCTCGCGCCCACTTCCCACTTTCCCAGCTCCAGCCCACCACCCCATGAGAAAATGGGGTGGTGGTGGCGTCCACCCTGCTACCCTCTCTCTGGGTGACTTCAGACGAAAGCACGCAGCAGATCGAAAGAAGGCGCCCGGGTCGTTGCAGGTGGCTGCATCCACGGGGGATGACAGCCAATCTCCCGGCCGATACTCTGTGCTACATACACCCAGCGAAGGGTAGAGTCGAGAAACACTCGTGAGGAAGAAGACTTGCATGCATCGTAACTCTGCACAGGAACAGCACAGCCCCAGCCCCAGCTGGGTGCTGGACATCTTGAGCCCTCTTCCAGTTGCCAAGTCACGATCCTGTGCGAGAACGAGTGCCACGAGAAAGGGCAGTCTCGACTTGTCCCGCCAAGCTGCCCGATCAGCCTGGGCGTCGGTTGCAGCTGGCTTCTCTCTCTTCTTCTTCTCCCTCTCTGACTCTGCGCCCCCCGTTGACAGCTTGGCCCTGGGATAACACAATCTCAAGAAAACGTCCAAGCAAAACTTGGCGTCTCCCCTTCCAAGCTTCGGCACCCTCAAGAAGGCAAGGCAAGTCGCATCGTTGCTGCAGAGGCGAAGTCCGGAGCCGACGTCAAATCTTGCAACAGGACCCAGCCCTTCTGGCCATGGGTGTTAGACCACCCCCATCCATCCCGACCGTCGTCGTCGGGAAGTCCCCAGAAATGCTACCCGCGAGCAAGGCAAAAACTTCCCGAGAAGCTTATCCTTTCCCGCTGAGAATCAGAAGAAGTGTCAGCTTCAACCCACCACCCACCCACCCCATGTTGTGAGTGAATGAGACCCCTGTGGCGGACTCTCTTTTCGTATGTCTGGTCGTGCTTGGGCGTGGGGTGGAGAAGAACAAGGTACCAGCCTACGGGCCCCCCATGGAAGAGCAACATCGCGGAACAAGGCATGACGGCGGCCTTGTATCGCAATCGCATCTCCATCGCATCGCATCTGGCGCTTGTTCTGGTGGATGTCACGATCGCGGCCTGGAACGAGTTGGCATGCTGAGGAACTGATGATTTTGATCACGGCCCGCGGTCCGCGGCGCGGTGGGACAGAGACCTGGCTGCTGATGGTACCATTCTACGACTGAAAATAGCTGTTGTTCTTGGTTATGCTTGAATCTGCACACCTGAGACAGGCTTTTACTTGTACCATGTCTCTTGATTCTAAGAAACTCGCTGGACGAGAAGGGTTTTCTCACCAAATGGCAACCAGCGAAGTTGAATCACCCGTCTTCATTGGCTAGCACGCATTCGCTTTCACTGTCGGTAACATGTCCGCCTGTCTGTATGTCTACCTTTTGCCCGTGTCATCAGACGACGATCTCGCTTTTGCTTGCACCACATCCTCTACGAAGTAGTGCTACCCTTCCAGCCTGCCAAGAAAAGCACACCAAAATAAAGTACAGAACGAAAGCTAGAATGCACAGCGTTACCCAGCTCCCTTCCTCCTTTTGCCGAACTCTGAAAGCCACACATAAGCTCGGATCAGGGCGCAGATTAACTCTGAGTGTCAAGATGCGAGGCCAGCTACAGCAGCACACTACAGTAAAGAAAGAGTAATGACGGCACCCGCCGCTGCTTGATGTTTCATTCCGGTTCGTCTGGTGCGGCGTTTCGCACTTTTGGGGCGGCGCTGGCTGCTGCTGCTGCTGCGGCCCCTCTGGGTGCTGGGCGGCGCGGCGCTTGGCCCATCCAGTAACATCATTTCTCTTGGCATTTAAAGGGGACTGTCCTCGGCAGAGTGGACAGCCGGGCCTTGATGGGACGACGAGTTGTCGCCTCGGTACGGATACGCTGCTTAATCTTTCTGACAGCAACAGCAAGGGGTGATGGTGAGGTGCACACGACCTCTTCCTCTTCTTGGCCAGACTGTAGCAGACGGGGCGCATAGAGGGATGCAGGGGTTCTACCTAAGCATGCATCCCCAAAACAGTCTCCAGAGAAAGGGCAACGACAGCCGACGTAAGGCCTCAACCTTAGTTCAGTTTATTCTTGGAAAACACAAAAAAGAAAAGAAAAAAGGATCCCGCGCAAAGAGTGGATGGAGGGGGCCGTCGTCGAATGCAGGACCAAACGAAACATGGGCAAAAGCTTCCCCGGGGAACAACCCTTGTTCGCCCAGACCTATATCCGCGAAGGCTGATACTCGATATGAGCGACAGCCGAGCAGACAAACAGCAGGAAGAGTGTGGGCAGGGCAAAAGGTAGCGAGATTCAAAGCCGAAACGTTGGCGATTATTACGTCGGAGGCTCTGTTGGCCCTACGCTTGGTGCGTGTCTGGATGCTTATTGGGCATCTTCTTTGACAGGTAATGGTTTTAAGGTCCGATGCTACTGCGACGGTGTATGGTGTGGCATGGTGACAAAAAATCTGGTAGAGTCGAGACGTGCGACCTTGCTCGGCTCAACTCACCCGCCGCGACGATCCTGCTTCATCGGCCGAGCCGTCTGCACTTTACTTTTGCGTGTGTGCTTGACCTTTCCTCTCGCTCGGGCTTGCTAATCCTGTCGCGGGAACCTTGTCATATATGGGCTATAGTTACCAGAGTGTGGACGTTCCAGAAACACTTCTGACTAAAAGTAAGAAGCGAGAGTTAACAATTGCCGGTTCTGTTCGCTTTGCTTTTTGGGCGATCGAACCAACGTGCCCCTCCACCCGGCAGACGTGAGGGAGGGGGGAGGTAGGAACAAACATTGACGACAGACCGCGTGTGCCCGTTACCGGGAACCGTGACGATCAAACCGCGCCGAGCGGCGGCGGAGCGGCCGGGGCCTGGAGCAAGACGACGGCTACCTGGCGGGGGGAGGACTGGCGGGGAGATGATGGCACGGGGAGGAGAGGTCTGTGGCATGATTGGGAGGGAGAAGTGGAGGCACTCTCTCTTCGTGTTGTGGGCAGCCGTCGTTCTTCCGGGCCAAATAAGCTACTGACCGGGTATATTGTTTTGTCCTGCTGGCGTAATGAATGGGCACTTTCAGGCAAGGTACAAAACACGATACATCATGTGTGGATGGGTAAGTGACGCTCAGCCAGCTGGGCACCCCACGCGGAAACGAAATGCGCAACAGGAGCCGAACGATTTCTGATGATCATCCAACTTGGCGTCCATTGTTTTTTGCTCTCTTCCTCTCGGAAGCAGCATCAAGCGAGCGTCAATTGCGTTGGAAGAGCAGAAATGCAACTATGGGCGAGGTTCGTGGCGCTTGGTTCGTGACAGGGGCCTGGAGCACGTTATTGCGCGGCCTCTGCGTGTGGGGAACGCAGAGCAAAAGGAACTGGGCGAGGCCGGCAACAGATGCCACGGATGTGCCCCATCATCGACGCGCAGATTATCAGAGGAAAATCCACAACGGCTAGTACCCTGAAAAGAGACGCGCAAGAAAGGGGGTTCAAGGCCAAGCGCTGGGGAACATCTGAAGGAAGGCCAAGAGTTGCATGCTGCTGTACTTGCGACTGTGATGGCGCTCGGCGAATGCTACCTGAAGGCGGGAAAGACTTGGCTCATGATGCAGTACATTTACCATGCAGCAGTGGCTATTACACGCCTGGGCATTGTTAACGGACGCACTGACGATGGTCGTAAGGAAGTGCTGCTTGCTTGCTTGCTTTCTTGCGTCTGATATTCCCTGGGCGTTCTGGGGCCCGAAGCAGGGAAAGAGTATGCGGCGAATGAGCTCGGCGGGATCATGGGGAAGCAAGAGAAGCCGAAGCAGGTCTCTGACAAGAATGGCCTAGAGGGCGAATACACGGACGGATGATCCCTCGAGCCAGACCCCCAGCAGCAGAGTGTTTTGCTAGTATAGTTTTGCCTGCTGGCTTGCCTCGGGCCGCTGTGAAAGTGTGCCACTCTGTCGGGCGCTGCCAACGGCGAGGCATCTCCGACGGGCAAGGGAGGCGGCTGAAAAGGAGGGCGGATGCTAAAAGCAACTTCACAGCGAAGGAAGGAAAGCCTTTCTGTGACTGTGACGGGTCCGGGGGGTGGTGATTGTCAGGGCCCAAGTCACTTTACGTCTTGGTAGAAAGTCAGTACTGGCTTGACGATGGCTGGCGTTTGTGCAGTGTGGTGTGTGGCACGGCGTTCCTTCGAGCGCAATTCTAGCGGCACCTGGAACCCCGGAAAGGCGGATCTGCAACACGTCCCGCGCAAGGTACGGGCGTGTGGGAGCGGGATGTATCGAGGTACATCGAGGATTAGAAGAGACAGAGTGTGTGTGTGCTGTGTGGCTGTGTGCTGTCCGAGGGACATGGGATCGCGGGGGGATCTGTTTCTGTTGTCGTGCTTCCCTTTTCTTTGGATACAACAATTACGCATCATTGACAATGGCGATGTAGTTGTTGGCGATTTGGTGTTCATGGAGACAGCCCTCTTGTAGGTGTCTCTTTTGTGTGGCCGAACGGAGTATCGGGATACCGTCGCCATCTCGGCGCTGTACCCTGAACAGGTCGGCGCGGCGCAGCGTTGCCGGTCGAGGGCCATTCACTCTCGGGTATCGGCTCCGATGGCGGGTTTTCCGGTGCTCTGGCCATTGGTATGGAGCAATCGAACGATGGTGGTCATCGGCACTTTCACAGCTCTTCTCTTGATGTTTCTCTTGAACGTAGAGTTTCTATTCATGTCGAGAAAGACAGTGAATTTCTAATAGAAGTTCACATATCGAAAAAGGTCCAGGGCCCTCCCATCGTCAACAGGTACATGCAACGATTCCAGCCACAGACAAGAGACTCGAGCCCGTCTGTCACCCATCGGCAAACGCTTCTTCCATCTTAAAAAGTGGAACCCAGGGGACCGCTCCGGTTTTAGAAGATTCCCGCCAAAAGTGCTAAATCAAGCGAGAGGCCATTTGCTGCGACCACGCCCCTGTGTGGTTGCATCACACACTCTCTCTTCTCGTCCTTCCACAGCACAAGTGTGTGTGTGAGTGAGTCTCTCAAGGTATCTTCCGCCCTCTCTCTCTCCCCTTTTTTCTTTGCTCACAGCCACACAGACACCCACAACGCCCACAATCACACCCCATCATTCCTCGCAACGCCGTCGCCTCAACCTTGGCCCCCGGAATCTCCTTCCCTCTGTGCCTCTCAGCCGTTCAGAGTTTCTTCAGTCGCTCTCGCACCCGTAGAGTTGCGGCAAGCGACGCTGTCGTTGCCGATCTATCCCTCCCTGCCTCGTTTCCCTCTTCCCCATCCCCTTTGCCAATTCTTCAGCCTCCCCACATGCGCGCCCGTCTGCCATCCATCCCCCTGGGTAGGTACCTGACGACGACCTGAAAGGCGTTGGGAGGAAGACTGAGGGTGCAGGGGACGAGGGACACGCCCCCGTCGTCGCCCCAAAAAAGGACCCGAGCTCGACCCGACCTTGGATCTGTCTGGCCTGCCTGCCCTGATCTGCTGTTCCGTTGCTGCTGCGTGCTGCGTGCCTGGTTGTTAAAAAAAAAGTTCTGGACTCACTCAATTCCGACGACGTCCATCGGTTGGTGACCGCTGTTCTACCCACTGCCGCCCGAGAACCGGCATTGGCTGAATGCTTTTCCTGGAACTTGCAGCTTCGACGACGTTTGTTTCCCACGACCGAATACTCTCACTTCTGCTCATTTGTTAGCTCGGTGGTATCATCGAGAAACAGAGGACGTTCATCCTGGCGGCCGTAAACCAGTTCTGCATCACATCTCTTGGTGTCTGCGACATATACACGTACACTTATTCCGTGTACTCTCGAGCCGCAAGACGTGTCTTGGCCCTCTGATGCTCGCTGTCTTGCTCACATCCATAACCCCAGAAGCAGCAGACCCCTGAACCCGACCTGGGGGAAGGGAATCCGCGCGGCCGAGAGATGGACAGAGAGATCCATCGTCTTTGGCGCTTTCTTCTGCTCCATATTAACACACACGAGCCGTTCACGGTTCTCATGTTCTTCTCTCTTCACTCTCTCTGCCGTCGTTCCGTTCCTCGCCTAATACTGCTGCATCTGCCTGAACATCACATCCCCGCCATCAACCGCGGAGATAGAAGACGGGTGCGCACCACCACCTCTAGCACCCACCACACAAACTGTTGACGGGCCCTGCCACTCCGCTGCCACTGCTGTGGACTGTCAGCGAGTGCCAGAGGCTGCCATACAGCCCTCTCCAGCGCCCTAGCGCCAGTAGTTAGTTCTCTCCATCACACATCACAGTTTCCCACGTTTGTCAGGTTATGGCCACTGCTGTGGACTGTCAGCGAGTGCCAGAGGCTGCCATACAGCCCTCTCCAGCGCCCTAGCGCCAGTAGTTAGTTCTCTCCATCACACATCACAGTTTCCCACGTTTGTCAGGTTATGAGAAAAAAGCGCAGAGCCAGAGCAGCAGCGAGCGACACTGTGGTGGTCGTGGTGGAGGTACGAATAGTGTGGTGGTGCATGCGGTACGTACTCTTTTCGCCTCGACTCTTCTTCTCCCCAGAAAAAAGCGCAGAGCCAGAGCAGCAGCGAGCGACACTGTGGTGGTCGTGGTGGAGGTACGAATAGTGTGGTGGTGCATGCGGTACGTACTCTTTTCGCCTCGACTCTTCTTCTCCCCAGTGTCCACACCCTGCCACACACACCCCTACGTCCACGCCATCAACCCCCGGCCCTTCCTAGCGACCTTGCACACATCCATCTTCGTCGTTTTTGCCTCTGCCTTTCTTTTCTCACACCCCCCTCCAAGTCCTCGCTCTCGTCGAATGCTGCCGCCATCCTCGCCCACACTCGCCCTATCCTTGTCCTTCGCCGTCTTTTGCACTTGCAGGGGTGCTCCTGACCATCAGGTACGTGCTACTGCGACTCCCGCCGCCTGGGAACAGCCCCCCAGTCAAGGCCTGGGGGGCTTGGGGCCTGGAGAAAGCGAGCGAGACAGACACACACTCTCTCAGCGAAAGAGAGAGAGACGAGGTACCTGCTGGGGGGGCCGCACGCTAGTGTGAGAAACTGCCTGATAGCTTTTTTTTCCCTGCTGCGTGCGGTCGCGGTGCTCGGGACTGCTGCCATTCAAAACCACTCCGTCCCCTCCGGAGCCGCCCACCAGCTTCGCCTTCTCTCTAACCTTTGTGTGCTCCAGACACCAAAGTCGATAACTCGTCGTCCAACACCTCCACCACCCAATCCTCTCCTGACGACTCGAGAAGAACACGCAGGAACGAACAAGAAAGAAGAAACGAAAGATCGAAAGACACAACGCGGCATTGCAGGATTGACCCTCGACAGCAATACGCCCCCAACATTGCTGGTCTCCTCTGCCTTCCCCGTTTCGCCCCACGAAAAATCCAGAGAAACCCACGAAGGTCCTCTACCCACCCGATCCGCAGCCGTCTCGCCCTCCATCGGCCCCTTCTACGAGACACCTCGACCGCCTCCCACGCTCGTCATTGCATTCCTCTTGCCTTGACGGCTTCCTCCACGGGACCCTCCTCCCCAGCTACCGACATTCCTCGTCGCCAAACAAGAGTTCTGTGCATCTGTTGCTGGAATATTGCCAGTGCAAAAACTCTCGCTCGCCCACGTCCCTTCCCTCGACTTCTTCTCCATCCATGTAAGTGGTCAACCACGACGCAGAAAAACACCAAAAAAAAGCAAAAAAAAGAACACAAGAAACACCCATCGTCATCACTGCCTTGATTTCCTTTGCACCTCCATCTCAATCGTTTCCTATCTCTGCACTTTTTTCCTCGTAGTCTTACTTCGACGCACCTACTGCCTCAGCGCCTTCTTCTTTTTTTTTTCCCCTTGTCCTTGTCTCTTTTCCCTATTCTCAACCACCTACTCCAACTCGACCAGAGCCAATGCACTCGCTCCGATTTCCTTACTCGACTTGATAATTCCATACTCCATGGCCGCGACCGGGCTGACGAGAACCTTCCAATCCTACAGATCCTAATCCTGATACCGCACCTCGTCCTCGGCCGCCCCCTCCTCCGTCCTAATCGCATGAATTGATACCAGTTTGCATTTTTCAACCTCATCCCCCGAGCCGCCACACCCCTACGTGCCGGGTGCACGACATCAACAACCTATATCTCTTCCTCCATCACATAACCGGCATCTACAATGCCTTACACACCGCCCTCCCATCGCTCGCCAGCAAGCTCAGCACCGTCCTCGCCCGACGTGAGCCGCCGCTCGTCATTCCAGTCCAGCCCTAGACCATCACTACCGAGGTCAGCATCGTACCTCACAAAACACAGGAGGACACCATCCGCCGCGACGGGCGCACCGAATGGCACCCCCAACCAGCCCACTCCTCCGGGCACGTCGGACGATCTCAAGGGTATGGCAACGAGCAGCAGCGTGAGACAATCACCGCCGCCACTGACGGATGAGCGAGGTATGCCTAAGGGAGCTATCATCTCCCCGCCGGACTCTGGCAGCGAAGAGGAGGATGGTGCACAGCGCGGGAGACAGATCGAAAACCTCAAGGAGCTTAAGGACGCCATTAGCCAGATTCCAGTCCACCGGGAGGCATCTCCCAGCCCGAAGCCCGAGCAACACCAACAACAACAACCGACATTAGCACTCGTTACCAACGAGGGCATCTCACACAGCTTTAGCACCGGTGCTCTCGACGCTCTCGCCAAGACTGTCGGCCGTCGGGTGGGCCACTCCAGATCGAGCACTGAGCCTAAGATTGTCATGAAGTCTGCCGATGCGTCCCTGACCGGTTCTGAGGAGGAGTCCGACGAGGAGGCACCCAGAAAGCCACAGATGGTGCGGAAGAAGTCAGGCGAGCTTGTCCGCCCCGCTCTTAGGCCGCCCTCCCGCCGCAGACCCTCCAGTATGCCTGGCACTCCGACATTCTCCAAGGCGGTCCACTTCGACTCCCACCTCGAACATGTCCGCCACTTCCTCCAGGTCGACAGACCGCTTGCAGTCAGCGCCGGTTCTTCGCCTGTTGACGCCTACGACAGTGACACCGAGTATCCCTTCCCCGGCGATGAGCAGCGCCCTGCCTCCCGATCTCCGCCATTCGAGTGGGAGATCGTGGCGGCGAACCACCCTGCCGATACTCCTATCAGAAAGTCGCTGCCTGTCCGCCTCGAGAGGGTGTGGCTATCCAGCGACCAGAAGAGCTTGCTGGGTTCCGTCTGCGTGGCCAACCTGGCATTCCAGAAGTCTGTCACTTGCAGATTTACCCTCGACTACTGGAAGACTACCTCAGAAGTCGGCGCCGAGTACTCCCACGAGATCCGCCCTCAAGAGAGCGGTGTCTCTCACGACCGCTTTCAGTTCTCCATCAAGCTGTCCGACCTGGCTAACCTCGAGAGCAAGACACTGTTTTTCTGCATTCGGTACAACGTGAACGGCCAAGAGTTCTGGGACAGCAACAACGGCACCAACTTCCAAGTTGACTTCCGCAAGAAGTACCTGCCCCAGAACGGCAAGCGTGGACTCCAGGGCGCCGCCAGCCGACCTGCGCTTCCCCGCAGCAACCGTCGTGCGAGCCCCTCGTCCAATCCTCGCCCCAAGTCTATGCCCGTCGGCTTCGACGACTTTGGCGAGCAGGGCAAGATCCACTTCGACCAGCCCATCCACGAGTACCTGGGCGAGTCAGGCCCCAATGCTGGCCTTCGCCTCAAGAGTAACAAGTCCACTGGCAGCCTGGCTAGCGATAACCTCTCGAGCCGTCTGTCAGCGCCCAGCGGACAAGCTTTTGCCAACCGCTACGACTTTGGTGCCTCTCTCTCTGCTGCGGTCCAGGCTGCAAAGGACAACGTTGGCAAGGATCGCAATGCCGATGGTCTCTATATGAAGAGCCATCGCAAGATCCAGGTCCCCGCCCAGCAACCCCAACAGCACAGGCCAGTCCCGAACCCGACCGCCACCTCCACCGCCCCTGCTGTCAAGCCCGTCCTGCCGACCGCTTCTGGCCACGACTCCCCCAACGCCATGATCGCTTCGTCCTCGTACGAGGAATTGGTCAACAAATACTGCTTTGTACGTACTCCTGGTCAACAATCACAGATGCACGACCCTTTCATCGACTCTCATCATCACTCTCATCAACGCTCGCCCAATCTCAGCCCGAAAAGCATGTACTGACTTTGGCTCTCAACAGTTCGGCTCCAAGCAGTCCAGCCCTCAGATCACTGACGGCACCCTTAAGAGCGGGAAGTTTGACGGGGCTGACGATGGTTTCGCTACCCGAGGATCCAACAGCACCAGCTCGAGCTCGAATGGCAGCCCCAGCATGGCCCACCACGCTCAGCATGCCGGCCCCGCCCAGCACCACGCATTCCACCTTCGGGATCCCAACCCTTATTTTCAGCAATTGGGACCCTATGGCTCATCTCCGGCCGCCTCCCCACTCAGCCAACCCCATCCAGAACGAACTGCGAACCAGCGTCCGAGTCAGGCTTCCGCCCCAGCGACCATGAGGTCGGCCTCTCCGGTCGCCTCAGTGGGTGGCTTTCCTTTCGCCGGTACGTCGCCGAATGATTATCCGTACGCCCAGCAGCTGCAGGAGCGCTTTCCGTTCAATACCGAGACTCATGCTGCGACAGCAATTAGGGGTTAATAGCAGTCTTGCGCGCACTCTCACATCACCGTCGCACCTTCACGACGGACTTGTCATTTGACGTTTCTCGAAATGTTTTTCGATCCAATTTTTTGGGCTCATCTTTCGGTCATCGGCGTTCAGGGCATTTCAACTCTACCGGCCGCGCACGGCCACGGCATCGCGGGGCGTTCAAAGAGTTATCGCAGTCCTCGGCTCTCAAACCGATTTGACTACAATCCAAGCATACGAATAGGGATTTCGGAGTCAAACGGAGAAACAGCCTTGCATTTCAGTCTTTCGTTGCCCATACCTGATGAGCTCAACGCAGCGTCGAGGGAAACGACTATTCTTTCCGGATGGTACATAGGAACGAACGGCATACAAGGAGTTCCTTTAATGCATAATCGCTCGCGCCTTCATTCTCGACCTCCACCAGCGACTGATTTATCGACATTGAATTTTTGTGTTTCTTATTTTTCCTTGCTGAGATTGCTTTCTTGTTCGCGGCCGAACCAAGAGACCTCCAGCAAACGACGGAGTGGGTCTAGAAGGACATGGGATATGTGTTTTGGTCATGGGATGGAAAGGCCCCGGCGTGGGACAGGGAACGTCCTCGTTGAGCAACCGCGTGATTCAGCGCCGCCTCCAACGTTCCGGGGCTAGCCTCTGCCGTCCGCTTCAATCGGTTGCGCTGGTCTTTACCGTGCTGCAGCGATGGGGGTGTCGGACAGTCGCTTGGGGACAATGGTTTTGGGATTCATAAAAGTTCAGCAACTGAGTCTTGAGATTGAAGCATCGACTCGTTCGCGTGTTACGAACACGGCACTGGTTCATACACTGGGCGTTGGGAAGAGTTGACGCGGTTACAATTCAATAGCGCCTGGCCTGATTTGGCTTGATTAGTTAGGGTAGCATGGGAAGACAAAAAGAACTGCCATTGCTCGACACTACCACTTTTCAGACTTGTAACGTGATGTGATTCTACCTTCTCCTCAATTGGACGTGAACCGAGTGTGACAGGTCAGATCAAACACGAAGTCCGTTGAAGAATCCCCTCTTTCCCCCCACAGATCCCGTAGACAGACAAACACGTCAGCCTTACCGACCCACCCATCCCCGCCCGCTTCACACCCACAAACGATGTGTACCCCAACAACACCTCGAACCCGACGAGATCGTGATGGGCCGGTCAGGTCGAGAACATGCTCAACTGAGACAGTAGAGTCGCATCGTGATCTCGATTGTTAGAGTCTCTAGGTGGTCCATGTGTGCAGGTCTAATGGGAAGGCTAAGGCTAGGTTGGTCGGTTTTGACGTGGGTGGGGCTGATTGGTTGGTTTGGAGTGCCAGAGGGCCGGACTTGTTTGTTAGGTTGGAGGGTTGGGGGAGGGGGAAGATACGGCTAGGTTGGGTTTGCCAGCGCGGCTAGGGCGTAGCCAAGAGAAGAGGTGGCCAATGTAGTTAGATGTTGGTTGAGTTGGCTTTCTTTGATGGGAAGTGCTTTTTGCATAGGTTGTTGGTGGGTACGGTGGATTGAGACATGCGGATCGAGATGGGATGCCGGGGAAGTGGGGCCGGCACCGGAAGCCGGAGTCTTGAGACATCCACATCTGCGGAACGGTGTCCAAAGCTGGTCGCGGGGTCTTCCGAGACGACAAGACTGAGAGAATTTAGCGGTGGTCAAACAGGGATGAGCGGTTGTGCGTTATGTTGTGATCGGCTTAACAACGGGCTTTTGACGGTTCTGAAGTGAAAACACCGAGAAGAAAAGGCACTCGACAACGCGTAATGATTTGGGAATTTCTTGTGCGTGTCCCGAAGACTATTCTACTCAAACTGAGCCAGAGTCGCACAACCAATGTTAGCCTTCAACAATCGTCACAACCGGGGTTCCGTCGACCTTGCAGCAGTCTTCTCAACACGAATATTCCCTGGGAAAAGGTAGTTCAGACTTCCTCCGATCGCTCTGCTCCATGATGTCCCTCTTCTCTCTCTTGCAGCTCTAGATCGTCTCGTGCGGCTTTTTGCTCCCTCCACTTGCGAAGCTTTTCCCTCCAATTTCTGTGTATCTTGACCGCAAAGTTCTTCCAGGACTTCCAGGGGTCCATGATGACGAATGATACTGCCAGGGCGAAAACGATGACGACGACGGATATGGGCGCTAAATGACTTTAACGTTAGAGCATGCAAGCGAGAAATATCCGGCCTGATGGCTTGCTGTTGGAATAGCCTTACCTGCGATCTTCCAGACCTCGCCTGAGGTCGGGTTGCGGGGGTCGCCGGTGAGCTCAGATACGTTTTGACCAAAGTAAGAGACGAAGAAGGAGAGTGGAAGCTTTTGATATTAGTTCAGGCCCAAAATTAGAAGGAATGAGGTGTTACTGACGAAGATGATCGTGATGACAGTGAAAAGCATGACGGCATGTCCTTCCTCACCCAGACTGGCCACCTTTTGTTCAAGGTCGAGCAGTTCAAGAACCTGTTTTGAGTCAACAATCTGAGATAGCGTCATAAAGAAGTAGAAGCTGTCGAGAAGCTCTATTTGCAAGTACTGACCAGTCTGTGAGCCCGCTCTGCATCGGCAATAACTGCCTTTACCTCTGACTTTCGGGTCTGGACCACCCGCAAGAGACGGGGGGCACTATCAATTCTCGGAACCATGCGCTCGGCGACTCTCTCTTGTTGCTCTAGCACACGCAGAATCATGTACAACTCGTCGATAATATCAGCAAGCTCGAGGGCTATCTTGAGCTCTTCCTTTCCCTCATCGGACGCTCCTCCAGTGCTGTTGTTCTGAACTCGCTTCTGGAAGTCTTCTAGCAGTTCGATCTGACGAGCAGCCTGAAACAAACCGCTGTCAGCAGTGTATATTTGCCAAACCGCTTGTGTAATATTTATGGCTAACCTTGTTCGCGGTGGCCCACCGATATATGGATAGTATGTCTTGTTGCTCGTCCAAGCCACCTGCAAAGATGCCTGTCACGGCACGTTCAAAGGTCGCGCCCAGTACCGGATAGAAACTTTGAGGGTGACACCGCATTTGCCCCAAAAAGGATCCCATGATGTCTGCGGAGGATGGTGTGCCAGCATCCTTTTGAAGGCGAGAATCATGGACCGGGGAACAGGTCACTAGTGTTCCTAGGGATTTGTTAACATCCTGGAAGCGTGATGTAAGAAGGTTGACACAGGAACGTTGAGCGTACCACCCTCGGAACCCTCAGAACTCCACATCCACATTTGATCTACCATTACCACAAGGCTGTCTCCAACTGCTTCACGTCTTCCATTCTCGGTCGTTTCTTCTGCCTCAGATTCCCCGGTCCATTTTGACACGGTCTGTCCCTTGTTCCTGTTTTTGCGTTTGGTGTCGCTGAGACCTGAATAATAGAATTGGTCGAGCGTCTTGCGCTGATGCCGCGTGTGACCAAGGGCAGGGGATTCATCAGTCTTCTGGTGACTATCATGCTCGGCGTAGTTGTATAACTCCCAGTTTAAGTAGGTCATCTGCAATTTTTGATC
Organism: Colletotrichum sp. COLG31; assembly: GCA_009800995.1. Taxonomy (NCBI): domain Eukaryota; kingdom Fungi; phylum Ascomycota; class Sordariomycetes; order Glomerellales; family Glomerellaceae; genus Colletotrichum; species Colletotrichum sp. COLG31. The sequence goes on from VNWS01000002.1 coordinate 1,388,800, forward strand.
AATCACGACCTGTTTGTCGTGCGGAAGAAAGGCATGTCAGAAGGGGCCACACAAGTAGCAAACACTCTTGTCTCCTGTCGGGAAACCCTTCGGGAAACCCTTGGGGAGGCCCTTGTGGAAAGCCTTCGGGAAAGCTTTCAAGAAAGCGATGGACAATGTCGAACGAAGGCTCCACTGTCCAAGCGTGGTTTGGGAAGATCATTTTCGGAAAGGCACCAGCCGGCCGACACTGCTGCGTCCATTTCCAGTGGAATAGCTCAGCTTCCGCCTCCCCGGCAAGCAGTTTGATGCATTTCTGCGGGGCACTCGTCAGTCGTCCCTATGCCTGCCAATAAATTATGAGTATGAAATAACCTCTGCAATAATGATGTCGTTTGCGGGTATGTGTATCCATCCGCGATTGTTCCGAAGCAGATCCGCTGTGCTGCTCTTATCTAGATCAAGAAGCAGCGGGCCAACAACATGATTTGTAGCGTCTATGCCGTCTTCCTTGTCTTTAGGGACCAGGTGCATTGCATAAATATATCTGAGTAGTTGTAGCATCAGCGTGAGTATGCCCAGGATCTAAACTTGACACAAGTGTATTTACGTCGTCTTAGCATCGTTCGTCTGGACGTTTTCTTCCTCACTGGAAATGGCTACACTGGGCGGTATGTGTATTGATTCGATGTGCTTATCCATGACTTGCGAGAATAAGATGGCGGGTACCAGGAGGAAAAGCACAAGCAAAAGTAGGAGAGAGTCTGAGGGATTTCAGGGAAAGATGAAGAAGCACTAGAAGTGAGAGGATGAGCCTTTTTTGAAGTCTCTCTTAATGCCACAATTTCTTTCGCTCGGCAGAATGCAACACTAGTATTATTCGACTTGATTCTCACTCTAGTGATTGGCTCTCGTGATGCGGTCTGCATGGAAGTGGACAAGATACGAACATACGCAGGATGCGAGATGAAGGAGGCTTGTTTTATTGGCTGACGTAAGTTCAAAATCATTGCATGCAGACGCGCGTTACTTATTCCAAGAATGAATGCATGAAAATCAAAACTGCATGGGCAGAGACTGGTCCACAGCTTGTAAACGCCCTTGGCGACAGCCTTGTCTGCCCTTTACAGGGTGTCGAGACCCAATGCATGTAACAACACCATGCAAATCGCTCTCACAGTTGTGACAGGCTAATTAGTCGAAGTCGCACCGCCTTCCTTCAGCTCTTCTGCCCAACATGCCATTTGCAACGGACAAAGGCTGCACCTCTGGGGACCAGCAATGATCCGTCGGCAAAGTGATTCGCCCAGCATTACTAGACACCGTATGTTACAGACTCATCATACGCGTCCAGCAATTCGTGAGGCTCACGACCTTGGAGCCGACTCACGCGTAGACTCTTCTATACCAAGATATTTTCCATGAGATTGTGTAGAATAGCTTTGTATTTCGCCAGGGAATTATATCGCTGGCTCCTCTGGCATTCCATCTTCAAGCACATGTGGCACCAAACCTTAGTTTCGTACTATTGTGTGGATCTGCTGCCAACTTCTGCACAATCACAGACATACCACTGAATTCCATCGCTGTAACAGAAACCTCAGTGCTCTCCCAGACGCCCTCGTTCTATCCACCTTTGCTGAGGCCCAAATCCTTCGCGCTCTGCTGGAAAAAGGGGTCGACTGTCGCGGGCTTGGCAGCCGGCACAATACTATCGGCAACACACAGCTGCGGGCGATTGTTGAATGTCACATCGACGACACGTTTCCAGGCAGCCTCTGGCTGGGTAAGTGTCTCGTATGTGTAGAACAACCGGCAGTTCGCAGGCTCCCAGAGAAATTGCAGCGGTACCGTAGCGTTGGACATGGCAAACGCATTTTTACCGTTTACGGCACCGGCGGCTTTGGGGTTCGCGGCGCGCTTTATGGCGTATGCTTTAGCTAGCTCACCGAGATCGCCGTTTTGTAGCTCGGCTTTCTGGTTCTCGGGTGCCAACAGTAGAGCTGAAGTTGCGTCGATTGTTATATCGTTATATGAAAAGAGCTGAGCACCTTCGACGCCCGCGATTGATTGCATTATACCGGTTTGAGGGCGACCACCCATCACCGCAGTCTTCACGCCCATCTGGAGGATGAGGAGATATGAGAAAATGGTACATGTAGATGCACATGTGCCATCTGTGAGTAGGACGATGTTTTCCGGGGTGAAAACACTAGCAGGCGGGTTGGTCCTTGGGCCAGTTCCAGTAAGGTTAAATAGAGGATCTGGTTGATCCATGGGGATCTGCTGGTAAGCCGAAAAGTTGTCGCCATTCAATACAACAGGACGTAGAACCTGCTCCAAAGACGTGAAGGCTACGCGATCCGGTGTGAACACGCCTTTTGGGAGGAGATTGCTGAGAATAGGACTTCCGCGCAGGTTGCCTAGGGCCTTGTTCTCTTCGGGGGTCTTGGGTTTGAAGTCTGCAGGAATAGCTGCAGCAACCCACGCGAGAGTATTGACGCTGGGCGGTAGGCGCAAATTGTTTGCCTGAAAGCGGCTGACAGTGGGGAAAAGCTACAGAAGATGTCAGCAGCGCACGTTGGGTGAAGCATGGCAACTTCGTCCACTTACTTGAGCGAATAAGTCAAATCCAGCCAGGATAAAGCCGCCGCCGTTGGCAGTGACATCGATGACCAGCTTCTTCTTCCCAGCCTGTTGACTGGCCGCCAGGAATTTCTCAACCGTTTGCTGAAAATCATTCAGGTATGCGAAGCTGTCGACCGTCTCTGGCGGCGCAAAAGAAGACACAGCTAATACAGCAACGTCATCGTATCCAGTACCATTCAGGAAATATCCTGCAGTTGCGTTGATGCCCTTGTCCCGCACTTCAGGGACCGGATAGCCGTCTATGGGCGTGACCATCGGCGACAGCGCCATTGGGCTCTTGGCTCTCGATTGCGTCCTTATGTTCGATGCCTCGGACAGTACGTTCGTGGAGACCATGACAGGATTGCAGAATTTGTTGTAGTAGTCCTCGCCGTTCTTTATATCGCTGAAGTTGGTGCCTGGACGAATAACGGCAACACTTTCTTCGGAGCGCTCCTCGCCATTTTCATACGTCAGAGTGAGCATCGGACCTTGAAAAATGGGCGAGGCGGCTAAGATCATGGAATTCTGCTTGGTTGCGTATGAATTGAACTGGGAATTCCATTGCGAATCGGGATCTTGAAGACCACTGTACTTGAGGTTCAGGTCTGCGATAACGACGTTGGCATCTTTCCCATTAATCTTTGTAATAGCTGGTGCAGATGCGTTCTGACGAAGTTGCTCTGTGGCTTGTTAGTAGAAGCAAAGTTCGCTAGAGAGTTGTGACGTACTAAGATGGTACAACTTGGGAACCTCGACCCCGTCGCGAGATATTGAGACCACATCAGTGACGAGACCGTTCCGAAAACTGAAGGTTTTGAACATATCGCCCCGAAAGACAAAGTGGCCATCGTGAGCCGATGAGATCAGGTCGAGAATGTCCAATTGGAAGTCGTATTCGCTTTGGTACTTGTTGTTGGCTACCTTGTCTCCAATGGATTGGAAACCGCCTTCAATGTCGACTGCTGGAAGTTTGTACGAAGCCGGGGGGTTTTTAAGAAAAGGAAGTGTGCTTTGAAGTTGCACATACGTCTTCAAGCTTTTGAGCAGTTCTTTGGCAGGGTCGGGCTTATTTGGAACAGATTGCAAACAGTCGAAGGCAAGCTTTGCTGGCACTCTTGGGAGGGCTGTTCATGAGTATCAGCAGTGGCCTCAGCAGAACTTGAGGCACCAGCCCCTTTTCTACGTGTAAAGATCTCGAAGGAATAAGGACAGGAGGGCCCGTGAATTGACGTACCTTTCGGCTTGTCCTGTAAAAATTTGTTGACCGTTGGCTGCACCATTGCGCATGCGCTCTCAGGGGCGCTGCTGGCCACGAACGCCTTCCCCGAGTCTTCGATGGCGAATGTATCATCGTTCAAGAAGTTGAATGTGCGTCGCGGTAGCAGGCCCGCAATCGCCAGAACGGCGTACACAAGTGTCCACCAGATAGTGGTCCTCATGTTGTAAGCGCATGTATCCAGTCACACGTTGTGTCCTTGCTACAGGTATCGTACGTTGCACAAGCCGTCTGTACTTTGGAATTGGAGGGAAACATGTCGTGGTCATAAAAAGAACATCGGGATGGGGATGATGCTACAAAAATGCGCCGTGGTAGAGACTTCGGGTCACGACTCAAATTAGCATGGTTTCCCGAAAGCGCCGTAAAGAGCCCCCTGGAGCAATGTTTAACTTGGCGTGCTCATCCTGAAACGCTGCTGTTGAAACTAAAGTATGGACAAACACCAGCTCAAATTCGCTTCATCCCATCTTCTTCGCCAACATCCAAGCCAGGATGTCCTTATCGCATAAGGAAAGCTTAATCACATCAAGATTAAGGGAGACTGTACTTAAATACCTACTCATTAGGCCACAGGAAACACAGAAGTGGTAGAAAATCAAGCAACGGACAGTCGAGTAGAAGAGACATGCCACGCCTTGTCCGTATGAGCTAGGCAACAACACGAACGTGAATCAGATAGCACACAAAAGAACAATTACTAAGATACTGAGAGGTTCAAGGAAATGACGAGTCGACGCAGCCATGCGCTAGGTTGCGGCTTAACGCAACTTTATCTTCTTCCCTGAAACCGCTCTGCCACGCACTCCGCTCCACCCACTAGCCGGCCAATGGGGCCAGGGACTACTCTAAACCATCGATTAGTAGGAACCCCGAAAGCCACGAGCAGCAAAACTTTCTCGCGTCTTTCTTGTAGGTATGAGTCCATTCTGGAAGTTGAGGCGCGTCGTTAGATTCCTGTGGGCTGGATGTCGGCAAGTTGCCCCCTCACACGACCAACCCATGGGAGCAGCTGAGTAAGCGGGATCACTTCAACCACGGCTCGGAACGCTTTTTAAATACAGATCATCATTAACCCCCTAAAACGTGACGTGCCGGTAGACTGTGCATGGAAATGACATCTGCAGTTATAGTGAAAGGTGAGGCGAATTTCCCCAGTTCGTCAGACCATTGTTCATTTCGCTGAAGTACGAGGTCTGGTTGATTTCACTGGCTGTTTCTCAATTTCCTTGCTCTTCTCCGCCTCTTTCCTCTTGGAAGATATTTTTGTTGTTAATGCTATGCCTTTCACCTTTGTAGGCGTTGCCTTTTTCTGCTTCTTCTTCTTGGTTCCTCCAACAGCCGGCTTTTCTGGAACGGTAGGCAGCTTGGTGTTTACAGGAGCTGTAGACTTGGCTTTCCCCTTACGATCGACATTCTCCCTTTCCATTTTCTTGTCTTGTGACTTCTTCGTCTTCGCTTTTGTAACCAGGGTTTCTTCACCGTCCATATTCTTCTTCTTGTGGGGCTCAGCTTTGGACTCACTAGGACTTTGAGCGTTCAGTCCTTGCGTTGACAACCCGGATGTTACCTCAGTGGCTCCCGCTGCTTTGCCCTTGGACAATTTCTTTGAAGTCGGTCTAACTTCTCCCTTTCTTTGGGCAATAAATTGATCCACTGAGGGCGTGATGGGCTCGACCGGTGATGGTTGAGTCTGCAATGTCGTCGGAGATGTTAAAGCTTGCTCAGCAGTATCTTTCGTCTTGGGTAATTTCGCAAGAATGGCCACCTTTGCTACTTCTTCCCTGTCGGAGACCTTGGGTGAATCTATTCCTACTGCTGCCTTCGGAAAAACCGGAGCATCCAGCATATTCTTGTTGGCCTTCAAAGCTTCGACCTTTTTGCCCAAGCCATTGGTGATGATGTTGTCGGTAGAAGGAATCGCCAATTTGAGATCACAACACTCTTCGGGTTCGATTTCGGTAAAATGCATGGAGATCGAAGGAATTCCAAACATACTTTGAACCACTAGAAGGGAGGAAATCACCAGAATGACCAACGACAACTGCGAGGATATGCCAGCGCAAATTAAAACCCCGCAAAGGAATATTTCCGCAGAGCGAGACTTAGGATTTTCGCTGCCGACAAACCCATAGGCTGCCGACGTGATAGCCCACTTTGGTAAAGCTGCCTACTAATCAGGATGTCTTTCAGGTATGAGGCTTTTGGACGGGTGAACTCGTACGTATGTTCCCATCAACACCCCTCCAGGTATGCTTGGGGCATTTGACACCCCCGAAAACATTCTTCCAGATGTCCTGATGATCCTGTGGAAATATCTCATACGGTGGAAACTCTTTAGCGTTCTCGATTGTTGGATGTACTGCCAGGATTCGACCAATAGGTCGATTTCCAAGAATGCCCTTGAGAACGGGCTCCTCAATGTCCTGGTAGGCTGTTCGTCCATGTGGATTGAAGCGAGTTGGCGGGGGTTGCGTCAGTACGGTAGCGACATTTCCTTGTGATATACGCCAGGAGAAGATGAGTGAGGCGCCCCTTATATATCTCCCCCATTCTTTGGTTGACTTCTGACTTTGGAGACAGGCAGGATTTTGAGGATCCATCAAAGGTCCCATAGCAATTCTTAGAGTCTGCATTCCGTGTTCTCGTGCGTAAGAGTCAACCAGGGCGTACTTTTGACCTAATCCTGTCCAAAGAACCTGTTTGTCCGGTATCCAGACCGGCTCGTGAAACTGGTCAAGTATGCCACAGGTCTCTTGAAGAGTGAGATACTGAGGCCACACTGTACAAATGAGAGACTGGAGGTCCAAGGTCTCGCGATCTGGCCAATTCCTTGGCCAGTATATCATGGCTGTCGAGGAGAAGGATTCCATGATCAAATGGGACTGATCTCGCGTCTGGATCAAGCGGGTGTGTGGCCATGTGTGAGAGTTGGAAAGCGCACGGCAGGGCAGAGGGTGAGGAAGGGCCTTGGAGAGTGTTTATACTCTGTCACATGCTGACTTATACTTCTAGCTCAATTGATTTGGAGACCCAAACCCAAAAAGCAAGACCTCAGCCGATATTGGCTTCCTCATGCTAGCTAGACTCCACGAAAGGCTCCGGATGAAACATAGTGCGGGGTACGAGGGAAGCTGTAGATAGGCCTCCCACAGTTCGCAAATGAGGCTGTTACTTCAATCATTTACGCCTCGGCAACATGGATACTAAACGTGAAGAAACCAGTAATTCAGAGATCAAGAAAAAGCAGCAGTGGGCTGCATTCACGCTATTTCATATCCTCCCTTCAAAAAAATATGAGAGCTCTCGTCGGGGGGTGGTGGGCTAATGTGAAAATGCGATTGACTGAGAAACGTCAACAGCTGGCCTCAATGGTGGATTGAGTAGTGACTTCGAACTACCCCGCAAGTTTCTGTCCGTCCACTGGCTATGTTCCACTGGCTACGTAGTTGGGTGCACCAATAATTGTGTTCTCAATACCCTCTTCCACTTTGAAGTTCGCTGCAGGGTTCGTGCGGTGGCGCCATAGGCATAAACGGATAGCCCTGCCCGTTATCAATACTCGCTACTGGGGCCTCCATTAAGGAACGAGACACCTCTGTCTGTTATGGCGTGCAAACGTTGGGATTCAACACGGCGCTCTGTCTTCTTGGATGTTTGTGGTAATCTAAATGCCGGACTGGAATACTTGGATGCGGCTAGATCAGAAGAGAATGCTACTTCTTGTCTTGACGGGGCGGGTCAAGTACGGAATGAAACCCTCAGCATCGGCGCCCGTTGGTGCTCGGCAGTAATTAATCAGACAGCTTAGATATTGATCGACCACACACACAGCCAAGTTGGTTGGATCTTCAAGGGTGTTGGTAACGTGACGGGGGCGAGGCACGCTTCGGGGGCCAAAACTCGCAGACGACTCTTGAGCAGCCGCAGCCAACAGCATTCAAGCAGCCCCCGCGTCAAAAATAGCTACCTGCCGCTACAACACCATCAGGATCCTTGGCTGCTGGCCTGTTTTCAGGACCGCCTCTGTACAACGATGTCTCCGCACAGATTACTCACGAGCCCCGCGCTGAAAAGAATTGGCGAAGGTTGTCGCGTCACTTTCCAACCCACACGCAGCTTCCACGCAAAAGCTGGAGAAATGATGTACGTTGGCAAACTGAAGAGAAACATCAGAAATAAAATCCAATACTTGGAAAATGCCATAGGTAGGTCTGAAACATCCTTTCGTTGATGCTACTTTCCGTACGAATGTATCTGTTGAAGCAACTTCAGTACCTCAATCCTTCTCCGAAACTCCGACGTGATGGAGAAGTTCAGTCCCAAAACATCAAGACTATCGATTGACAGCTCTGTGGCCAGCCTTGCCGGTTGTGGTCTCAAGAAAATCGACCACGAGACAGCGCGTACCGCATCGGTAACCCATTCGAAAGGAGGGTTGTCGCCGCCCGGTCCGGCCGATCTGAACCAGAGACATATCGTCTCAACTCCCGCGATATCTACTTTTCACACAGAGAGCAAGTACCACGTTCTGTGGCCAGCAACGGATGGTCTTGACAAGCACCTGAACTAGCGGACATACGACAAGCTCGTCGCAATCTGTGGCGGCTCCTCGCATGTTGATGTTTCCGACTCAAGGGACCTTGGTGTCATAAACTGGCGCTTAAGACTTACTAAGGAAGAGGTTGAACAATTGTCAGGTTGGCCAGAGGTAGGAGATACTGCTTAAAGTCGAGATGCGTACAGCTAATTTTCACGAGATCCCTTCGCCCGTAGGAGCCTCACAAGAATGCCCGGCGCACAATGAAGGTGTGTACATCTGCTCAATGCAGAACTCCAAGAATGATAGTAACATTGATGCAAGGCTTTTTCATACCGGCCGGTCAAAAATGCATCGCGTGGGGAACAGACGAATGCTGGAATGATAATGATGTGGCAAGGCGGGGGGCCAGAAACCTCCTCGACGTTGTAGGGCACACCTCGCGTATAGAGGCTGCATATTGCGGCAATATTGCAGATTGTCCACCAGGAATTTTATAATGGCAGATCAGTATCCTGGATCAATCGACACAGCGGAAAGCATACCAGAAGTACGTGCTCCCAACATTCAGTTTGCGATTCAGATCATGTATGATGCCTGAACATGGCCAGGTTCGTTAATTAGAGCTTGCAAATCAGAGTTTTGATTTCCCAGATGTTGGGGTTCCTCTACCTAACAGATGTAAAAGGGCCGTAAAACCATCCAAGCCTAGGTGAATGAGAAGAGATGTGGAGTTGGTCGGCGGGAGGACGGCTGGCCGCCCGAGACGGAGCTAGCACGACAGTATCAGGCAAATAAGAGGTATCCACTGCCTCTATTTCCTACGTTCTGCTTGCGAAGCGATGCGGAAGTCCCAGGGTCATGTAGGAGGAGTCGAGGGGTGAGCAACATGTGTTACAACCTGCAGGCACTGAGCGTGCACCGGTGGCGAAGTTGATGATACGCACGCTATTATTGGGCAAGACACACTGTTCACCCGTAATATTCTGGTCTGCCACCTTGATGTTTTGTAACTATTCAGGTCCCAATCCTGCCAAACACACACCTAATGAAAGTATGTCTGAATTGGAATGCGTCGGAGGTTTTGAAATCGCAATCACACCATTGCTAGTGGCGCAGCAAGCGGCAAGATGGAGGAAAACGCATCAGACCCCAAGAAGGTTAGAGACCCCCAAAAAAGGACTGCTGCGACCTTGGGGCCAGGGCAGTCGCGGGTTGTTGGATCTCTTCCTGATCGGCTGCATCTGTGGAGTAGATCGAGGTGGTGCTCGCAAGTGGTTCGGGACTCTTGATGGTCAAGTACCAAACAATCTCGAAAGAGTCCTCGAGGCTGTGGAAGTGGGGGCTGACAGGAATAACACACGGAAAGCAGCGGTCAATTAGGAGAATACCCCGAAAGTTGATTGGCGGTGAACAATGGCTGTTGGTGCGCATGAGCCGACACCAACGAACAAAGGGCACCGCATCCCGTTGTTTCGGCCGCTGCGGAGAAGGTGGTGTTGGGGGCGAGAATGCGGCAGGGTCAATGGAGGGGCAAAGGGGCAAAGGGGCCAGCGGCTACGACCAACGACATACGAGTCTTCACCGTGGTATTGATAACTTTTCAGAACGTAACACATCATACTTCGTTAGGTACCTTTGACAAGAAAGTAACGCCCAGAAGAGCCTTTTCGCAGGTCGTGGCGCGGCAGATCATTCTTCTGCTGCGAAGGCAGTTTCCTGCCCAATTTCTACTCACAGATGAGGGTGCGTCTGGAGCCCTTGTTACGTCCCTGACACAACATCACGCCACTTCCACGCTGCTTCTACACTGTCACATACTCTTACAACGCTGGGCCAGCTATGCTGGAAAGGCTCTCCAGCCATGAATCTTATCGGAAACTTGAAGAGAAGAGTCAGAGACTGTGTCCGGTATCTGACAAACGCTGTGGGTGAGTGTCGGACGGCACCGCGCTCTTCGTCAAACACAACTGAATTATGATACAGCCATACTGAAAGAGAAACGTGGCGATCCAATTCCTGCAAATACGTGAAGCAGAACAACGTCTTCATCGTTGGAAAGCACCCACATGGGCAAGCCTCGACAAAGAAACAGCAGTCAAAGTTTCCTAGATCCCGCACCACCTCTATCACCTACGATCTTGAGAGCCTCATCCCCGTCCCTCTCTGAGTCAGATTACGAAGTCGAGCCTTATATTGAAAAAGTCTGGAGATGCATTTGCGACGATCGACAGCGATACAAGATAGCGCCGGCTGCAGTCGGTTTCGATCTGGAAAACAATGCACGTGCTTACGATAAGTTTCTCGCACTGATTGGCGACCCATCGGAGATCAAGACTTCTGAAACAAAGGACCTAGGACTGGATTGGTGGCAGGTTCCGCTCACCAAAGAACAGTTCCACGAAGTTCTTCTCTGGCCGGAGGTATTATCAAGGATTTCGGACTGGAGATGCGTGGGCTAATTCTGACCAGACTTCGGGTTGTGTAGACCGGAACCTTTGCCCAGTCCATGATCGACCTCAGCGTACGCCGCTTCTAATATTGCAGTTTCGAGAATATTCACATCTGACGATTGAGACTTAGTGCCAGAACGTGAAGATCTTACAAGAAAGCAGTATATTGTCTGGGGCACGGATGATTGCTGGCATGACCATCAAACAGCCAGTCGAGGCTTCGAAAAGCTTCTCGCGATTGCTGGTTGTAGCTCCCGAGTTGAAGCAAAATACCGCACCGATCGTCCGTCCGGAATTGTCTACTGGCGGGCCGACCTTCGTGAAGATGAAATCCCAAAGGTTCAGGACATGCTAGAGGTATGAATCATGGAAAGCTTTGCGGAAGCGGACGCTAATCTAACAATACTCAGGTTCGTCTGGTGGAGAGAACGAACTGGTTCCCTCAATATCCTGGTGATGAAACTGGCCTTCTATTGCCCCGTAGACTGAGACGGCCGATGAGGACTTAGACTGTGCTTACAGCAATGGAAGATAGGTGGTGATTCATCAGAATTATTACTTGTGACTTTATGTACAAGTCCTCAAAATATGTGATGGGAATTCAGCTGGAAACTCTGCCAGCGAAAGGTTGTGATTGGCGCGGGATCTGTACAATCTGAGTCACAAGGCAATCCCCAGGAAGCAAGTAAGTTAGACATAGAACACTAAGAGTAAAGTTTGTATCTGTCATAGTATCAAGTTTTCTCGGTATGGCATGGTACTCAGTGACGACCAAGCTATTCTGCAGTATGGCACATCGTTTTCTTGCCCAAGGTTCCACGAGGACGCCAACTCCTCCTCACTCTGCGTTTGAATGCATGCAATCTCCTATTCGCTAGCCGATGCAGATTATCATTTCACGTCTTTCGGCATCTTGCTTGAAATAACTTACAAAGCTGCGACTTTGTTTTGTATGGCCCCGCCCCCATGAGCATGCACGCAACTATTTTTGCGATGCCCAAACCAACAGCCAATTTCTGGCGCCAGATCTGGGGGCGGACTGTGGCCTCATGCCTGTGATATGCCCCCAAGGTGTATTCGCTTGCGTATAGATACGACAAGACCATCGCCTGACATGCGTCTTGGGCTTGGGCCAATTTCAGAACCATGGCCGAGAAGGTCGCCAACAGGTTTAGACATGAGGCCTTTCGGGATGATGTTCTGGATGAGTGTCCGGTTTTGATTTATAAGACCCCGAAGTCCTTAATCTTCTTGCAGGAAATATAATATCAAACCAAACATTGCGAAGACCTTTTTCGTACCCTCATAAGGTTGCTTCATTGTCAAAGCCAACTTTTTTACACTTGCTATCACTGCCGTCAGGCTTCGACAAACATGTTAAGAAGTCAAGGCCAAACACTGCTTTTCTACTGTCTAGCAGTGTCTCTCACTGCTGCTGTCGTTGCTTCGCAAGAATGCGCCAAAGGACAGTACTGGTGCCAGGACCGCTGCGGTACGGACCGGGATACTTGTTGCGAGACCCCCAGCTCAAAGCATAATCTCTGCGGCCCAGGTTTGCACCATCTCCTGTCAACATCGAATCGAGCCAAACTAAAGTTGTTGCAGGTACAATTTGCTGTGGATTCGGCTGCTGTCCTGACAGTACCTTCACCTGCAATGCCGACTTCAGCTGCACTGGGCCCGATGGCCAGATCATCCCCCCTGTGCCAAATCCCGATGAATCTGGCGACCCGTATCAAACTTCCATAACTGTCGGAACTCTCTCTCAAGACGCTCCTTCCACCACCAACGTAAATAGCCCTACGCATTCTCCAGCACAGCCGAGAGACGCCGCCGATTCCACCCTCGTCTCCTCGGAAACACAGCCGAGCACTATGAGAACCATTCACTCAATTTCTCCTACGGAATGGACGATGCCCTCGGCTACGGTCAGCAGCGAAACTCCCTACGCCACTCAGACCGAAAATGGCAGTGGAACGCTCCCATCGCCTGGCACAACCTACGAGAGTCCTACTGAGACCACGGTATTTCCACCTAACTCCCTGACATCTTTACAGACGCCCGATGTCACTTCGAAAGCTGGGCCTGTGGTTGTGATCGGGACGGAGACCTTGACACTCCCCGAGGTTATCTCATCAACAACTTTCACTACTATGGATCAAACTTTCACTATTGCACCCCCAGTTGAGGGAGACTTCACACAGTACCCAACAATTGTTGTCATTGGATCCGAAACCGTTACTCTACCCCCAGTCTCAGAAGCGACCACAATGGTCACCTTGGACTCCACCTTTACCCTCTTACCACCAACATCTCCCAGTCTCACTTCTGTATCAAGATCTCCTGATGGAACCACAGCTCCAACCTCGCCAAATGTATCCAATACAACTCATGCACCGACGGCACCACAATCAACAGCTTCAATGCCCCCCGAGACTACAGGCACCGCCATCAACCCGTCTTATCCAATACAGCCATCTTTGTCGCCGACGAATCCAAGATCGAATTCGACAGGATCTGTCATTGCTATCATAGGGACGGAAACCTTGCATCTCCCAACGGTATCCCTCCACAGCACCATAACTACGAAAGGCCGGACCATCACTCTCGTGTCTGGAGGCCCACCGACCATCACTATAGTCGAGCCATCCGAAGAGCCGTCGTCCACCGGAACATCGTCTACTGCGGATTTTGTCACCTTCACGACATGGCCCCCACAAGCTCTCATAACGCCCGTCGAAATTAGTGTGAACAAGCCAGAGCCCTCAGAAGACAAAGAGGGCTCTGTCATTCCGTGTGACCTATGGTTCTTCTCGGTAGGTTGGGTACCAGTGCATATTTTGACTAAGTTTGGCATGTTGATTAACCTGAATCTCTCTTTAAAGATTTGCATTCGCTTTGACGACATTAACATTCTCGGGTGGAAGGTGTTATTGCCACCAGGAATATATCCTCCGTAAGAAGAAGCCTTCATTCCGTTTACGCAATGGTACTAACTGGATACTAGGAATTTGGAGCTTGATCAGATAATCAAGCTTCCCCAATCGATTGTGATTCATGGAGAGTTGCCGCCATGGCCCAAATTCACGTAAGTCTTACGTATCTCTTATACAACGACTCAAGCTCCAAAGTCTAACAACACCACTTCATCCACTAGTGTTGGTCAGGACCATGTCCCTACATTTCCTTCCGAGCCTGAGCCCACCAAGTGTGAGACAAAGACAGCGTACCTCTGCGCTAAAACAACGCCAGTAGTCGTGTCGACCATAGAAGGACAACTGAGAACTTTGACGACTGGAACACCTACTTCTACCTGTGCCGAAATGCGCGGTTGTCTCGTTGCAGATTCCACTCATGAAGCAACAATAACGAAGACCGCGGAATGTGAGACTGCAACTGCCACCGACATCGTTGTCACTTGTAGTGGAAGCGGAATGACGGCTTGCTCGACGAAAACAGGATCTCCCAAAACAGGCTGCGATGTTACAGCCACTACGACGACGGTGTCCTGCACCCCGATGCCAAGCGGAGGCCAGAGACGGTAGGCGATTGAAGGCGCAGCTCCTGCGTGTCCTGCTAAGGATCAATACATTGTTTGGCCGCAGGATGGGACAAGGACCCACGAGACTTCAGCCGTTGTCATCGAGATACAGCGCATCGTTTCTTTGGATGCTCAGATTGTAGCCTCGGATACTAAAGATTTGGGTGTTAACTTCTGGCGAGTGCTCATGGATTCGGATCAGGCAGATGAAGTCAGACATATTGCAAACGTAAGTCGGAACTGTAAAACAAGTGAGGTTTTACTAACCAGGATATGTAACAAGGTTGCATCTGTTTATCGAGAATGTACATCAGACTGTTCAGACCCGACGATACAGGATTCGAAGATTTCCTGGAGATACCAAAGCCAATACATTGATGAGCAAATTTACGCAACAGACCACATCAAGCAGATGGCATATATCTCGGCAAACAAGGGGTCGGATGACAGGAGATACAATGAACACTATTATTTCGACATCAGTGCCGGAGAAGATGTTCCTGTCTACATCGTTGACACTGGGGCTCAGATGGACCACATCGTGAGCTTAGCACCTTTATATGTCAGAATTTCACGTTGAGCTAACTCTAATGCCCAGCAACTTACTTTGAGGGACAATATAGCTTCCAAGACTGAATTCATTTTCGTCGGCGAAGACATTGATGGTCAGCAAAACCGAGATGATTCAAATATTCAACAAAATGGCGAGTGTGCTTCACCGGTGCATTGTAAAGCGCACGGCACGGCGATGTTGAGCATTATTGCTGGAGCTAACAACGGAATTGCGAAGAAGGTGAAGCCTATTATGGTACGCGTCCCACGACGTCAAAAGAAAGGAGGTGGTGCCAGTCCCGAGCAGTGGCTAAATGCCTTGTCTGCGGTTGACGATGCCATTCCAGATCAGAGCGCTACTATGAGAGCAATTCTCTGCATGGCACAGGGACATCAGTCGGAGAACTTTCGCAGAGATTGGGTAATGCAGAATAAGGGAAAGGTACAGGATGCTGAGAAGGAGGCCTTTGAACAATGGACCCGGTTCAGGCTCCGCATGCACCGGATTCTCACCAGCCTCATCGCCAAAGGAGTCTTCATTGTCACTGGTTCTGGCAACGCTTTTGTGGTTAGTATCCCCATCTTAGAGTCGCCAAATTAATGTCTAATAACTTGACGATTTAGTTGAACACCTTGCCCGCTGAATTTGCACCCGAACACCAGAAGGACTATTCTCTCGAGATCCCAGAGTTATTGGTTGTGGGGGCCGCTGACATAATTGACGGAAGTAGATGGTGGAAGTCGGGGTTAGGGACATCTAGTCTGCCTCATATTTATGCGCCTGGGGAAAAGTTGATTGTTGCTGAGGGAAACAAAGCCGCCTGGCCCAGTAGATTTGAGGACCGCGACAAAACCACACAGAAAAGGCAGACTGGCGACAAGAAGAGCTTTTACAAATTCTCCCAGGGGACTTCGGATGGTGAGTACAAGTCTGAGTAAAGGTGACCGGATGGCTGAAAAGACACCTACAGCAACTGCGTACACGGCGGGACTTGCAGCCTACTTCCTCAAACTGCACCAGCTTGGACTTTTAGGTCCTGACGCAAAGGGAAATCCGCCTGATACGAGTCCAGCTGGGCTTAAGAGGTACATCATTAACAACGGCTGGGTGCGACAAAATGAGAACAACGACGGCGTATTGGGAATCTGGAATGGCGCGACTATTAAGAGTCTGAAGCGCGAAGGCTTTTGTCCCTATATTACAGGCACCACCAATATATTCCGACTTCCGCGGCGGGAGGATGCGGCTTTGACTGGTCAATGTGTTCCTGGCACTTCTCCAACAGCTTCTGCAGGGTCAACGCGCAATCCATCAGCAACAGCAACAACCACAGGCAACGGCACAGTTGGGCCCACTGCGAGTCCAACGACCTTCGTCTGCACCGAGGAGACTGCTGACAAGAGCGCTCCTGGCGTCGTTTGTAGGAGGCCGCAGGTGAACAGCTGCGTCGATGGGAAGTGCCTTTGTGTTCTTCCTGACCTGCCAGCACCTACGAGCTTTGTCTGCACTGAGGGGACAGTCGAGAAGTGTTCTCCTGGAGTCATCTGCAGTGTGCCTCAGACCAACGGCTGCGTCGACGGGAAATGTGTCTGCGTCTTGCCCGAACTGCCTTCTAAGACTACGAAAGTTCAGACCACTCTGTCTACTGTCATTTCGAAGCCACCCGATCCCGTACCAACTCCTACAGAGGCGCTGAAGACGCCAGTTGTGATCGGCGAGCGCAAGTGCCATGATGCCAGCATTTACACTGGTAAAAAGGACATTCACAAATCTTCGGTATACGAAGCTTCAGTAAGGACCTGCACCGAGTGCGAAACGCCTATGAAAGCCAATTCAGAGACCCGAAGGCGAACCGACAGTTGGGACGAGGTAGTCTATGACATGTCAATCAGCTGGAGGTCAGGGTGCGTGTCAGCAACCGAGTCTATCAATTGCGCAAATCCCACGAAAAATGTCACAATGCTTTATAATACCGCTTGCGAGGAACTCTTCCAGGACAATTGGGAAAAATTTGAGTTGGCGAACTTCAAACAGGGATTGAAATGCCATGGCTAACACATTTATGCTTAGGTACGGGTAATAAGGGCCGAGGTGGTTACATCGATGTTGGGTGCTTACGGTATGACTTTACGCCAACGTAACTGGGAAGCGGAATCGATCCAGAAGCTGTTCCATGAAGGACAGACAGGAACAGGCGACATTTTCTTGGTCAGATATACAATTATTAGGTAGATGTACGGTGACAACAGTCGTTTGGCGACAACCCAAGACAGGAGGTTGCGGGAAGAGACGAAATGACTTCGGTCCCCTGTCTCTAGTCGGCCGATTATACCTTCATCAATATCACAATGTAATGCAATTTCATTATCATTGAACATATCGCATGAAAAGACAGCAATACTTATTATAATAGAAACGGTTCAGGCATCACAAGGGAAGGCTGCAGCTCAGTTGGGTTTGACGAGAGAATATTGACCGATCAGCCTAATGTATTTGAAGTATTCTCTGGTGTTGCCATTCGAATTATGGTAATTGACACATATAGCGTAACAGACTCAGCAATTCATTTGAGCGGCAGTAATGTTCGGTGTTTCAACGCTCCACGACGTGACCCAAGAGAGCCTGGTAGGTTTTACCATTTTCAACACTCTTGTCTGAGAAAGTACCCTTATCCAACTTATATCTCATTGAAACTCCAAGCCAAGGGCTTTGCGACCAGTCTCAATTCAGTACAAGGAGGTAAGGAAGCTCAACATCCGGTGTGTGGTTTTTGACGAGCTGTGATGTGTCTTGATTAATCATTGTGAGCTTTTCGGCTGAGATTTGATGTAGCTGCCATATTTGGGCAAAGAATTCGTGGCGTTGCTTCCTTTTCTGGAGCGGGTTGTGTGCCACATAATAGCCGTATGCGTCGATTTCCAGCTCGCTGTTGTTCTATTTTGTTTGAACAAGTGGTAATGTTTTCTTTGCGGGCTGCGACTGCGTTTCTGTTAGCACCTTACCTGGATGAAACCTATAGACCAAGGGAAGAACTCACCGAAGGACTCAGATTCGCACTATGGGTTCATTGGTTGTGCGATCGATAGCGACAACTCTCTCGAATGTGTCGCTTGCGGTTGTCTTGTCTCGTGAAAGTCGCCTCGCAGCCACTATGAGGGCACCGTGGGCGTTCATGTTGGGCCAACGGTTTGTGCTTGAGGTGATGCTTGATCAGATCCTTTCGGGAGTTGGTGGAGTACCGGCAGCCAGGTTCTTGGCATTTGTGTTTGCGAATTGGTCGCGTTTCTTTTGGCGACTGGTTTTTCAAAATCGCTGGATCTGTTGATTCGGGAGTCAAGGTCGCGAATGGCACGACTGGAAACGTTCGTCCCAAAGTTGGAGGTGGGTGGTTTGTTGCGAAATAGTCGCTTCCCGAAGATGAAAGTTGTGTTGGTTGGAGTAGATATTGGAAATCGGCTTCCGAGACTTCGTTGGTTGAGTCAAGGCCGAAGTCATCATCCGAGTTAAGATAGGAGTCCAAACTCCATTGAAAGAGTAGCGATGTAAGATCGAGGTGAGGGAATCCATGCAAGAAGTGAGAAGAGGCTTGGTCGCGGGAAGCTCCGTCTATGCTTGAAGGGACATGTGGTTGTTGGGAGAGGGTTGGAGATACGGCTTGGGAGGTGGTGTCGTCAAAGTTGGTGAAGGGGTTTGGGGTGACAAAAGAACACCAGGTTTGTGGGTCGATTGGAAGGATTCAAAGGGCCGCCGCTTGAGGGATACGGCGACCCTTCTGAAGAGTAAATATCAATTCACACGAGGAACCTCAGGTGATTGAGTTACTGAAGAGGCGCGCAGCCTCTCGAAATCTTGGTGGATTGTGTTCAGTAACAGGAGAGAAGCTGGGTGACGGTGAGGATACTGAACATCCCAAGTTTAGGGTGCTAAGGTCTCGCTGATAAATACCCAGCCTGGCACTCTGGCAAAGCTGCTGTAGACTATCCCTGGCGACTCAAAAACAGGTCGGAGTCCGGTGGCTTGCAGCCTCCGATGTCTGGTCAGCCAATAGCAACTCATCCAAAGCGAGACAAGAGAGTCTTTCCGAGGAGTCCTGCTGCAATATGCCGCCAAGAAATGATCGCCCCAATATTTGCCATTTTGGTAAGAGCTGAACGGCCGCGCAGCGGGTCTCACTAGGACTCTCACATCCCCTGCGAGGACTCTCTGCGACGACAGGCTCAGTTGAGCGATTTAACGCAAAAGTCTGGACTCCCGCAGCGCGCTAAACTGATGACGTCCGCGTAAGGTATCACACTTCTATCGAAAACCATTGCTGGCTGCCTGATGAGGTCCATCCACAATACCTCACGCGTCGTAACCATCACGTGGACATTCCAGACTTGAGAATATTCGATCGCCAGCGTTGTGGTGTTGAACCCCTCGGGCCAGACCAAAAATCATTATTTTTATTTTGCATAGCCATCAGTCTGTTTACTGGTTGGCCATATTCAGCACATCATCGTATCCGCTCTCTGCAAGCCACTCTCTGACCAGCGTATCCGTGTACTGATCTGGCATACTGGCATCAAAGAGAAAGGCCAGCGGGTCTCCCTCCGCCACAGCCTGCTCTCGCCCCGTGTTCACCATCGTACTCTCGACAGTCGCGCCTGGTGAAGCAACTGAAGGTCCCATTAGCTGACCGCCTGCTGTTCCTCCTCCCACACCCATAGTCAAATCGCCCAAACTAACGTAGCCCGCATCACGGGCTCCTCCTCTGTTGGGGTTGTTGACATGCTGTAATTGTGACACGTCGTCGCAGTGGTACCACTCTCTTGCAAGCAACTGAATCGCCCGCAGTGCTCGGTCACTCCAAGCACACCACGCCGTCCTCAGATCCCTCAACGCGTCAATGCACGTCTGTAGATGGTGAATTGCCAGTTGTCTCTTCGGGTTCGAAGGTCGAGCGTCGATGAGATGGATGATAACTGCTGAGAAGCATAGATGAACTGCTGCGATTGGTATGCGACGCTGTTTAAGAATTATCAGTTGGATCCTATTTTAGACCATGGGCAAGAACTTCTTGCCAGAATCTGAGAAACCTACCAGAGTGTACTGCTGCTTGTAAACCCTCAGTAGCCTGGCGATTTCTGCTGCTGAATGACGACATGTGGCCATGTGCTCGTTTGCGTATTCGTCATCGGCGAGGCTGCTTGTATCTTCCGGGGATGATGCGCTTTTGCTCACAGAACGCCTTGATTTCCTCTTTCTCATCAAGGGTCTGTGTAAGAGAATCAAGTGGGCATGGTACTGTATACTAAAGATATCCGTCAACTTCAGTCCTGCTTGGACTTGCATGCGACACAGGGCAATACTCACTGAAATAAGCAGATATGTGGAAGCATAGGTACTTTGGGAGAAGACGGCAGACGTAAGTAGCTAGGCAATGCTCGATAGTGCGACTGTAACTCGACATCGGCTTTTGTAACGATGTCCTCGATTTCTCGTGGTGAAAGTTTGCTATTGATAGCGTATCTGACAATCGTTAACATGAAGGAAGCTCTGCTGTGAAGTGCGGATCTTACATCATATCCATGGCCTCGCATGCAATTGTGTAGGTTTCTGATACATGGTGGGCTGTTGATGAGATGTGAGAGTGAACACCAAGAGTGCTCTCATCAAATGCCCCGCCAGGTGTCGGTTTCCAAGGCGTGTACTCTTCCTCGTTATCGATGCTAGGCTTCGGGCAAGTGATGCTTGACTTTGGTGTGCTGCTTGGTCTGCCCAACCCAAGCGAGAAAAGCCTGGGTTTGAGTCAGCATTTATCCCATGAACTCATTGCATGACTGAATGGGTTCGGAAGAAGCTCGCTTACTTATCCACGACATAACATCCCCACCACGTCACCTTTCTCGTATCGGCCTCATCCTCCGACAACAGCCCGGAAGTCACAAATTTTGAACAATCCAGATTTAAGCCAAGATTATGAGCCATTCTTGTTGCGTTTCCTAAAGGTTGTGTTAGCAGATTTAGACAGCTGTGGAAATATGAGGGCGTTCACCTGAGTAAAGCCATCCGAGAGCCTCCTTGCCATCCGACATAATTCGAAGAGCCAAGAGACACGCAGCCTGAACAGTCGTTATTGTAGGCGCCTCGCTCTCATACAGTAACAAAATCTTGGCATGCTCGCAAAACGCATCGCCGGCGGTGTTCGGGTCGTTTGGGTCTGAGCGTAGCTCCGGGCGATCCGAGTATCGTGCCGAAATGGCGAAGATGGCGGAGAGCAATAGGGGTGAGCAGTATTTCCCCCCATCCTCGCCTTTGAAACTCCTCAGGAAGGTTCCCTTGTGAATGACGTAATTCCATGGATTCTGCCATCGCCAGTAAATGTCGAGTAGGTGATTTTGCATGTCGTCGGATATTGTGACCAGTTTTCCTAACTGCGCGGCGGCCGCAATGCCCTGTCTTTGCAGACGGAGAGACGGCTCGTGAGGATCGGCTTCGCGGATGGGTTCTCGGACGAGGTTGTATGAGCTTTGTGATCCAAAATAGTGTACCTGGCCGTCTTCAATCACGTTGAGACGTCCCACGAGTCCCGTTAGTTCTGCGAGAGGGTCCTGCTCATCACCAGTGCTCTCATCGAGCTCGGCTCCTTCGGGCTCAATCGATTGAGTCTCGGGAAGCGTCATCGGCGGCTGCGACCCAAGTGACACGACCTGGGCTTCTAAGAGTCTTATCCGTGCTTGAAGCGATTCGACATATTTCTTGCTCGGTGGCCTATCTCATCGTCAACAGCCGCGGTCTTGGCGCCTTCTTTCACTCAAGGGAGGAATCCGACCTGCGCTTATTTTCCGCATGCTGAAATTCACACTGAGTCCCTCTTCTCACACAAGATCCGCAAATCGGTTGTTGTCCATCACACTATGATCGCAATATCTCATTAGCGACTCATTCGGATTTCATCGGAGAACTCCGTGGGGCTGCGCTCATGTGTCCACAACTTACGCGCATCCGCCTCCCCCGACACGCAAGACACGCGATTGAGACCCGCTGCCTCTTCTTCCCCTCAGGCTGCGGCGCAGAAGCGGTCGGCTCAGACATGTCGTCTTATCGCGCCTTATCTGCGCGACGTGAGGCTCTTAGAGGGCGTCGTCAAGGCTGGGCAGGGCTGGGCATTCAAAAAGTCACTTCACCGAGGTGTAGAAGACTAAGTTCAGATGAGCGTCCGCGTTGTGTCATGAGCGCCTAATAACAGAAATTATCACTACCTGAAACCCCCCACTCCGACGAATCAATCAGTGCTGAGTTATCTTTCCCCGCATATCCACTAACAGTGCCTAGTCGAACTCTAAAGAAAAACACAGCCTAGCGTCTCCAATATTCCAAGCGGCTGGATTTAAGACATTTCAAGAGGATCTCCGTCCCCTCCCTCCCTTGCCAAGGGATTCATCGCACTCAGGGGTCAGCCGCGTAGTGAACAGGTCTGGCGGGGTACTTGTTGACCCGCAGACTCAGCTGGTCAGGGCGACAGTAGTGGCCGACAATGTCCAGGTTCTGCTTCGCCTTGGCCTTCTCAGCAAGATCGACCTCGGCGTAGAGGATGCCCTCCTCATTGGGCGGCAGACGCGTGGCGAGCTCCTGGCCCCAGGGAGAGTAGATCATGCTGAAGCCGCCGCCGTGCGTGGGGTGGTTGTTGGCGTATCCAAAGTCGTCGATGCGGCAGCGCGCCGCCGACTCGTCCTTGCAGATCTGCGTGCAGACCATGACGAAGCAGGCGCCCTCGAGCGCGACGATCTGGGAGAAGCGCAGAGACATCTCGTCGGTGATGTGGCCGGGCCAGTTGGGGTCCGGGTTGCCGTCCTTGTCGTTGGGCTGGGGCCAGATGAGAGGCCAGCTGGCGACGTGAAGGTCAACGTTCTGCTCGTACTCGTAGTAGCGGAGCATGGTCTGCGTGTGCTCCCAGCAGTTGAGGCCGCCGATGCGGACGTCGGGGTGCACGGTGCTGGGAATGACGGTCTGGAGGGACTCGCCCTGGCCGTCACCCCAGTAGGCGCGCTCGACGTGGGTGGGCTTGATCTTGCGGCGGTGGTGTACGATGACACCGTTCTCATCGATGAAAGACTGAGACTCGTAAGTATCTGGTGGTTTATCATGGGCACATCGTGAAGAGCATACCTGTGCGATGTAGAGGGTGTTCTTGTATCGCTCACTGTATCCAAGAACAACAAAGACGCCAGCTTCCCTAACAGCAGCGCAGATGCGCTTCATCTCATCCGAGTCCTTCACGAGGGAGTTGCGGAAGTACTCGTCCATGAAAGCAGCGTTGTCAGTCGGGGACTTGGCCCAGATGCTCCTTTCCCGGCGCATGTTAGTCGACTGTCGACTACTTCTAGAAGGACTATGTCTTGCGACTGCTTACCAAGGATATCCGGGGATGAAGACCTCAGGGAAACCCACAACGTTGGCACCCTCACTGGCGGCCTTCTCAATTAGAGCGATGGACTTGTTGACACCGCCCTCGAGGTCCTGCCAGGCAGGCTCGGCTTGGATAGCAGCAATCTTGAGCTTAGGGGCCATCTTGGTCTTTGAAGAGGTTGTTTTGGATGAAGGAGGTGGTAGGTTCTCTGAATTCTTCAGGCGAATGGAGAGGTATGAGGAGTCTTGGGAATCTGTGAGTGCTGATGCTTCGTCTGATGTCGTACTCATCGTGATAGAGGCGTGTTTAAGTATCAATGTCGATGATCCTGCTTCTCCTCTTTCTCCTCATCATCTTTATGATGCACCAGGGGGTTTATCATGTTTTAGATCGGTACAGCATTATCCTATCCTCTGTCGTTGATGCTTCCTCTCGCGTATCACACGCGTGGCGATAAACCGCCAAATGCCCATCATCTGATTCTGCCGGTCGACCATTACCCTATCGACGGCATGGAGGATCCGTGATGGATCAGCAAAACCCTTTGGGCTAAACTAAACAGGCCTCCACTTCCCCAAACCAGCCAACACAGGCCAAACCCTGGCTAACGCATGCCGGACCTCGCATTATCGACGTGGGTCCGGCCCGGAAGAGCATTACCCTATCGGCCCCGCTGACGCGGACGTCAGTCTCCGTGCGGGGTACTTATCGCCGATCGTGATTCGCTGTCGCTCCGGCACCGAGGACCCGGTACGCCCGGTATCATCGAATCAGCATCAGCTAGTTGCAAACCTTGGTTTTGAAGGTGTCACAGATCGTCTTCGGATGAACTGGGCGCTTCTTGGTAGATGCCGGCAGTTTATAAAAAGTCCGGACTGGGGTTGCTGCAGGACATGATGTGGTAATTGTTACGTTTGGATATCACCCCGAGTCATCCTTCCCCAGCTTTCGTGCACCTTTTCGAGCATGTCCTTTCCACTTGCTCCAAAACTTCACGATGACAGAGCTCGAGTCCGCCATTCCAGAATGGCTGCGAAAGGATCGCACCGTACCGGCGAGAGCTCCGCCGGGCTTCAAGCCTCCGTTCGAGCTGTACACGTCCAGATTTCCAAAGGACACGAAAGACCTTGTCGTGGCAATCATCGGCGCCCAGTATGAATCAAAGACGAAGTATGAAGGCTCGGCCTTGAGAAAAATATCCGAATTCATCACCTCCAACTTGACCACGCCAGAATCTCGCCCAGGCTTTCACGAGGTCGCTGCAGTGAGCGATAATCGCGGCTTCTACAATCTTGCCGTTTTCGCTTACTGGCCTAGCAAATTATCCTACCAAGAATGGTCAAAGGCCAGCGGATTCCACGATTGGTGGACCAATCTTGCGCCTGACAATAATGGTTGGTTTCTTGAGGTCTTTTACCCGACCATCGATCGCCTCGAGACGGTATTTTCGACACAATTACCTGAAGGCGCTGGAAACCTGCGAGAGAGCATCACCGGTCCCATACAAGAACATGTCTATTGGGGAAGCATGCGGGACCGCCTTCCCATCTCACAGACGGACGAACTTCTGGGGGACACTGAGACTGTCAAGAAGGGGGGTTCTGCCACGAATGGCGCTGCCAAGTCAAAGAGAATGCGTGTTCATGGCAAAAGGAATCTCTGCGTTATCCGGTCGGGCCAAGACTGGTCAGCCGCTCTTCCCGAAGAACGCCAGATCTATCTCGACTCCATGCAGCCACCCCTTACCAGAGGCATGGAATTCTTACGTGACCACGGTGATGAAGTCGGCTGTATCAGCTGTCGCTTCATGGAGGTGGTAGACCCGGTCACAGCCGAGGGTGGCACAGATCGCACCTTTTGTCTTGCATATTTTGACAATCTCAGCTCCTTAGAGAGCTGGAGCAAAGAGCATAGGACGCACCTCGCCATATTTGGGGAGTTCGCCAAGCATGCCAAAAGACTAGGGGACAAGATGAGTCTGAGCTTGTTTCACGAAGTGCTTGTTTTGGAAGCAGAGCAGCAGATGTTTGAGTACATTGGTTGTCATGATGGAACTGGAATGTTGGGTAGCTGGTAGATGAAATTCCGCGGCATAGACATGTGAACGCCTTTGTGCTGAGCAGGGAGGAACACAAAGCCAGAAAGCTAAGTTTCATTCGAACGATACATCATTGAAAGTGTGCATAACTTGCTAGCAGATTTGCCGGCAAGACTCAGTACTGAGTGATTATCCTGCCTGTTACGTTGGTCTCTCGATACTACTTGGCTCCTCCCTCCCGCGAAATCTACTCTTAGATGATTATAAAGTCAACCACCTCAAAGGACGAGTTCATGGCTTCACCATCCATATTTTGGGCTACGTAAGCGTCCCTTAGGGATATGGCTTGCTTTTCAACGTGACGTAGAATCGACTTTCGGCACCTGTGTGCCAAATGTGATGGCCATTTGATCATGTATCAAGAAATCTCCAGGTCCCAGTCCAAACCTTCCCCTCACGTCACACATAATGTTCTCTTTCTACTTTGATTGGCAGCCTAACGTACCATCCTGTCGCAGAACTTACCTGCCAGAATTCGGTTCTCGTCATTGCTAACGGGTTTGACCCCGAGAGGGAGAAGGGATAGGTGTCGCGAAGAATGTGTTTCATTTTCTTGCTTATCTGCAATCCAGCTGGTGCAGAATCTCTGCAATGAAGAACAAAAGTAATATACAACTCGTCGCTGCATCTTGAGATGCCCATTCAATCGCTATACATTGTGTGACAAAGTCTGCTCGCTGCAGCAGGCGATTTCAGGAATACCACCCAAAGGTTCATGGAAGGACCTCAGAGCACACGATGTGAATGTATAAGAGTCTCAGGCATCACTGAGTGTTATTTTGCGTCCGTTATGACCTCTAGATTGGATCGCGGATGTTACTTGATCAAATCAATGAGGCACTGGCATCGACAAAAGACTCTACTGCTCGACTCACATAAGTCACTCGTTTCGCCTTTAATGTGTCTTGTAAACTTCTGAAAAGGTTTCAATAGCTGGTAGGGTTGTCAACCCCCTGCCAGTGTGGCAGTCAAGATGGGAGATGAACCGTGTTCTTGTGAATGACGCAGTAATAAAATCTTTAGTGTGTGCGTTGTTCTATCATGGTACTGGTGGACGGGTATACATCTGAGAAGTAGTTTGGCTGTAGTCTGGCCGCAGGCGCAAATGCCTAGCACTGTCAAAATGACGTCCCGGGGATCGTGGCTACCTGTAAGTAACGACCCATCCGATCTGCTTTTGCAGATCTGACAAACGAAATTCACCAAGGCTGAGGACTTGACCACGTTTGTGCTGGGTGCCGCGAGATTGGGCCACAAGCAACACATGCGTCACCAGGTCCAGACCTGCAAGAATCATGGACATTCTTCACCCACTCGTAAATGAACCATACTGACGGAATCATGAGTAACTTTCACGAATCCGGGGCGTAAGTCATGATACAGAGCCATTGGTAAGATGTCTAGAGGGCTAGTTCAGTCTGGAATTATCCTGGAATGATTCAAGGCTCTATGGAGGGATGCTAGGCCCGAATTACGACTCAATACACTGATATTGTGGATCGAAGGCTCTGTACCAATTGAATGAGGCTTGGTGATTTTGATTGTAGAATGTGGAGAGATCGTAGCCGGATGATGCTCAAAGACTGACGATAGCGATCAAGGAGACCCAAGTTCTCGTTCCTTTTAAAGAGGTATTGTCAATAGGATTATCAATCACGCTGTGATCCATCTTCACCACCACCGGCAACGAGAATTGATAAGGCAACCCATATCGTAAAAACAAAGGTTTCAGTCAGGGTGTTTGTTATCACGTTAGGTGGAACATGTCAGCGTAGCGAATGACCGCAACGTGCTCGCTGACGCTGCTAGTCGTTCATGACGTTATAGGAGCGTCCTAGTGCATGGGTCCGCTGCGGTAGGTGCCGAGACTACTCGTGAAGAAGCATCTAGAGGGAGGTGATATGGAGATATTACTCAATTTAACTCTGCCCGCTGCGGTGGGTGACCAGATGCCCCTGTGGCTCGGTTCGACACCAACAAATGCGTAGTACTCTGCCACGGCTTTGGCCAACCAATTATATTTCGACCGCCTGGCGGATGTAAAGGCGGACGACAAGGGGGAAGGAGATTAGAGTGATGGTCAGCGAGTGGTCTCAGTACCTAAGTAGGTGTAGTGCATGGCGGACGCATGAGGAGTGGGGCGAAAGGCTGCCAGCGCGCGTTCAATTGGAGCTCGGCAATGAGTGGCTGCATGCATAGCGGAGTATCTTGCTTGCCTGCCTCCCGTGTATGTGTGTGTGGACGTGTATTCGTGTTCCGGGGAACCTCATTACATACAGCTGGTTTAGCAGCCAGTTTCAGCCAAACCAAAAGCTGGCCATAACACGAGCCTGGACATGATTTGCAAAAGTTTAGAGAAGGCAGCAGGTCATCCCAAACGTATAAAACACAGGACGTCCATCTCTGGAGGGATGGGCTGGGTTTCTATCGGCTTTTTCACCCCCACCTTAGTAGTAACCCCAATCTTTTACACCAAATGCCACGGCCTTCAAAAATATTGGTAGGAATGCCTTTTTCTGACATCACCCTTTCCCAGATGGGCTCCCACTTTCAAGACGAGTAAGCCATCTTCTGATAACTTTGAGTCCAACCTCGCCAGAATGATGGACTGACAGCCACTTCCTTCTCAAAGAAACGAGCCCCGATGTCCTCAACAAGAACAATTTTCCAGTGCAAAGGACAATAAGACTTCGAGGTTTGACACTAAAGGACGTCAAGGAGCTGAGTGGAAAGGGCTTGAGGGCATCATGTCTCGTTACTTTGCCTCCGACCTGCCATGGTCCCACGTTGACACCACGTCAAGACCTCAAGGGACTTCTTCCAAAGAGTGCAGCAAGCAGGATTGAGCTGGGTAGTATTTGATCGTGTAGTGCTCTACGAAGGAGTCAGGTCTTTCCCTATCAGACTGTACCTCCTAAGGCCTAGTTAGAAATAAAGGGGCTCCGCGGCATAGCTCTTCAATGTCTTGAGCATCATGTGTCTGGTGAGTCACTTTGCTGTGATCTGGCCACAGATGCTGTCAGAAGCTGATGGCGTCTCGGGGAACGGTAGCTGCACAGAATGCCCTGTTTGGCACTCTTCGCATATCTGACAAAGACATTTTGCGCTGTCGCAAGAGACAATTGACAGCGGTCGAGATGTCACAGATGAAGAATTAAAAAATCATGAATCTGAAGATAGAGTGAAGTAAGATCACTGATGAGAGAAGTGAGTGCTGAGGATGGAGTCCGTATCGGTGTCCACCGGCTTCTGCGGGCTGTTAGGCGCTAAAACTCCGCCAAGAGCCAATCAAACTCCGGTAGTAGCCAACGTTAACCGCCAAATGATTAGACTTGCAAAATTGCAGTATCGACAGAGCGTAGATTTATTTTTAAAAAGGAAAACAAAACGAGGCTGTTGAAAAAAGCGACACCTGGGGCCTTAGAAAACATTCTTTCCATTTTGAAACAGACATCTTTGCGAGACTTGTCAACCTTGCAGTCTTTTTGGTGCTGAAGTGACATGGAGATATTACCCCTTTAGATACTATCCGCTGCAGTAGGTACCGAGGTTCAGCTATGTGGTCCAACTCGTACTACCAGCCAAACAGTCTTGGTGTCAGAGCTCGTTTCAACCAATTGAAGCTGATGAGTACCACAAATGCAGCAACGTGGCATCGTACTCGATTCGGTTAATTGAAGTCTGATGAATCTCACACACCGCGCTTTCGCTTACCTCAGTGACTTGCGCTGCTGCAAGTACGCCTTCCATTAATGCATTGTCATCGGTGGGGGGTGGTGGGGGCCAACGCTAAGGTACTGCACGTATGCCCTTCATAATGTATCTATTTGGTCTGCCCACACTCGGTCGCCAATCCAACGACGGCGCGTGGCATCGACCAGAGCGGATCAACTGCACCCGAACAGTCAAGGCAAGTCTCACATTTACTTTGAAGAGATTTCGCTACGACACCGCCCCTTGAACGCCGCCAAAAGAAAAGGGCAAACCGGAGATCGCGTGAGGCAGCTTGTTTGCGGAGAATGACATACTCACCCATGCGGTGCAGCTTCAATGGTACTCTCCGGTCGACCGCGACCTCTGCCTCTAAATTCCTCCCCGGACGCCCCTGTCCACTCCTCTTAGTAAAATCGTCATTGGACACTGCTTCTTTCCACAGCTAGCGGAGGCAATCCCTGTAAGAATGAGATGAGTTCGTCCTGTCAGATTTAAATACTTCCACTGTCGCTCCTTCCCGTGCCGCCAATCACGCATCCACGCAGCCTACCACAATCGTGAACGACACGGCATGAATTGATCATTAGTCGCCAGCCTGTTTTGTCGAGTCGGTATTACAAACTTCGGTCTATTCATGGAAATACCTTCCGCTGATATCAACAATGTTATTAAAATAGGCTCCCGGTCCCTAAACTTCGGAGCTGACAGCGCCTGCCTTCACACAGCCATTCGTCCCAACTACTTCATTAGCATTAAGAGTCTGGTGTAGCCCGTGTCGGGGCCTCGAATACCAATTTCACGAGAGCTCAGGAGATTAAGGACGAGGAACTCAAGGATAGGATGTCTCGGTACTTCAGTTCAAGCCTATCATGGAATCATGCCGACGCGATGTCGACATCAGGAGGTGCGACGAGAGGGCCGCACAAAGATGGAGACAAAAACGATTAAGGCACATGGTGATCAACCCAATTCTGAGGAGTAGATATGATTGGTATAACATCAAGCATCGAAGGCCCTTGGAGAAGTGAGGAGATTTCGGCATGTAGCTCCCAATCGTCTATGGTATTTTGTCTTGAATGGATGCATTTGCTTCAATAAACGTGAAGATAACCAGGATCTCGTGGGTTGCAAAAGTCTCGTTACCTATCGAAGCTTGACAGTTTGCCGGGCTGTGTCTTATAATCATTGACATATTTACGAGGTGGAGGTTTTAGGTGTCATGGAAGCCCACGAAGCATACGGGGGAAAGACTGCATTAACGCCAGTCTGGGGATCAATCAATGTGCCAGTACGGCTACTCAAGCCTTTCACATCCTAGGATAAGCGAGGTGACGTGCCAAGCCACATTGCTCGATACTGACATTCCACAGGCCCCAGGTTGTATAAAAATTACCTTCTATACTAATTCTACAACCGACATTCTCTCATTTAACTACACACAACTCGTGACCAAGCAGTGGCACCCATCATGACCCTCTTAACCCAGGACTCATTCCTGCCCCTTCGATTTCATACTTGAACATTTTCTCAGATGAGACGAGGCTCTGACGAAAGCGTTCTAAGTACTCCCTGGATGACAAACCTATTCGAGCGTCGCCAAGAGACAACTCTGATGTTCAAAGTGTACTTGTAGTGGGATGGAGTGTGCATTATTTGCAAAGGTGTGAGCGCAATTGCGGATACCCGTTAGTGAGCCCTTAGCCAATTGCTTTATGAGGCAGCCCTACACTCCCATGACGGCATCTTGCTCCAAAGACAGCTTGGCCAATGGCACCCCATCAATCTCTTGAACCCAACCTGGCATGCGGTCATTTTCAATTCTCCAGACGAGAGGCCTTGGCATTTTCTCATATTCAACGGATCCAGAGCTAGAGGTTCGCCGCAGGACCTGGCCAGAAGTGACGCGAAAGCGTACGAAGAAGGCAACAGCTATGAGAAATATAAGAGGCACCATCGGCCCACAGAGAAATGGGTTGGTTTTCGGAAAGGTTCTCCATACAACCTCAAGTAGCCTCAAGTCACGAGCCAAATTCTTCTTAGACCCCGATCCGCGAGACATCCATACCTACCTTAGAGATGTCATTGCCAAATATCACCGTGTCCAAAATGGGGTCCCATTTCCCAGACCAGTAAGTTGCGATATGAAGCCCCCATTGGCAATCATAGAATTTGCAGATTAGAGTCCGTCCCTAACACCCCTGTCTTAACGCAGCTTCCAGGCTCAACCCTGCCAGGAGCATCCCGCCATCACTGTAGCCAACACCAAACGTTGGGAGACAAAGGTCACGACAGCTAAAGCAAACATTGATGGAGATTTCAAAGATATGCTGGCCCTGTATTTCGATTCTGATCTGCCATGGTCTCATGTGGATGCGATGTTGAAAGATGCGAAGGGAGAGCCATTCCGGGACGACGGCGGGAAGAAATAACATAAATGATGGCCGATTAACAGGTAATCAACGATGAACGTAGAAGTAAGAAGTACACCCATTCATATAAAGGACAGAATCTTCCTACTAACGTAGATAGATGGTTAATGTCTAGGATAAACCATCTTTAGTGTGCATACTTGCATGAATATTATTGCACTCATGTCCTTGTCCTAGATAACGTCCTGGCTACCTTGCCAGTTTAATGTGCCCCTTCTCAAGCGAGGGTTCCTTTTGTCGGCTCACCAAATACAAGTGATGGTGCAGAATTTACGCATTTAGCAGAACTAGGCCAGGATCCTGTCTTTCAGGTCTCCACTCGTAAAGGCACTGCTCCGAGGCGACTTCATTTACCAAGGCAATCTACTCCATCTACTAACATCTCAAAGATATGCCTCAACAAGACCAACGGATGCAAATATGGTATAGTACTCTACATTATGCATCACAACCCCAAGACATGCTCCAGAATGTGGCATGAGGACCTGATTCAGCACTTTGTTCAATAAGCAAACATGCGCGTGCTACTAAGGTCTCTGAAATTGGTAGTTTCGTCTCCATATTCTGCACCTAATATTTGCTCATACAAATACATGAATATCGTAATCGACGGTACCTGCCGTTACCCTTAGTCCCTTACAACCCTTTTGCCCCCTTCTCCAATTGGATACTTAAGTCTTGGCGTCCGCGGGAGGCGGGCAAGTAGCGCCGTCAGGCACCACATTAGTCGCGCCGCCAGTAACACCAGTTCCTCCGTAGTAACAAGTACCAAGATCGTTCTTGCACGGGCTATCCGGTCCAGGGCAGCAGTATCCGTACGCGTTAACATTGAAGTTGTAGCAGTACACCGGCTGGACGGGAGCAGCTGTAGCAGAAGGCAACGGCTCAGCAGTCTCAAGGATGGAGCTGTCACTGCTCGTCGGCGGGGGCGGAGGGGGCACGGTGCTGGTGGCCGGGGGTGCTGTGGTGGGAGCTGCCTTCTTCTTGAGATTATCGTAGACGGCCTGGGGGAAGCCGTCCCGGTCACCAGGCGTGCCACCTCCCGTGGGAACGGCGGGGAGAGGTGCCTTCGACGAGCAAGGCGTAGCTGACGAGGCGGGTCGCGAAGATGATGGAGGGGCTGAGGATGGAGGGGCCGAAGTGGGCGGGACCTCCGGCTCGGAGGTCGGTGGGGCCGAAGTCGGCTGGGCGGAGGGCTCGGCCGGCTTGGTGGGGTTGTTCCCGGGATTATCGTTGCCTCCGCCGCCACCACCGCCGCCAACGGGAGGAACAACGGGAGGAACAACCGGGGCAATGGGGACGGGAACAGGCACGATGGGAATGATGGGTACTCCGCCGTCGTCCGTGGTAGGCGGCGCGGTGGAGTAATAGATGGAGTAAGACACGCCCGAGGAGGACACCAGGGAAGCTGGCGGCCGGGTGGTGAAGACGGGGGCGTCGCCCGCCGGGCGGGAGGGCGTGCCAGCAGGGCCGCTGCTCGCTGGACGAGAGGGTGTCGCTGGGTTGTTGGTCGCGGGCCGCGAAGGAGTTCCCGGAGCGTTGCTTGCGGAACGAGAAGGCGTTGCAGGCTTGTCAGTCGCAGGTCGAGAAGGCGTGCCTGGAGGCTTGCTTGCTGACCCAGAGGGCGTGGCTGGCTTCTCGCTTGCCGAGCGGGAGGGCGTGGCCGGCTTGTTGGTAGCAGGACGAGAACCGGTTGCGGGGATGTCGTCGACAGGTCCAGAGGGCGTGGCCTCACCGCTGGGTCGTCTTGAAGTCGATCGTGTGGGTGGACGAGAGCTCGTGGCATTTCTCCTCATTGAGCTCAACGTTGAGGCCGGCCCAGCTTGTCTGCGAAGGAATGCTTCATATTCATCCCTTGGGCTGTACCCAGACCTGGCCATGAGGTCCTCCGGTCCTCCCAGAAGCATGTCGGGATTGTCTCTCTTCATGATAGTGCAAGAACCACCAGGCGGTGCGCCACTCTCAGGGTTCGCCATCACTTCCAAGGCGAAGAAAGCCATATTTTGGGCGTTCTGAATCTTATCCTTGGGCGCAAGTCTCGAACAGCTGAGCGCGATGTGTTAGCGAGGACTTCATCAAGCCGAGGGCAGTGTTGTTCTTACCATCCCGCATCGTAGCAACCACTGCCATCAGGGTAGGCTGGGTCAGGAACGTCGATGCATCGCCGGTTATCGCCCACAAAGGCGGCCAAGTGCTGTACCTCGTGCAGCAGGTTAAAGCCCGCGGAAGCCTTGAGCCTCCTGTTCTCTTGCCAAAACGCAAGCATCTCCTGGTTCGACGCACCATCGAAGAACCTGTCGCACAAGACGATAGAGTGGCCGGACAGTCCTCCGGCACCGTGCTGGTGGGCCCCGGCCACCAAGTTGCCCGCGCACATGCTGTTGTCTGCGGCAGCAAACATGTACGTCAGACCGGTGGGGCTGAGATTGTCCATCAGCATGTCGGCGACGCGGTTGTTCGCTCCCGGCGGCTTGAGGTAAGTCAGCACCGAGTCGTAGTTGGACTGCTTCAGGGTCTTTCGCAGGTCAGCCTTGGAGTTTGTGTCTGTATCACCGGTTTGTCAGTCTCTTCATTGTGACTCCAAGTGTTAACAAGTAGCAAGTAGACTCTCTTACCACCAAACCACAAGACGAACGCATCAGAGAACTCGGTGTCCGGCTCCGCGAGCACGGCGGAGGCGATTGTGGCCAGCGCCTGGGCGTCGTTGACGATCTGCGGCAGCTTGGCGATCTTGGCCCCAGAGCAGCCCCATTCGCTGCCTATCTCTGTGTCGATGACAAAGTAGCCGTCCAAAGCTCTTCTACTCAAGGAGTGTAGCGCATGGTCGATGGACCGGGCATCACGGGCGGCAAGGCCATGGCCCTTGTGACCCAAGACCGCGGCTGGCCCTGAGCTCAGGACCAGCGACAAAATCGAAACGAATGGAGTGAAAGAGCGTAGCATTTCAAAGAATGAATGAGTGTGTGGCCCAGCGGGTGGGGAGCCATTGTGAAAGACAGAAAACGTGGGCTGTCAAGGGATTATTTCTATTCACTCCATGAACTCGAGGAAATTACCATCATCCGTAGACGCCGTTCGTGGTAGAAATTCTACATGATAGTATGAGTAGCCCTATGAGGCCCTCAGTGACAAGTAAAGAAGCAATCAAAGAAGCATCTTTAGCTTCGCCAGAGGTAAATAGAGGACGAAGGCTCAGCTGGGTTATAATTAGTTCAGGCCAGACGGAAAGGAGGGTCTTGTAAGTCGCCTGAGCGCATTCTGTGGTCCTGAAGTGCCCACTCTTAAGGCGAACGCAATCAACGACACTAGCCGGGGGCCTTGGCGTCGTCTGGTCCTTATCTGGTCATCTGACGAAGGTTGTCGGCAACTAACAATTTGACAGCCCCATTTGGGCCACCCCGAACCCACCCAGCGGGTGGAAAGTCTCGTCGCGTGTGAGTAATCATGCTCGCGCCATGCGTGCCATGCCATGCGAACCCTCCCGACGTCAAATCAAACTCCCAACATGGGCAACCAGGCGTCCCCGATCGAGTGTCGTGATTTCGAGTGTCGTGATTCGCGGGCCCTCAGTGGCCCCCACCATATGCCGAGCGTGTCGTACTAGCCGCCAAGGCCAAGCCTCAGCTTGAGTTTGAGAGAAGTTGTTGGTCAAAAGGTTGTTAGCCGTGCTGGCCGCAAGAGTGGATTTACTTGCCTAAATGGGGAAGTAATCCCCACAGGTCATGTATGCTTCATTGGGAATAAGACGGCTTCTGAGACTTGAGGCGACACGGCTCGTAGGGCAAGGCAGTTGGGGATCGCATGCGCTGACTGACGAAATTTCAGGTAAGAATTATTGCTTCGTTAGCCACCTTCTGTTATTTGGCACGATCAACGAGTGTGTGAAGAGTGTTGACGAAAGAGCTAACGGGACTGTGGTGGTGTAAGCTCGGCGAAAATCTTCCTATCTCGAGAAATTATGTGCCGTGTGCACCGGGACCGGGCGAAACCCACAATCGCCGACTTGCGTATGGAAATGGTGGATCGGCCGTGAGACATTCCATCCCCCCTGCTCGGGCCCCCCCGAGGAAGGTTTCTAGAACCTTGGAAGGTGAGGCCATCATGCGGGTACCTGAGGAAAAGCTGTCAGTGTCAGCGCCTTGCGCACTAGACGATATTTGTTCTAGAGGGAAAACTTCGTGTCTTTTAGTACCAGGTATTCCCGTCAGCTGCCAATGGACTAAAATATAAAGAACCCCTCAATCTTCAATGCCTCTGCTCAAGCACAAATTGCGATTACCTTAGCGTGAACAGAAAGCGCCGGTCCTTTCTGATCAGGTCGACATCCACCCCGTCCACCTTGGACGGTTGTCCACCGAGACAAATCGACCGATGGCCCTTCTGCGCTCATGTTTTACTTCCAGACAGAAGACCTGCCAGGCCCACCTCTGTGAAAGAATGAACCATTCCCCAAGGCCGACCTTGGGCACCCCAGTTTGTGCCAGATACAGCAGCCTTAACACCTATCCTGGTGTTCTGTGCGTCGGCACTAGTTGCGTCACAGAGGGGCAACAAGTGGTCATTTCTGTCCCGCCAGCACTTTTAGAGGTCACGAAATGTCTCACGTTCCGATACTTTAAAAAGTCCGTATTTGAAGATCACTCCCATCTATGATACAACCCTCAATCTCTACGTCAATCTGCGCAAAGCGCCCTGATAAGGTGAGAAATTGAGCGTACCAACGATCAGATCAGGAGTGTGCTCGCCGAGTGTGAATCTTGCAACATATTACCCTCTGTACTACGTATATCTAGTTTGCTCGGTCTCGCTATTTTTTGTCGGGTTGCTCCTTGCTCTGGTCTGCGGATTGAATAGTAGTTCCTCGGCTCGGGGGAGCACCGTCGCACCCGAGGTGCGCATTCTCGGGCCCCAAGTCCGACAAGGTTTGGCCGAATGTCCTGGGGGCTAATCAGCCCGCCCAGACACAAACCGACTCGTAAAGGCTTGGGATTTCATCATTCCCCTGCCGTAAGGTCGTATTCTCAGATTGAGGGCGTAAGGATGGTCAGATTTACGGCGGGAGCCAACATGAACACGCCACATGGCTTGGCTATATAGTGGCTGTTATTGAACCTTCGCGGACGGCATTTAAAGATTACTGAAGATCGACTTCGCCTAGGTTTACCTTTTGCCCTGACCTGCACCTCGTTCCCAGCTAATAACACGCAGTTGCCAACTTATTCACCTGCCTCAGGCCGCACTTACAGAAGAACTTTATCTTTTGGAGCCTGGCCGACGTACTCTGATAAAGCGTCCCCAGAATCACATAACAGTGTTCTTATATCAATGGCCGAGACAGCTCGATATAGTAAGGTACTAGCTAAAAGCCCCAATCCTCTTCATCTTCTTCCCGATCACAGCACTCGAAGGCCACGGAAAGTGGGGGAAAGCTTATAGGAGCCTATGTCAGGGTCTGGCTCAGAAACCCAGAAGTCCTGTCAGCTGGCCGCTGGCTGGAGACTGGCAACAAGGTGCGCATCTGGGATTCGAGGACCTCAATGCCCTCGTCATCCTTACACGGAAGGAAATGCATACCAGTTCTCTCGATGCGTGGGCCAGTTCGCTCTGCTCAAATACTCCCACGTCAGATGCGGAACGTTTGAGGTTCATGACGAGCCACGCTCCGCGGCGGACCCCTCTCGCTAGGCAGCGCACCCCGTCGTGGTTAGAGTGTGGCCGGGTGTGAACTCCGCTGTCCACACCACTTTGACATCGGTTCTCGTGTAAGTCTTCATTCCTCTGCCCTCTGCCCTGTGATTAGACTTCTCTCTGCCGACTGGCGTGCCGTTTATTTCTCATTCAAAGACCTCAATCCTGGAAGGCAGGCCTGCCCCAAGCCAGCCTTGCATATGAATCTAAGCCTAGCTAGCACAGAGAGGATCCGCTGGCAGGTAGAAGGCAGAAAACAAGGCAGAGACAGTGTTTCGCAGTATCACATAACTGTCGTGAGGTTTCACGTATGGTAGTTAACGCAATCACCAGTGACTATGTCAGTGTTCAGCCACGCCAATGGTGCGTCACGGGCCGGGGCTCATCATGAAAAAATTGCGAGTGAGCCAGGAGAGACTGAAGCTCGTCTCCTGACATGAGGTGGCAGCAGGCCAGAAGACAGGTGAGTAGTGAAAATGTGCAATCACCAGCCAGGGAGGCAACTGAGCATCTTTAGCATGATGGTTATCAAAGCTCTAGACTTGGGCTCTACTTCTATGAGCACACAAAACACAATGGTATCTTCCTCAACACAGTCCCATTGAATATCAGAATCGTCCTGGAGTAGCCCACGGCATCACTCCCACAAAATTCCCCGACTATCTCTCGTATTAATCCAAGTGTACTGCCTTTAAGTCAGCCCTCACTCACCAACCATAATCACCACTCAAAGAAAACTCACCTCAACGCAGCATGGCTGTCCATCCCCCACAGTAACAGCCAGCAAATTCGCCTCGCTCATCACAGGCCTCAACCCGAGCCCCTCCAGCCGTTCCCACCACTCCGCGAACTGGCTGATCCTCGGTCCCTTCTCCGGCACGTGGATCTCAATCACAAGCTGCCCGAATGGGACCTCCCGTTTCTCCGCCTTGAACTCCTCCAGAAAGGCCTCCAACGTTGGGAACTCGTCGCCTTCAATATCCATCTTGACAAGATCCACATAGTCGTGCCCCAACTTCTTCATGATGCTGCTGATAGACCAGAACTGTGTCTTGTCCTTCTCGTCGTAGAAATCATACCCTGCAACCGCCGCCTTGAAGAGGTGCGCGCGTTGCTCGTACGCGTGGCCCTCGAGTCCGCGACCCCACATCTCCACCGTGTCGTCGAACCCCCACACCTCCGCATGCAACGAGCGATTGAGGAACTCCTCCTCGAACGTGGAGTCGCTCCCGACGCCGAAGCTATACACTCTCAACGGCCGCTGCGCCGAGGCGCGGTCGGCGGCGTACTTGCTCATCCCGCAAATCCACTTGCCGCCGTCGCCGAGCTTGCCGACGCGCTGCAGGTCCCAGGGGCAGCTGTACGTCGCGGGGAAGAGGTCCCAGAGCGTGTACCAGAAGCGGAGGGACTCATCTCTGGGTGAGAATCTAGCTTGAATGTTAGCAGGTGTTCAGTGACAAACAATGGGTTGAGTGAAGGGCTGACAGCGTGTCGTCGTAGTCTTGATTCTTTTCCATCCAGTCGTGTCGCTGCCGGACGGATCTCAGCCATGAGGCTTCGGAAATGGCGGCGCGAGCGAGTTCGCCGGCGTGCGGATCGTTTTGGGCCGAAATGAATGTCTTCCACCACACGTTCAGGGACGGCGTGAAAAGGTAGAGGATAGCGACCGGGAGGATCAGCGCCAATAAGGACGAACTTGCCCACCGGCTCTGAGCCGGGGCCTTTGATGACATGGCGCGAGACTTTGCGTGTGCGAAACGGGGGACAAGGAATGCTAGATGACCTTTTCAACTTTCCAGAAAGATGGTTTCCCGCGCGCGTTTGCAGCTGCGCGCGTCTTGGGGACAGTCCATCGGGAACAATCCCGCCCAGTTCCAAGCTTCTCGCAATTCCGACCACAACTCAGTCAGGGACCCAAGTCGAGCAGACTTGGATCATCTGATCCCCACACCAATTACTCAAATAAACTTTCAGAAAGACCACTACTGAAACGGCTCCCTTGAAACCATCCGCCGATCCAAATGCACGTCGCGCTGAATTGTCGGCGTGCTCTTCAGCAGCGCAGCCTGTCACGAGTCAGACTTCAGACGATGGCAAAACATCGGACTGCTCCGGGCTTTTTTACGTTGATGCCGTGCATCTCGTATGTTCGTTAAGCTGTGCCACCGTGCTCTTAGAAAACGAAAATAACGGTTCAACAATGATTGAGACATCGCGGGTTTCTCCACCCGAAATGACCCTTTACATACGCGAAGACCTCGGAGTTGATGTCTCTGATCAATCGAGTCAGGTCAATGGTGGTTGTTACACACGGCGCACAAGTGCCGATTTTCCAGATGAGCGCTGGAGCAACGATAGTCCACTTGAATCACGCACCCAAGTCTGAGCCATAGCCATGGAATATGGATCGTTCGTTCCATCTGTTTGGGAAACTCCCGCCGCCATCTGCTGTAAACGTCCAAACATGCCGGGCTCTTCCCGGAATTCCCGGAGATATCCAGCATCAAAGAGATGGCCCCGAGGCAAGCCAAGACCTCGCACGCCACGCGTTGTCTGGGGCCAGAACAGGTTTCGGTTCCAGGAAACAATGCAACGTGCTTCCGAGGATAGAAAAGCAGCGGTCTAGAGGTCGAAATGATCGGCACTTCTCCCTCCTGCGCCGGCTCCCACCCGTCCCGATCCCAGGAAGCCCTTTGATAAACTCCATTTACCAAAGAAACTCAAAGCACGCACTTCCGCGAAGTCACAATGAAGCTTATTTCAACTCTCGTCGTCTTGGCCAGCGCTGGCGCTGTCGTTGCTGTAAGTTTATGTCGCCACACAACATAATCTCCTGCTCACCTGCTGCGAAGGATGGTTTGGCTGGTGCCCAATCCAACCCCCATGAAAAACGCACCGAAGGTGCTTGGAACCTGCAGCCTAGAAACCTGGAGGCGACCAAGGCGAACCCTCGCTTTGTTCGAGCGGAAGGAACCTGGCACCTGCAGCCGAAGCGATCCGACATCGTCACAGATGACGATGACGACGACTTGGCCCAGAAGCGGGACCTTGAGGCAACCAAGACAAACCCTCGAGCCAAGAGGGCAGACGGCACCTTCAACTTGGTGCCCCGACAATCAGAGACGAAGCTCGCCGACAAGCGGAACGTGGAGGCAACAAAGACCAACCCTAGGGCTAAGAGGGCTGACGGCACCTTCAACCTGGTACCTCGACAGTCGGAGACGAAGCTCGCAGACAAGAGAGATGTCGAGGCGACGAAGA
Organism: Colletotrichum sp. COLG31; assembly: GCA_009800995.1. NCBI lineage: Eukaryota > Fungi > Ascomycota > Sordariomycetes > Glomerellales > Glomerellaceae > Colletotrichum > Colletotrichum sp. COLG31. The sequence continues at coordinate 1,429,355 of VNWS01000002.1, forward strand.
CCAACCCACGTGTCAGACGAGCTGACGGTACATTCAACCTGGTACCTCGACAATCAGAGACGAAGCTCGCAGACAAGAGGGGCATAGAGGCAACCAAGACCAACCCCCGACAGAAACGCGCGGACGGGACGTTTAACCTCGTGCCTCGCCAATCAGAGACGAAGCTTGCAGACAAGCGGGACGTGGAGGAACGGGCTGAGATGAAGCCCAGCAAGACCAATCCTCGCATCAAGAGAGCCGACGGCACGTGGAACCTTGTGCCTAGGCAGTCGATTACGAAGCAGGCCCAGCCTTAGACGGCTTACACCGAGACGGTGGAGTCATAAAGAAGTCGCAGGATTGTGGCGAAAACGATTGGGAAGTTGAAATGGACAAAGTCATTTCCTGCTAGTAAGATTTGAACCTGATCTCGTAGAGACTAGGGCGACCTGCAGCATAGTTTCCAGAAGACGCAAGGCAGACGTTGGGCGTTGACAGGTGTAGAGACCGCGCGTGACACGGCAGTAGTTTGGTTCCACAAAACATGATAGCAGAAGTGTAGACAATAATAAGTCGAGAACGACTTGGCCGAGAAACGCTGAATTAGCCGAATCACCTTCCAGTAACAGCGTGGATTCAAAAGTCAAATTGCCAGCATGACGTGCAGCGGGTTTGAATGGTAGGATTTCCATGCTCCGAGACAGCGAAGGGTTCCTTGTCCGGAAACCTAGGCGTGCGCTAGTGGACCAAGCACGGAGCAGCGACCCCGAGGTATCCGCAGGGTGTCCGGACTCGGAGGCAGCCCTGAGGGTGGATTCTTAGCTCCGGCGCGGCGACACAAGACCCTCCCTCCGGACGAGCGATTCTGCCTCTTAAGGCTGAGCAAACGCCACCTCATTTCTGGTTAAGTCCAGAGTCTTCTGCGCGGCTAGAGAAACAGGATATCGAAGTGGTGGAAATGAAGGCCGAGTGAGATTCTGACGCACACGTCGCCATGGACGACAAATCTTTCGCGAGCGGCCTCCGGATATCATGTAGAGACGGCCCCCAAATGGGGGCTGAATGGGAGGCACAGGACTTCGTTCGCTGTGTAGGTGTGTGTACGTACTGCCAAGGGCTAGTTCGTAATGGACGACATGGGAGGTGATCCTGCAGCCTTGCGTGCATGAGAAGGCACGGAGGGGTTGCCGTGTCGAGAAGTTCGAGCAGGTATTTCGGGATGCCAATGTGGCGGCGTCACGGCAAACGCAGGTTGGCCATTCCATCCAGCTTGACCATGTGGAAAGGATTGCCGCGTCGAACGCGCAACGGACCGCATGCCTGCGTCTGTGTGTATGAATGGGATGACGGGTGGCGAGCGGGCGCTAGAACGAGGGCTGCCGCAAAAAAAAAAAAAAAAAAAAAAAAAAAAAATGACAAGCGAGAAGCGGCGGCCACGAGCCAATGGAATGTAAGCCAGCGGGTAGCAAGACCTGAAAATGGATCATTTTCTGTCTGCGGCGTAGATGTCGAGGAGGCAGTTGAAACAAGTGAGTAATGCAGGGGTCGTCGAGCTGGCGTCGACAGGACTCCGGAGTCCCATTCCCATCTAGGACTCCCGAAGTTGTGTCGTTGGTGCGTTGCTGCAGGCAGAAGCCCAGGGGAAACGAGGTGAACCTGATCGGGTGACCTTCAGCTGACTTAGTCATCGAGGTCTGGATTTTCTGTCTGAGAGAAAGAGCGACGGCTGCCTGGTGGTGGTGGTTGCTGTTGCTACTGCCAGTTGAAGGTGGCATGAGGAACGTACCTTGGGTGCGTCGAGCAGGTGGGCAAAGAGCGGTGTGGGGCGCCTTCCAGTGACAGCGACAGCGCCTTCCAATTTTCCAATGGTGTTTTGTGTCACCTTCAGAAGGAGCAACACCAAAGAAGGAAAGAAACGAGCCGGCAACATATCCACGATGATGGGCCAAACTGCACGGAAACACCTCACCCATGGACATGCACCCCGCTCTGCCGCTGGTCACGGACGACGCAAGCAATCGCAATGATGAAAATTCTAAGCTTCTCCTGCTTCCCGTCTGCGGGAAACAAGGCCTTGGTGCATCGGTTGGTCCGACGGGAAGCAGGCTACGGTGGCTTAGCGAAGCTCAAGAAGCGATAGAGATGTGCACAGCCCGGCCACCCGCACACTAACAATTTTCATCGCAATCCTTCGCGCACTCGCTACGCTTGCTGCCCTGCTCGGACGAACAGCATTGGACGATTGCTCGGAGTGCTTGTCCAGACGACTGGGTGGCTTGTGGCTTCCCCTTGCAGACACTGCGATCCTTCGACAGGGCCATCAGCGAAGAGGCCAACGGCCACGGCACGGCGAGCGTACCCGAGCCTGAAGCCCCTCGTCAAACAAGCCCTCTGACGATGCGTTGCTGCCGTCATGGTACGATCGATTACCTACCAACCTCCATCATGGCCTGCTGCAGCCGATGCAGGTCCACGATGTAGACATGGACGTCACGGGCCTTCGGGGCGGGAGGCTGTGGTTGTTTGCTTTACCTGCGGAGTCGACCACCGATGGACAAAGAGCTTGTATGAGCTTCGAGGACGGGACACGGCGGGATGACTCAGGGTTTGCGCGGTGCTATTCGCTCATGACCATCGCCAAAGACTCAATTCGCAGATTCGGTCGGTTTGATTGGGCGCCATATTCGGATCAATTCCTGCGAGATGGAACCGTCGCGACTCGTGCAAGACGGCGTCTGTCGCTTGTCCGACTGAATCATCGCCAAAGTCAACAATATCGATAAACACTCTATGTCAACCGCGAACACAGACCACAAATGTCACCATGTGCGTGTTTCGATTGCCGCTGTCGCTAGCACGGCCGCCCTCGCGGTCATTGTCGCTGTGCTCCACGATTGGACCCGTGGGCCGTGCCTCTCCCCCGGGTCGAATAGATTGACGGCCGGGGGACAACGGCCATGGGTGCGATGATGGGCATTGAGGGCTGTGCAGAAAATAGCATCATATCGCCGGAAAATATCGTTTCGTCTTTTTTCAGCCTTCAGCCTTTCAGTTTGACCTGGGTTCGTCATCTATCAGAGAAGGCTGCGACGGACCACACCACCATTAACAAATGAACACCTCTTCACCTTGGTATCCCAAGGAGGTTACCGAGACGTCGCCGGGCGCCCGTGGTGGTCGGTCCTGGCCAGCCAGGCCTGACGAGAGACCGCGCCGGCGTCCAGCCAGTCGGGTCCTGTCGCCATTGTGCGGTGAACCATCACCACAGCAGCCAGAGAGACACACACCACCAAGATTCCCAACGCGACGCACATCTCGACGAACACGACCACACCACCCACAAGTCCTCATATGCAAGGCCAATACAACGGGGAAGCAAAAGACACACGGAGCGGGGTCCCACGAGAGCTGTCAACCATTCCGGAGTCCTTGGTTCCCTCCATCCTTCTTCGCATTGGCAGCTTACGGGCACCCCCTGCGCCCTCCACCAAAGTCAGTTGGTCGGTGCTGAGCCCCTAGGCCTCCCAGCTGCGAAGGCTGTGAATCGTCAGAGAGAAGTACTGCGCGGCGTCGCAAAACGTGCGAGAGACAAAGAGAAACACCCTCCAACGACCCCCCCTCCCGAACAGAGACCCCAGTCGTACGAAAAGGGTCTAGTGAAGACTCATCGGCCACTCATTCAGGCAGACGCAGGCAGGGGTTGGATCATGGTGGCATGCATCGCAGGCGCATTGCACCTTGTAAGGCCTACAAGGCCTCAATCTCCACCATCCCACGACTTGCGTCTCTAGCTGCTGTTTCTTCCTACGGTACCTCCGTCCGCTGCCATCGTGGCTGCTGCTGCGGCGTACTTCGTCGACTTTCGACTTTCGGCCCCCCCTGCTCGTACTCACCTTGGAACGCGAGCAGACGATATAATTCAGACGCGGTTTCTCCCCAGACCACGCCGTTCTACTTTGCTCGAACTATCCACCCAAACGTTTTTACACTTTGGATTCTTTCCCACATAGACGAAGAACGCTACCCCAATCTATCCCGGCCCTGTCGATCCACCCGCACCCGTCTAAACTTAGGCAGATACTTTTCAGCCTCTGCTTTCTCGTCTTCGACTTCAGTCATTTGGTATTTAATTCTCCAACAATCACCTGCATAACATCTTGAAGCACCAACCAACTTACACTTTTACTATTCAGACAACCTCTAACCAACAACACTCGGTCTTCAATACAGCCTGTTGGCACCGACACATTGTCCTCCACTCGTGCTCCCGAAGCTCTCTACCTTGACAACACCATCGTGTTGAAGCACAAGTCTCGTCGCTCCGCCAATCCTCGGAGCGCACCCCAACAATCTTCCACGTTGACGACCACCGAGAAGCGAGTTCGCTTTGCTCCAGAGATCGTCCAACCGGCACCACCCCAGCGCACGTCGCGCACTCATACGTTCCCACCAGACACCACCATGTGCACCACGGACGTCTACACCGACGTCTACCCAGACGGCCGTCGCAGCGAGTACCAGACACCAAACCTCTGCTCCCACTCTCGCAACGGCCGCCTCTGCGGCAATCCAGTCGTTTACAACCACCCGCCTCGCTCCGTCGGCTACCCCACACAAATGGCTGGCTACCCTGCTCAATACCCTCAGCAACTGCCTCCCTCGCCGCCAATGTCCTCGCCTCGCGGCCCATCTGCTGAGTCTCCCCGGCCCCGCACCAGCTCCTCCTCCAGCGACAGGAAGCGCCGGGCATCGGGTATCTACGTCAACGGCCAGAGGGTCCTCGACTTGAACCGCAAGAACCGCTCTCGTGCCGAGCGCATTGTCATTGTCGACTCTCCGCCTACCCCGCGCACGCCACCCAAGCAGTTTTCCTCGCCTTACACTGCGCCGCCCTCCCCCAACGCTGGCGACGAGCCTCACTTCCGCTACAGCCACGTCCCTCGCAACTCCCATACTCTTCGCCCTGTCATCGTAGACGAGCGCCCTCGTCCTCCCAAGGTTGAGATTGAGGTTATCGATGGCGGCCACCGCCGCCATCGCTCCCAGGACTCTAAGCACAGCCACTCCAGCGCCGACGACGAGGAGCGCCGACGCCGACGTAAGGATAAGGAGCGCAAGGAACGTGAGGATCGCGAGGAGCGTGAGCGTGCTGCCGAGGAGGCGGAGCGGAGGCAGCGCATTCTCGAGCGCATCGATGCCCAGAACGAGAAGATCTCCCGCCGCCCGGCCGTCCCCGTTCCTCCTGCCCCTTTCAAGCGCTCCTCGACCGGCTACGCCAACGTTCCCCTGTCTTCGGACCAGGAGCTCGTTGACGCTGTCCGCCGGTTGGAGATCAACGAGCGCCTCGCGGCTGAGCGTCGTGCTCGTGAGCAGCGCGAGCGTGAGGAGGAGGACGAGGCCCAGCGCCGCCGCTTGATGGAGCGCATGATGCCCCGCCGGAGGGCCACGGTGGGTCCCGGCAGCCGGCGCCACCGGGTCCTCTACGATGATGGCCTCTACCGTTGGGAGTAAACGGTCCAGTCATATTTACCACGCAAATGCTTTTTCTGCTTAGAGATCTTTGCGCGTTTGATATTTTATGCACATGTATTCTAGATAGCAAGCGTTCTGCCTTTTTTGTCTTTTTCTTTGGTTTACACCTCGGGCAGGGTAACAGGACTTGTCGGGGAGGAATGATCGCCGGGACAGCGATGGGATGATACCACAGCAATTGGACAGCATACTTAGAATCACACAAACAAACAAGTAAAAAACAAGATGATTCAAACAAACAAGACAGCCCCGTTCTCGCGATTCGTTGACATTCTATGAAAATCTTCTGTATTGTTGATATAAAAAACGGCCCTTGTGATCGCTTGGCTATGCATGTCTCACCTGCCTCCCCCTGGTCTCCGGGCCTCGAGACACAACACCCGTATCCGTGGCGTTTTACTGTTCGTTCGTCTGAAGATTCGAGGATGTGGTGGTGGCCGGGTGAGTCAGGACACCCAACTTTGCGGGCTTGAGGGTTTAAGCGAAGGGGACTTTGAAGATTCGCGAGGTGGTGATGGGCCTCGGCAGTCAAGGATTTGGGGTTTGGGAGGGTATCGCGGGTTGCTTGATTTTTCATGTTCTTTGGAGGGGGGAATCGCTTTGAGAGAGGGCAATGTGCTTATCGATAGGCGCGGGGTACTTTTTGAGCATGGTGGGGTGATGATTTAGAGGATGGGGATTGTTGCCTGGTGCTGTTCTTCTTCCCGCGCGACATCGGGACCTGAAATTTGACGTGCTTGCGAAGTCGATTTCGCTACCTAACGCGATCGACTCACCGCGATCGCACCCGTAGCCTTTTGGCGAGGTTGATGCCTGCGCTGGCGTAGATGGAATAGGCAACCTGGGTTGGGGCAGGAGGAGGGGAAGGGAGGATCCTTGTTTGTGTTGCGGGCCGGGCCTGAGGACGCAACACTAGTGACGGCGCTGGTTAGTGGTGCCGGTGTGAGTCGTGACGGGTTGGGATGGTTTGGGGAGAGCTCGGTGTGGTTCGGTGGGATGAAGAGTGGCAGACTGGTTGGAGGGGTGGGTTTTCATGTCGTATCGCTCGTCGACGACTCCAATGTCTCAGAAGACTGCCCTCGGCCAAGGAAGATTTGGAGAACCAAGACAAGAGGGGAGACACACGCAGATTTCTCCACACGCACCGAGGGTGAAGGACGGTCCCGTGGCGCGCAGAGAGGCCTTCGGGATTGGCCCGCCGCCGGCGTGTTACCGCATCCACCCACCCACACTGCTCGGGGACCGGACGCCGTGAGGAGTGGTATCAGTCATTGACCGCGGAATGGGTGACGCATTCTAGCGGTGAAGAACGTAGGCGTGCCTGAGGTTTTGGCGATGTGTGGTTTTGGGGGTGGGATGCCTTGGTGGTGGTGTTTTGAAGCGCGGAGGGTGTTGCGGTGACAATGATCCATCAGGGCACCCCTTACGCGCAATAAGCGTCTGTGCGAGCTAAGATATGCACAAATGAATCCAAGCAGCAAAGCCAGCAGGCGGAGTCCTACCGAATCTTCTCAAAGAAAAATCCTTTCCCCCTCATCGTCTTCGTCCAGTGACATGCGTGTCTTCGGCCGGTCACTTAGCGGCAATGTGATTGCGGGCGAAGGATTGAGCGGCAATGACAGTCGGCCAGCGAGAGTGATTGACTACGCAGGAAACCGTAGGAAAATTCCATATTCCAGACAACTCGACACGGACAAATCCGAAGGAGCATGGTTGTCTATTCCCCTCTTAGATTTACTCTAAGCACTAGATAGGTTTGGAAGACCCAAGAGGAAGCTTTGGTTTAGTACCATCCCAGACTGCTGCACCTCCGTGATCTAGCAGTATCTGCATGATATCGTGGTCATTGTTCACCTCCAATTCTCTCAGCCAATATCCTGCGCAGTGTTGATTTGCAGTCACCCAGCCCGGAAACCCATCAAGAATTAGCTTTTTGACCTCGTAATGCCCTATTCTGATGGCCAGTACAATGTGACAAAATTCAACCTCGACGCCGAGATCGAGTAGTAGCTGAAGAGCATCAGAGTCGTTGTCTGCGATGATTTCCAACATCTGCTGAAACCAGTGTAGTCGCGACTCTTCTATCTGTGCTCTCAAACAAGCTACGACTAGACTTTGCAAGGGGTTGTCGAGTTTTGCCAAGGCCAGATGCTCCCTTCGAAGCTCGGTTCCTGCGTCGACGAGCTGCCGGACAATACCTTCGAACCCCATCGAAAATGCCTCCGTCAGGGGCGACACTCTCCCGGAGCCTTGTTCGACAAGAGGAAAGCCTTTTTCGAGAAGAATCTTGACCATTTCGTCGTTGTGGCGGGTGATTGCCGACACGAGTGGAGTCTGGCCGCCATCGGCAGACCACGATACATACTTTGACGCAACCAATGCTTTGTCATGGCTCAAAATTATTTCTGCGCAGACCTCGTGCTCAGTCCGAGCATACTCGACGCAATAACCGAGTGCAGTCCTGCCAGTCTCATCTTCAGCCAGTGAGTCGACTCCCAGCTGCAACAGCGCGTCCACAACCTCAAACCAGCCATATCTGGCAGCGAGTGGAAGGGCTGCACAGGCAGCGCGTTGTTCATGGACCGATGACGACTCCAAACCGTTCTTTGTGAGAAAACACAAGAGATAGAGTGTTTCGGATCTGTCTTTCTTCATAAGTGCTTCCATCAGCGTGCCGTACGCCACTTTTGTTTCGCCTTCGCTACCTCCTCGCCTTTCCCAAAGGTTCAAGTGGCTTTCGCGAAGCTCCTCAATTTTCACCACTGGAAAGTCGTACATTTGCCAGATGTGTGCATCCTTCCGCCTGAGAGTCGTTCTTTTCCAACAATCGGTAAGAAGTGACCGAAACAGTTCCGAGCCGTTGGCGATGCGCATCGTAAACCTGTGAACTTTGGATAACATACTAAGAGCTCGCGCAAAGAAGCGCATTTACTCTCTTGTTTCCCACAAACGAAGGTCTTCAACAGCATGTGTAACTACCCGTAGGACTTTGCCTTGCTCAGATGTCTCCAAAAATGAGTCGGAAGTCGACGAAATCATCTCAATAACTCGGTCGTGGTCACCAATTCGACCAGTCTGGATAGCTGGCAGAATGCAATCGATTGCATCCTCATCAGAACCCAAGCCAGAATCCACAAAGACTTTTGATATAGCTCCGAGAATCTCAATTTTGTCCTCCAGACTTTTGAGACTAAATCTTTTCTGTCCAGATGCGCGATTGTCATAGTCATCTACCTTCGTCTCCAGTTGAGCTAGGAAAGCCCCGAAGAGTTCTTGGGCGCAAATGTCCAAGAGCGATGAGTTTGTATAAGCGAGTTGAGCCCGAATCTTGGGGTGCTCCTGGGAATGGCCGAGTACTTTCGCAGACGGCGAATGCTGGGCCGGCTGTATGTCGTGCTGATCCAGTATACAGCTCCAGCCACAAATTCGGGTCAAACAGTTTGACCGAATTTCTACCCCCACAGGAGCATCATCCTCTGGCATATCCATCCAATTTCTCTCTCTGTCTGATCCTGTCCGGTGTGGATCTCTTTGCCACAGACTTCCGAGGCTACAGCTATCTAAGTCTGTATCCACCGAAAGTGCCACTTCTTGAGACATTCGTCGGTCTTCCCAGGCTGATGCGTCTTCCAGTATTCCATGCCAGCAGGCGATCTCCAGTTTCGCATTTACTTTGCGCAAGACTGGGCCAGCTGATAAGATCCGCATGGTTACTACTTGTGCAGCTAGGGTGGATTCAAGCTGAGATCCGACCTGGCAGTCCAATACACGGCGATCGGACAGCAGGGACCATTGGGCAAGACCAAGTATTGCCTCAATTTCAACAGAATCAACCTTCCACTTCGATGAGAATTGCCTGTCTGGCACAAGGTAGAGTTTGAATGCCCCGGTACCTCCACTGCCTCTTAGTCGACAAAATTGAGCACCGGACAGTTCGAGGCAGACTTGAGCCTGGCTTGAGGTCTTTTCTCTCTTGAGAATGACACCTGCAACCTGCTCGAGTGCAGCGGCTACCTCCTTTGCCTTTTGACGAACCTTGACAAACTCCGCTCCCCATTGATGTGTTGGTTGTTTTTTTGACTTTTGTGTCGGATGTGAGGACATATGACCTGTAATCCTGGCAAGACAGACCCTAAGAGTCATCAGGTCATCATAACTAAGTTGGTATCGAGTTGCGGAGTCCGTAATGACGCAAGATTCTTCGGAGTGCTGCATGACGGTCAGCAAACCCTTCATATTGATAACTTTACTTCAGAAGACATACTTTTGACGTCACATCGCGCCTTCCGAGCCGGGCTTGCCTCGTCAAATTGTCACTCGAAGATAGTTCAAAAGCCAGCCAGTCTAGCTCATGCCCTGGGACTATTTCCGCCTTCTTGGACAACTCATTGTCGTCTTTTTTCAGCCGTTGCATTCGGAGCATCCCTCGTAGAGTGCTCATCGCAACGGTTGTAATCAACTGCGCAATCGATATCCAGGCTCTCATGCCTCTCAGACCAATAAACTGTAGGATATAGCCGACGAGCACTGCTGAGACTGCAATGCATGTCGCGGATTTGAATTTCATTTCCATTCCGGGATCAAAGTCCCAGCTTTTCATGGAAGATGTCCAGGCCGAGAGTCGCTTTTCCCCGTCATCAATGAAAACATACGGGTCAAAGCTCTGGTCGGCTATAACCTGCCGAGGTTGGAGCCAGATGAGGGACGTCTTGGGAGAGTCAAGGTGAGAGGTTTCGCGTTTGCACCGGACTTCCGTTGTGGCCTGGCCGATGATAGCAACACAAGCGCACATTCCTGCGCACATTGTTATGGTACCAACAATAAACATGGCGGGCGCATAGTTCGTCGATGCTTTAGTGTTCTCGTTCAAGTTCCAATCCAAGACCCAAACACCTACGCCCGCAACTACGAGTACGCCGGCTTGGAGGATGAACCCAATTAAAGCAACAAGAAAGAAGACCCATGGGCGATGTTGAGTGATACCGACGTTGAGAGATAGGTTGGGCGGATTTTGTGTTGCTAGTCCAAGCTGCTGAGATGGGCCCAGGTGCCATTCGAGCCCCTCTGTTGGGTCCTGTCCGAATTCCGAGGTGTTCTTCACCGATTCCCGGGCCTCTTGTACGAAGTCTCGAAATAAATACAAGCCGGCTTTCCCATTAATTGATTTGTTCCAAGAAGGCTCCGGGAGATAATCCTTTGGAGTGCGGATGAGCTCGAGAATCCTAGGTCGGCCGAGAACACGAGTGATACCGCCATTGTTGAAAAGCTCGCATACGTCGCGACTTGTCGAGGTACAAAGCTCAGCTTCAACCGCACTGTTACCCTCTTGCGACCGGCCAATAAAGGCACGAAGAGACGTAGGACCACAAAGGCGGATAGTCGACACAATGGTCGTAATAACTCCGATGGGACCCATGCCAAAGATAAAATAGTCGTAGTAGGTTATACTTTCGCTGATGTATTGCTTCGTCATTTGCTCACCGAATAGAGCCAAAAGCGGTCCTAGATCTGTGAAAAGATTGTTGGTGAAATCTGATAAGGTATCGTCGGGCTCATAGTTTGGGTTGGCTGCTTGAGCGCGAACCGAAGCGAATGCCAGAAAGATGACGAAGCACAGCCAGCCTGGGATTTCTATCTTCGAAAACGAGAATAACGGTAAATTGTTAGGGTTAGCCATGGCTGTGGGAAGACGCAGTTACGAGATGGAACTCTAGAATAATAGGTAAAGCGGCCGACACAGAACAGGGGGGAACCATATCTTGCGGAGATGAGAGCTGGACTCCAAATTTAATGCTTCCTCTCATTGACCGCTAATTCAAGTTGTGACCATTGTTATCTTGCGTTGCTTTTCTTGTCTGCAGGTGAGCCGCCACTGTTGACTGCGGTATTCAGCTTGGGGCAAAACTGATGACACTGCATGCATTTTGGCCAGAGCTAATTGGCTGGACGCAATCACAGGACCTAGTGCCAAGGCAGACATGCCCAATCAATTGCAGACATGTGCTTGATGCTTCTGCCTTTTGAAGAGGTTTTCCATAAGCAGTCCCTTTATTTTGAGGCAGCGAACGACGCACTGCCTGAAAGTCATTACCTAAGGGAGCAGGCCGGTTCGAGTGGCTGGACTGAAATTGACTTGCTCGAACATAATGTCATCCATGCTGATCGTGACAGAAAAGATGTAGACTGCGATGACAATGCGTTTTCAACCGACTGCTTTTTGTCCTTGTATTCATTAGTAATGTAAGAAACATGGCGAGAGCTTACTACTTCGATCTTCCCAAACCGACTTCGCGTCTACTTGAATGGCCCATGGTCGAGACAGCACACGTTCTGACAGTCTCGGGACGTACCTTGGGTGTTGCTGACATGTGACCAAGGAAGTAAACCTCTGAACTATGAAATATCAGTGGATGGACCGACGTTTGCTTCCATGAATAATTGCCCCTGATGATTTCAGTAGATATAACGTAGAATTTGATGGTCATACCTTGTAAAACCTGGAGCTTTCCGTGAATGCCTTGAAATGAGGACGATGGTGAGGGCAGGCTTCTCCGGTCGTCAACATGCTATCAATAGCATCCGCATTGGACCTAAACCAGGCCAGATTCAATAATGATACGTAAGATAGCTCTTACCATCTCGGCCTTTTCCTCCGTACATTTAAAACCTCATAATGTGTAGACTGGTGCGCAATAATTTAATGACAAGCAAATGTATTGAGTTGCACTGGATAACGAGATTTAAGTTGAAGTCCAACTCATGAAATTAGAAGTAAGGCCCATCTCAAGCTCCAGGTCACACGACATGCCAACCACCCTCAACAATATCTCCGTCATGAACTACTTTGGTACCCCTAAGGGGACATGTGAATTCCACTGAAAAGCCACTTAGAGGTCGAATGCGGCTATCCTTACTTCTTTTCGAAGACGACGAAGTGGACAATGTGACCCTGAATGACGTAGGAGTTGTGGGCGGCATGGCCGCTGAGTCCGTTGTAGGTGTGGGTGGTGATGTCGATCAGCTGGGGGTTTGTGCCCTCAGCAGTGGGAAGCTCTCTCCACTTAAATGTCCAGGAAATGCTTCCCAGCTGGGCCGTAGTATCAACCAGCTCGAGGAAAACACGGTTGTAGGAAGGCTTGACCTCAACGGTAGCGGGCGCCTCAACCCTGGGAATCTGCGCAGTGATGCGCAACACATGCTCAGGGGCAGGGAGGAAGTTCGTAATCGGAGGCAGGACGCTTCGGGTGGTAGTACCCTCCGTCTCGCCGTCCTTGTCGCCGGTGATGACGGGGCCTGGCACGAAGCCGGTGTACTTGATCTTGATGGGGAAACTGCCGTTGGCGGTCTCGATCAAGACACTCTTGTTGTTGAAGTGCTGCAGGGGCAGGTTGACCGGGAAGTCAAGGGAGATGTCAAAAGACTTCTCGCCCTTCTGAACAGGAACACCACCGGCGAAGTCGCGGATGGAGAAGCTGAGGCCGCCGAGGAGAGTCTCTTGCTGGAAGAAAGGGTTGAACCAGACCTTGGGGATCTCGCCCTTGGCTCCGAGAACGAGCTTGCGGTGGTTGGAGTCGTAGACGATGGAGATGTCAGACTCCTTAACGGGAACGAGGAAGGCCATGGTGTCAGATGAGGTTGATGTCAAAGAAGGTGAAAGTTCTTGATGGCTTTGAGCAGGTTTGCGGAAAGGTAAGCCTGTGATTGAATCGATGAGAGTCATAGTAGGGCTTTTGATGCGGATGCAAGTCTGCTTCTTATAAGATATGGGAGAAGAATATCAGCGGGGGCCTTTCTTCACAATAAGTACGAGCGAGAAGAAGCTATCAATTTCCTCTCGGGCTGACAAACCACAGAAACCGATGTCGCTGAGTTCGTCAAAACTCACTTCAATGGCGTTTCAGTCAGAGAATGCGAATGACAGGACGCCCAAACATTGCAATCAGGCGAGGGAGCTGTGTTCGACTGGTATTTCAGCCAGCCACATTTTGTTGTGTCGGTCCCAGGAATGGGTCCGTGATCATGAATTCGCCATCTTTCCGTGGTTGAAATGAAGGATCGCCTCATACGATATTCTGGACGGCAAATCGCAACCAAATGGGTAGCACAGAGCGCCTTCTATTCCACCAGATCCGGTTCAAGGCAGAACTTGTAGTCTAGACCGCAGCCATTAGCTTGCATTCACGCAGTGAGCTTTTTTCCAAGCACATGTTCCCCGTTTGCACGCGGGGAGAAACCATACACGCGGCCCGTCTCCAGCTCCCGCCTCTAGTCCCTATTCCGAACGTTCTAACACCACAAGGTCGCGCAATCGCGACGAATGAAGACGCGTTGAGAAGCCCGTGGCTCCGAACCGGATTATCATGTCATTTTGTGGAATGTGGGTTAATTGAAGGGTTCAAGACATCAACCACGGGCACGCCTCGGTTAGAGCCTAGGGTGTTCAGTGCTGGAATCCTATCCGCGACGGGACTCCCCGCAGATCCGACACATTTCACACGCTGACGACAAGAAGCAAGGCATAAATCTTGATGCCATGACGACTTCGTGGCTGAAACGGCATTTTCATCGAGGCAGGCGACGAGCAAGTCTGAGAAATGATGGGCAACTTTGCTGGAATGAGAGAGGCAAAGACCCTGACCCCTTTACGACAAGCTTCTCGACATGCATTCTTCAAACTACTAAGGTACAAGAATGCTGGGTTAATGGACGCCCGTTTCGAGAAGATGCAATTGCCGCGGCTTCTGTCGTCAGCACCCACTACCACCCAAGGGCAGAAGTGAGACCTGTTGAACTAACAACGAGCGGCCTGGCCCATGTGGCTACCGGCTGCCGCCCCCAGAGCCTGAGACATTGTCTGTTCTAGCGTTCCCGTGCCTCCAGCCGTGCCGCATTCGTCCAGGGAGCTCTAATGCTCGTGTTCCAAACTGGAACATGTGGCTGAGCTATTCAATTATCCGTATGTTTAGTATCGTACAATAAACGAATTCGAATTGCCTTGGCGAGTAGCACTGCAAAGGAGAACCCGAGGATAGCCGCCTTGAATATTTGGCCCGTCCTTGGGAACTCAAAACCTTCCACAAGTATAGAATGACCTAGGGGCTGAGTTGACCAATGAGAGCACATACTCGGGCATCAATTCGGACCGTGAAGACCATTAAAGATTTCAAACGTATGGCCCGTCTCTGAACATCTTGGATTCTGTAGTCCTAACCATCTTCGAGACGATTCGGGCAAGCAGGTGACGAACAGAGTTTCATCGGTTCATGATACCTTGGTTCTGGGTATTGATCCACGCAAATTAACCAAGGATTTCGGAGGCATGGACACCTCGCTGGCCGCTGGATCGTCTTGTCACACGGGCTGGTGAACTATCCCGTGCGCCGACTGCGTTTCCTGTCATCTGTGTCCTCCAGGCTTGAGACGACTCGTGCACGTATCCGTATTCAAGAGTTCGTGCGATCGGGATGAAAATTGCTAGGCAAACATGGTTGCAGGAAGTGGGATTTCTCCGAAATCCTCGGCCCCCTGGCCTGGCTGTCCCTCCGGCAGATACGTCGATCAAGGAAACCTTAACCGTGCCGCAATCTGGAAGCGCTCCCCGCAAGGCAGAGAAAACTCAATCTGGATAGTAGAACGCTAGAAGACTGTCATGACTACTTCATGATATGGTCGTTCATGATCGAAGTGGCAACATTCGAGAGTGGGAACAACGGCGAGCCTCGGTTTAGGCGGAGCACTTGAGGACAACTCCGTTCGAAACTCTAGTGCGTGCTTTCAATAATCGAAGGCGAAAATAGCTCGATTGAGTATCTAATCTTGGTAAGAAGAACCTGTTGCAGATGGGTTTTGTCCGACGACAGGTGGGCTCCCGATGGTGATCGACGGTGGGCAGAGAGCTTAGCCTTGACATGGTGAGCGAAAATCTCCATCAAAGCCCATCTCAAAAGAAAAAAACGACCAGGGAATATTCGGAAACTTATCCGGCACGCCAATCACACCCGGACCAACCGCTTATTAAGCGGGTGTTGCGGTCCTAGGTTTTGGACGGAGTTCCTCCGCACAACATGAACAGGCTCGGCATCGTGAATGAACCTCTGAGACAACAACGATCGGCGGCCCGGTCGCCCCGCTGAAAGGCACCACATTCACCGGAAGGATTGGCTCAAAATCAAGCAAGCATCCATCCTCGAGCCTGTGAGGTTGAGGCTCGCTGCGGCTTGGCGGAGGGGAGATCCCGTGTGGAGGCCCGATGGGCGCTAGGGGAGCTAACGCGTGTCGGCCTTGAGCATTGTGAATCGCGTAGAAAGGGTTGCAGACGTCATGCATGAGTTTTTTCGTATTTTTGTGTCTACGGACAAATGGTTGCCCTCGGATTACGTGCAGTCATGGGGCTGGCGGTAAGAGTTGCCGAAAGACGAGCACACCCATCTCCTTGTCAGAGGCGTTGTCAGTGCAGCTCCTGAGGGTGTGTACGCTGGCTGGAGTGTTCACCGCAAGCCGATCCGAACTACAACTGTCACTGTCGATCGGATCCCTCTCCGCGCTACCGGTAACAGAGTCTTGACGGAAGCTGTGCCAGTTGACCCAGGACTAAGACATCTGAGAATGATCTTGTCACGAGAGCCGGCAAGGCTTGACATGACTTTTAGTATGTACAATGGCGGTCCCTTTCCAAATGGAGGCTGTATGGGTCCGCGGTAAATTCTCGCACATGTATCTAGAATCTGTAGACCTATGGGCTTGTGTGACCTACAGCCCCCTCATCCCCGCAGCCCCAACCACGTCGTGACCCTGCCTTCGCTCTCGGGCCAAGGGTCCACGCACGTTTACGGAGTGATGCTAAGCATCCGACCGAAGGTGGACGGCAAGAGAAGCTGTCCG